>CM065801.1:81555169-81880169 GCA_033398695.1 Orobanche coerulescens | reverse complement strand
CGCATTACAAGAAGTTTAAAAAGTAGGAAACTCTTTTCGGACCCCAAGTCCCGAGTTATAAAACAATTTCAAAATCTATTGGGTCTCAAACCAAAATCGCTTACTGAAAACATCTCAGAAACATTCATTTTGAAAAGTATCATTTTCAAATGCTCAAAAAGCTTCATATATCTCAAGATGAACTAACATGATTACATGTTCTCCGAACAATCCACAATATTTCTCTCAAATGCAAAACTCCGTTCCAAAACTTAATCGACATATTGATTTCCAAAATCATAACTTCTCAAGATCATCAATCCCGTCCCAACTCGTCATCATATACCGTAACGCATAATATCTTTCTCGAACCTCGTAACATATCAACTTAGAACGACAATAAATCTCAATGCAATTCAAAATCCAATACTTACAGATCGTGAAGCCGACGATTCCCGTGATACCGGCACATGTCTCGACTCAAGAAAATACTCGACACGTATATTTTCAAAACACACTTTTGCAAACTTAGTTCAATTCGAGAAAACAACACAAATTCTATCCGATGAAACACGTTAATACTATTTGGAAAAGTTTATAACAAGACCAAGATTACACTGCAAATCGCACAACGCATAAGCCCGAGTGAACAACAAAACTCACGGCTCCAATATTTTTCAATCGACAACTCAAATGACGCGGCGTAAACACGACCCAACTCAACCCGACCGCCTAGGTTTTCTCAACCTAAGCTCCGATACCATATTCTCGTAACACCCCGCATCCGAACGGGAATATTAGCCGCCGTGGCCCCGAGATGGAACCCACAAGGCGTAAGTAAATTTTCGCAAACATTTACAAACGCCCAAGAGGCTAACGACGGTATTATCTATTAAAAACATTCAAGATTTATAAAACTCATTTATCAAACCGTCGTAAAACTCATTTGAAACCACAAGGCCCAAAATGCCAAAACTCAGCTTTAAAAACACATACGTTAAGCTATCGCTTACACGCACCGGCTGCATAGATTTAGAAAATGATTGCCAAAGTAACCTAAGTTACCGTATACCAAAAAGGTCATTTAAAAATACTCACGCAATGGATAAAGACAAACAATTAAAATACTCTAGCAGCGGAATACAACAACTGATCAGAAACTCAAAACACAAATACATGCCCTTGCCAGTATCCTCCAGGAAGTTCATCTCTCCACGACCGCTACAAGCTTGATAATCCAAGAACCTAAAAAGAAAGCCCACGACGGGGTCACCATAATATCCAACAATGATAACCATCACATCTCATCAATAATTACATATCAATGGAAATACTAAGTAAGAATACGACCAATGTAATCTTACCGTCGTAACTTTACGAGAATCCACGATTCGTATCCTTAACAACACATTAAAATAATACCGAAATATCTGTACGGTATCTCAACAATACTCAAGGTTCTCAAAACATTATCATAACTCGCGATACGGAAATTATACAAAATCTGGAAAATTCAATCCATCGGATAACATATACAATTCAAATAAGATAATCGATTGTACATCAAAGACAAGTACCAAGGAAATACGGAACATACCTCAAGATACGAAATACCATTACCTTCACGCTACCGATCCGAGATCAGATCAACACAACATACGGACATGGTCCTAACACAAGACCTACAAATGCATACTCACATGACAACGTCAATATGATCACAACAATAACGACAATGTATACTTATGGCCACCCATAATATACATATGCACAATAACAACAACATATGGTAATCCAACGATCCAACAAGACACAAACTATAGATTCCCATGATGATCCCATCGCACCAACGCATGGTGGCATTACTCATCCAAATGATCCAACAGCACACACTATAGATTCCCATGATGATCCCGTCGGACCAACGCATGGTGGACATATGACAACAATGCACAACCGCACAAAACAACAACAGCACAATACACGACAACAACAATGCACAAATGCATGACAACAACGATACACGAATGTATCACAACATGATCGACTCAAATGATAAAAATGATTAGAGTACTTGCCCCGAGTCCTTCAAGAACGATCTCAATGCCTAAACCATCACGAACCATTATCCTCAATACTCGACGGTCCAAAGTATCACGGATTGCAGATAATTCATATCTCCGTTTTTATCACGATATATCCTCGATATACAAGTATACCAATAACAAAAGCAAATCATATACATTATGATTTAGATTCCCAAATCTCGAATATGATTTATAATCTCAAATCTCCTGTGATTACGATTATAAACATTGTTATACGAATTATAAACGAATGAAACGGAAACCATTCATTAAATACTATAAACTGAGTAAGTAATAACTTACTTCGATACTGATAAGTGTCATTTTTGTACACTTATCCATGGTTTGTATCGATAAAATTCACCCATAATTGAGCTAGTCTACTCGTTTTTTGCTTTTAATTTATTAGTTTTAATAAATTTATTTTTATTGGATGATGATCGGATTAAATAACTGAATTACTCAAGAAACAACATGTTTAATAAATATTCTCTTTATTGAATTTTGATATATTCATGTTGTAGGGCTTTTCGAGACGAATTCGGCAGTCTTTCCGGATTCAAAATCAGAGTTATATATCAAAAGTTATCATCCGAAGAAGATCTGGGTCAAAAACGCAAAGTCCGAGGGAATTCGGGCTGAAAACGTAACTATCAAAGCTTCAAATGAGCAAATTTACGAAGCCCGTTACGGCCGTAACATTCGTGAAGTTACGGCCGTAAGTCACCTCGATTACGGCCGTAACTCCCAATGTTACGGCCGTAACTCTTGACAGATTGCTATGATTTGTCTAATTTTTATACTTTTGTGTATTATTGAGGGGATGGTGGCATTGATCCGATATAATGTAATAATGCTGTAGTTTTGGAGCTATTAGATGACTTTAGGTGTATAAATAGACCCCTTAGATCCTTCATCATTCACCATTCATCATATAATTTTCCATTTTCTTGTAAACTTTTCTTTTTGTGTGAAGAACACACTTGTGTTCTTGAGTGATCTTTGTAAGTGTGGTGTAGTATATGTTGTTCAGAGAGTTTATTGCTTCTATCTCCTTTATCTACTAAGGGAGTTAGGATCAATTCTTTCTCTTGATTCAACTAAGAATGACCACCAAAGCTTGTAATATGTGTAATAAACCCTTTATGGGCTAAGTTTCTTAAGTTGGGATTATAAACAAGGTTAGTCATGTTATTTATGTTTATATAAAGATATATTATGAATTACTTATTATTGTGTGTAATTTTCATTGTTTTAACAATCTTTATTTATTTGGCCAATTAATGAAGATATTTATGATCTTCATATGTTTCGAAAGAAAATATGTTTGATTAGATCAAATGATCTTCACTCTAAGTTGTTCTAGGGATAGAAATATACCCTAGTCCTTAGATGATTCATTGAGTTATTTTCACAAATCCTAATGCTATGTATTGAAGCCAATCAACATAGAAATATAGTGGATTGATTCAATATGTAAGGGCGTTTATAGTTCGAAGAGAAACCGTCTTTTTAAGGAAAATCGAATCTACACAACATAATAAGTAAATTCATCTTATGATCTCCAATACATCTTTTATAACTAATGACGAACTAAGTTTGTAATCCCAACTATTTCATTTTATCGATAATCAATCTATTATTATTGCTATCTTTTTATTTCCTTATAATATTAGAACTATTATTGCAATTTCTTTGCAATTATTAAACCAAACTTTTAATTGTGTGTTTCACTCATCTTAAGTATCTATAAAAATAGACTAATAGTGTATAATTCAAATTATAACATAACTTCCTTGTGGGATCGATAAACCGGACTCAAAAAGTCCACTTTACTACTTGATACGATATCGCACTTGCGATAGTTACACAAAAAGCGTGTCAAGTTTTTGGCGCCGTTCTTGGGAAGTATAAGTTATATTTGAAATCTTACATTATAAACTATTTTTGTAGGTACAAATTTCTCGACGTTGTAACTTAGTACTAAATTGTGTTTGTCCGGTCAAGTGGCGGATAACGGTACTCGTGACTATTAAAGTCGGATTTTTCAGCTTCCCACAACAACCGATATTTGTATATATTTTTTTAATTATTTTCATTGTCTTTTTATTTTTGTTTTTTTATCATGGATGAAACATTGTTTAAAATTGAAAAAGATTTCCTTTCTAAGCAAAAATGCAATTTTAAAAATTTACAAGACAAGGCTTGAAAGGATGAGGTTGCTTACGAATAAAAGCATACCTTTTGACATAAGATTCATTATCGAAGCCAAAGTAAGAATAGAAGGTGAATTCACGAAACACCAACTAGATTTTTACTGTGGCTTGGAAAAGTTCATATGCAAAGAAACGACGAGCAAAGATTCTAGCCGTTTGCTATAAATGTGCTAGATGGAACTGTAAAGAAAAAAGTCGATCTATATGAATTCCATCTAAAAACAGATAAGATAAAATTCAGTTCATAAATGATGGTCTGAATAAGGAGAATATAGATAAAATCGAAATATCTCTTGACACGCATCCTAGTGGACTTGTGTATTACGGAATTCAATGTTTGTGGAATAAATTCAAACAAGAATATGAACAACGTCTTGGGAATCGACGTTAAAAGACTCGCTTGCCAATTTGTAAGAAAATTGGATGGGAAGCTTCTCCCCGACTCATAGAAGGCGTTTAGGCCGTTTCTGAACGTAAAATCAGAGGAAGATGTGAGCCACAATCACAACTACTGTACATACGCGTAAGTATCTTTTATTTTTGTCGTGTGGTGAGATTTTCTGAATAAAAAATGTGACACGCGATAAAAGCTTTCATTATTCTATTGAGTAGTTGAAACACAATCAAACACAATCACAAACTTGTTAAACAATTTTTACCTTCTTTTTCTTCTATAAATAAACTTTCTACTGGTTTCTTTCATTCATCCCTCAAACTTGCACTTTTCTCTGTTTCTCTCTAAAATTTTTTTTTTCTTTTCAAAAATGGAGTCATCTTCAACAAAAAAATTTTACACAGTCTGCATTTTTGGTGGATCTAGTTCTGGAAAAGAGGCATGCTTCACTGAAGCAGCCCACAACTTGGGTCGTACCTTAGGAGAAAAATGCATTCATGTAGTTTACGGAGGAGGAAGTCTAGGATTAATGGGACGAGCTGCTGCTTCTGCCTATATGGAAGGAGTAAGAGTGTTGGGAGTAATCCCAATGTAATATCCGCAATTTCGGATTTCCGGTAATTTTCATTTTTCGGCGGAGGTCCGTTTCGAAAACTCGCTTTTGACCGTTTCGTCATTCGGAGAATATTTAATTATGCACTTTTTGTCATCCGAGTTCGTTTCGGTGCTGCTTTGTTGAGTTCCGTGCTTTTTAGCGACTTTTCCGCGCTTGAGTTTGGTTCTTGCGAATCTCGTTCGAAACTATCGTTTGGGGTTTTTCGTAAGTTCATTTAATGTTGTTATACGTGTTGTGAGCTTCGGTTTGATTATTCGTTGTCGTATGGTGATTTTCGGGCATTTGGGCCATTTTCGTAATTTCCCAAAGTTTGGGGTAATTACCTTCCGTTGTCGAATTTCGAGCCTTCGGGTGGTCGGAATCGTGTGTTCTACTAGCTCTTAGATTCGTCTTTGTGAGTACTTCGTAACCGTATCTTCGGTTCGTATTCGTGTTCGGGTTTCGGTGTCGCTTGTGGAGTTCGGGATTACTAAACGACTTTTCTAAGTATGAGTTCGGCTTTGTAAAATCACCATAAATTCTTGGAAACTCCAAAATTCTGAATCTTTTCAATATTATAAAGCATCAAGTTAGCTTTCCAATGGTTCAAACAAAGGAGTCAATCGAGTCCTGGACGAAGGAGTTATGGTCGAAATAGCTAAGATCGCACGGTGTGCCTTTTTGGTGTCAAGGGGTCGCACTGCAGCCGCGGCACACTCAGCCTGTGCCGCGGCACTAAGCTGATTCCTGGGCGTTTTGGTGGCCTGGGCGGCACACTTGTCCTGCGGCCGCGTACACAAAGCGTGATCACCCTATTTAATGGCCTGACCGAGTTATCCGCCATTTCTCATTTTTTCCTTCGTTCCTTCGCGATTCTTCAAAGATAAATGGATGGATTTGAGTAAGAGAATCATAGAACAACACGTTTTGGAAGTTTGATTCATGGATTAACATCATATTCCACCCGGATCGAAGGTAAGAACACCTAAACTCTTGGTTTTGGGAATTTTGAGGTTTCTTGATGTTTTGGCCGATTTGATTCGTTTTAGTTTAGATTATTGTTAGAACATGGTTGTATACTCGAAATCATTCATTACCCCTGAAGTTTTGTGAAACGAATTTGAGTATTACCTTGAATAATCGATTGAATTGGACTATGCACTCAAGGTGTCCGATAAAATGCTTCAATGAGTAGAACTAGGGAAGTTCCATACGATTTCGTAGAATTGTGATTGAATTGACATCGTTGTGACTTAGGAGCGAATTCTTGTGAAGAACTCGAGTCGGAACCCTTCCGCTCGTTGCCTTCCTTGGGGTTCGAGCTTCCTGGCCGAACCGTGTTCTTCTGAGCGTTCGTAGCGGTTATTAAGGCAAGTATCTTACTATACGACTTGTATCTTGCGACTAGTAATTACGTATGAGATGTATAATGACTTCGCTTGCCTTCGTAAATATGTTCCGTTTGAGTTGGTTGTGTTTTCCGCAATTTGAAGGCTTTGTGATAATAGTGTTATATCAGTATACGTGTTAGGCGTTGTGCCATTTGTGCAGGAATGCGACGTACATATGGGATGGTTGTACACTTGGTTGTACAATGTATTGTGTACCGAATGTGTGTTATGTTGGTTAAATGTCGTTGATTGATGATAGTTGTTGCGAGTGTCGAGGTTGTGTTATTTGCGTGCAATGTACGATTTTGTGGTGATCAAGGTGATTGATTAATTGTGCTCGTTGTTGTATGTAATGTGAATGTGAATATGTGTGTGACCGCTAAGTTCACTCGTGTTGGTTCGACGGGACCTACGAGGATTCGTGGCAGTGGACTACGGGATCAGAACTTAGTGAGGTACTGAGGTCCCATCGTGCTGGTCTGACGAGGCCTACGATAACGCATGGCAGTGGACCATGAGTTTCGGACACACGTCGCCCAACCGGTGAGCTCGACGGGGCTTACGGTGACACGTGGCGGTGGACTACGGTGTCGGGATCGTGTGTGTGATTGTTGTGATTGATATAGTCCGTGCGGGTTGTTATGCCTACGGAGACACGTGATGTGGATCACGGTGTCGGAATTGGTTATGTTTGGTTAATAGTCCGTGTGGGTTGTTGAACCTACGGAGACACGTGATGATGGATCACGGTGTCGGAATTGATTATGTTTGTTTAATTGTGCGTGATGTAGTCCGCGGGTTGTTGAACCTACGGAGACACGTGATGGTGGATCACGGTGTCATGAGCATGATACTTTTCAAATCAAAGTTTTTACAGAAAAGTTTTAAGAAAGAATGTTGGGCCGAGCCCCATGAGATTTATGGAAATGTTTCCGTATTGTAAACTGTTGAATTATGAAACAAGTTTTGGGTTAAGGCCCTTAAGTTTTTCGAAAGGTTTTGTGAATCGGGACTTGAGGTCTTAAGGTTTTGAAATTTAAAATTCCCGAGATGATAATCTTATTTTCGAATGCTTCATAGCTTATCTTCTCTTGTGAAAACCTCCCGGAATATTTGATACTTGATTATTATATTTGATCACGATTATTAATTGTTTGTTACATTTCGTATGATTTGATACTTGCACTAGTAAAACAAAGGAGTTTACTAACCCCGAGTAATCGGGGTGGATGTCTGCTTTACGTCCGTGTACATGCATTCGTGGGAGCAACACGGATTGGCACAAGAGGATGACGAAATGCGATACTAATCATGCGTCGAGAGTTATTTTGATTTTGTTGTGTTGTCGAGTTGATTTCATCTTCCGTATTGTATTTTGACCCCGTGTGGGTAATGTTATTTAAGCCGCTTTATCGATTGGGTTGTGTGACCTCATCGGTGTGTATTCACGTGTAAGTGACCATATCGGTCTGTATCATTTTATTGTTTGACCACAGTGGGCAAGCATTTGGTTGTTTATGGATGTTTAGCTTTGGTAGATCCTTGTGGAAAGGGTCTACGGCGTGTAATATTCCCATACGGTTTTGGGGATGTTACAATTATGGTATCGGAGCTTAGGTTTGGAAACCTAGCCGTCCGGGTCGTTCAAGTCATGTTTTGTCGAGTAATGTGTTGTCTTGTCGTTCGAGTCGTCGGGTGACAAGTTGAGTTGTGCGTGGTCACAACGTGTCGGCTATGTTGTCGGACGAGATTAGTATCGTGGGCGATCATCATCTTTGTGCGACCTGTGGATGTAAGTCTCCTCCTTTATGCGTAATACCTGTGTATCTCGATTTTATTTTAGTGAGTTAATTGTGGTGTATAATTTTATTTACACAAGATTGTAATATAGTTGTGTTTCATACTTGTGGCACATAGTATGTGTATAGAATCAGGCACGTTATTATTTTATCTTTGAACCACCGGGTGGGGTGGTATGTTGTGAAGGTTGTAAACCTCGATGGGTTTCGAAAAGGTACCAACGGTAGAATTTGTGAGAAACTCCGATGAATGATTTTACTGTGTGTTTAAACTTGATACCACGAGATGCATTTGATTGAATTGGCGACCCTGGTTGCCATTTGAGTATGTGGTTTTAAATTCGACTGTTTTTGGAATGTTGTAATTTTTGTCCACTATGGGTAAGTTTGTGAATGTTTCCTGAAGGACTTTACAGTTTGAGAATTTTGTAGAAATCGATTTTTGAAAAATATTTTGGTGGTGCGGTCAAACCATGGTTTATATGGATTTTTAAAATTTGTTAAATTTTGACAAATGGGCCGTGTATTTTCAAATGACACAATCAGACGGTATTTGAAAAATGTGATTTAAAATACTTCGGACATTGTAAAATATTACCGTCATTTTGCTTATGAACTAAAGGATTTTGGAAAATTTCTGTTTTGCAAAACAACTTTGGCTTCCGTAAATTAGAACGTTATGTGTTTATGTATTGAGGTTAAGTCGTGCAGTGAGTTGCTATATTATTATTCTCGTCAGAAAATCTGGGTTGTATGCCCAAGTGGCGGGATACGTTGTTAGGTATCGTTCCCCACTTCAATGACCGAGGTATTAAACAAAGTACTTTCAAAATTTCACCCCAGCAAAATCTTTCGAACTCGCGAATTTTTTTTATATTATCATTCGAACAAATACCTCGTTAAACTTGTTTTTTTTAAATATTACCGGTGTTGGACCACAATGGTATGCTTAATGTTTTAACCGTGTATGCTGAGGTATAGGTCGTTCATCTTTGTCAATGTGAACGTGTGAATATTGCATTGTGCTGCTGATTTTGGGCTTATGTCGATTATGTGAGGTTTGTTTTATCTTGTTATTCTGATTGGATGTCCGTTCAGTATGCTAAGGGGTCGAGGTCGAGGCCGTGGTCATGGTCGTGGTCGTGGTCGTGGTCGTAATCGGGAGCAGGAGAGGGCGACTCCCTCCTTGCCGAGTACCAATCAGCTCAGTACAGATCAGGGATATTCGACTAGCGTTAATGTTGACGTTGGCGCCGCCACCATCCTTCGTCAGGTGGTTGATCAGTTAGTGCAGATGAATCAGGCCGTACGTCGGGATGAGAACCCAAATAGAGATAACGGAACTAGTAAGTGGTTACGAGATGTGATGAAGATGCAGCCGCCCCGTTTTGTGGGCTCGTCTGACTTGTTAGGTTGGGAAAACTGGCTCTTCCAGTTGGACAAAATATTTGATGCTGTAGCTTGTCCGGATGATAGGAGGGTACCCATTGCTCAGTACCTACTCGACAAAGAAGCTGCAGACTGGTGGCACGCTGTAGTGCCTGCAGACCGTACACCTACATGGGCTGAGTTTAAGACCGCCATGGAGGCATAGTATTGCCCGTTGCCTGTTCGTGAACGCAGAATCGTTGAATTTTTCTCGGCTACTCCCCAGGATGTGTCAATATCCCAGGCAATAGTCGATTATAATCGACAGTTGGCTTATGTTCGTGATCAAGTGAGAAGTGAAGCGGACAAGGTCCGATACTTCAATATGCGCATGAAACCCCATATCCGTGAGAGTATGGCTCCGCTCATGTGTACCACCCTGAAGGAATATCAGGACCGAGCTTTAGCCATTGAGATGGCCGTTTCTGTGACGGAATGCCGGTTCAGAGTAAGAGACAGAAGACCTCGAGAAATTTTTCAAGAGGCCAGAGGAGTGAGATCCGTGAGCCTGTTGCTTCGCAGTTTCCTTCTGGGAGCACTCCTCGTTCGGTTGACCAGTCTAAGAACCTTACCCCAGAGGCGAGTAAGACGATCAGTGTGAAGACCTGCTTTAACTGCAGTCGTGTAGGCCATGCGAGACAGAATTGTCGTTCGCCACCGGTTAATTGTTTTAAGTGCGGCCAACTGGGGCACCAAGCGGTGCATTGTGAGACCGTTGCCAGGATGTTCGGGAATCGGGTTTTCGTTCCTACTCGGGGAGGGCCCGGTGGTGTCCAGTGATGTAGTTGTGTATCGTACTTTGTGCTGTAATTCGTGTAGAGATTGATATTTGTTGCGTGAACTTTTTGGTTTTGTTTCTATTCTATCATGATGTTTTATTTTAAGTTTCGGGACGAAACTTAATTTTAATAGGATAGAATGTAATATCCGGTATTCTCGTTTTCCGTTATCTTGAATTGTTTATGTTTTGACATCAGACATTTTCTTGTTGATGAGAATCGGAATGATTTCTATCGTAATACTCTATTTGTTTCTGTCGCATAGCCGTTTTAGTTGGGTGCGACTTGTTGTCGCGTACGTTTCATTGATTAAACGTGTGCATATGATGTGGTGTGTGATGCGTCGTTAATTGACTGTTATTGTTTTGAATCATTGCCGGTGGCTTTGTTATGGTCGTCGTGGGGCGTGTTTCCACGCTGTATATTCTTTCGCATTGCTTGTAACGTTTCGCCAATGGGCGAAAGTTATGCGTTCTTGTGTATCTCGTTGAGGTTTCCTGTTGGGATATTGCTTCTCCCTACTTATTTTAAGTTTCGGGACGAAACTTCTTTTAAGGAGGGTAGAATGTAATATCCGCAATTTCGGATTTCCGGTAATTTTCATTTTTCGGCGGAGGTCCGTTTCGAAAACTCGCTTTTGACCGTTTCGTCATTCGGAGAATATTTAATTCTGCACTTTTTGTCATCCGAGTTCGTTTCGGTGCTGCTTTGTTGAGTTCCGTGCTTTTTAGCGACTTTTCCGCGCTTGAGTTTGGTTCTTGCGAATCTCGTTCGAAACTATCGTTTGGGGTTTTTCGTAAGTTCATTTAATGTTGTTATACGTGTTGTGAGCTTCGGTTTGATTATTCGTTGTCGTATGGTGATTTTCGGGCATTTGGGCCATTTTCGTAATTTCCCAAAGTTTGGGGTAATTACCTTCCGTTGTCGAATTTCGAGCCTTCGGGTGGTCGGAATCGTGTGTTCTACTAGCTCTTAGATTCGTCTTTGTGAGTACTTCGTAACCGTATCTTCGGTTCGTATTCAGGTTCGGGTTTCGGTGTCGTTTTGTGGAGTTCAGGATTACTAAACGACTTTTCTAAGTATGAGTTCGGCTTTGTAAAAATCACCATAAATTCTTGGAAACTCCAAAAATTCTGAATCTTTTCAATATTATAAAGCATCAAGTTAGCTTTCCAATGGTTCAAACAGTGAGTTAATCGGAGTCCGGACGAAGGAGTTATGGTCGAAATAGCCAAGACTGCACGGTGTGCCTTTTTGGTGTTGAAGGTCGCACTGTGTGCCGCGGCACACTCCGGCTGTGCCGCGGCACTAAGCTGATTCCTGGGCGTTTTTGGTGGCCCTGGGCCGCGGCACACTTGTCCTGTGCCACGGTACACAGTGCAGATCAGCCTATTTAATGGCCTGGACTGAGTTATCCGGCCATTTCTCATTTTTTCCTTCGTTCCTTCGCGATTCTTCAGCATAAATGGATGGATTTGAGTAAGAGAATCATAGAACAACACGTTTTGGAAGTTTGATTCATGGATTAACATCATATTCCACCCGGATCGAAGGTAAGAACACCTAAACTCTTGGTTTTGGGAATTTTTGAGGTTTCTTGATGTTTTGGCCGATTTGATTCGTTTTAGTTTAGATTATTGTTAGAACATGGTTGTATACTCGAAATCATTCATTACCCCTGAAGTTTTGTGAAACGAATTTGAGTATTACCTTGAATAATCGATTGAATTGGACTATGCACTCAAGGTGTCCGATAAAATGCTTCAATGAGTAGAACTTGGG
Source organism: Orobanche coerulescens (assembly GCA_033398695.1). Classification (NCBI taxonomy): domain Eukaryota; kingdom Viridiplantae; phylum Streptophyta; class Magnoliopsida; order Lamiales; family Orobanchaceae; genus Orobanche; species Orobanche coerulescens. The sequence goes on along the minus strand of CM065801.1, from coordinate 81,867,719 downwards.
AAGTTCCATACGTTTTCGTAGAATTGTGATTGAATTGACATCGTTGTGACTTAGGAGCGAATTCTTGTGAAGAACTCGAGTCGGAACCCTTCCGTTCGTTGCCTTCCTTGGGGTTCGAGCTTCCCGGTCGAACCGTGTTCTTCGGAGCGTTCGGTAGCGGTTATTAAGGCAAGTATCTTTCTATACAACTTGTATCTTGCGACTAGTAATTACGTATGAGATGTATAATGACTTCGCTTGCCTTCGTAAATATGTTCCGTTTGAGTTGGTTGTGTTTTCCGCAATTTGAAGGCTTTGTGATAATAGTGTTATATCAGTATACGTGTTAGGCGTTGTGCCATTTGTGCAGAATGCGACGTACATATGGGATGGTTGTACACTTGGTTGTACAATGTATTGTGTACCGAATGTGTGTTATGTTGGTTAAATGTCGTTGATTGATGATAGTTGTTGCGAGTGTCGAGGTTGTGTTATTTGCGTGCAATGTACGATTTTGTGGTGATCAAGGTGATTGATTAATTGTGCTCGTTGTTGTATGTAATGTGAATGTGAATATGTGTGTGACCGCTAAGTTCACTCGTGTTGGTTCGACGGGACCTACGAGGATTCGTGGCAGTGGACTACGAGATCGGAACTTAGTGAGGTGCGAGGTCCAATCGTCTTTGGTCTGACGAGGCCTACGATAACGCATGGCGGTGGACCATGAGTTTCGGACACGGTGCGTCAACCGGGTGAGCTCGACGGGGCTTACGGTGACACGTGGCAGTGGACTACGGTGTCAGGACTGTGTGTGTGATTGTTGTGATTGATATAGTCCGTGCGGGTTGTTATGCCTACGGAGACACGTGACAGTGGATCACGGTGTCGGAATTGGTTATGTTTGGTTAATAGTCCGTGTGGGTTGTTGAACCTACGGAGACACGTGATGTGGATCACGGTGTCGGAATTGATTATGTTTGTTTAATTGTGCGTGATGTAGTCCGTGCGGGTTGTTGAACCTACGGAGACACGTGATGGTGGATCACGGTGTCATGAGCATGATACTTTTCAAATCAAAGTTTTTACAGAAAAGTTTTAAGAAAGAATGTTGGGCCGAGCCCCATGAGATTTATGGAAATGTTTCCTATTGTAAACTGTTGAATTATGAAACAAGTTTTGGGTTAAGGCCCTTAAGTTTTTCGAAAGGTTTTGTGAATCGGGACTTGAGGTCTTAAGGTTTTGAAATTCTAAAATTCCCGAGATGATAATCTTATTTTCGAATGCTTCATAGCTTATCTTCTCTTGTGAAAACCTCCCGAATATTTGATACTTGATTATTATATTTGATCACGATTATTAATTGTTTGTTACATTTCGTATGATTTGATACTTGCACTAGTAAAACAAAGGAGTTTTACTAACCCCGAGTAATCGGGGTGGATGTCTGCTTTACGTCGGTACATGCGTTCGGGGAGCAACACAGGATTGGCACAAGAGGATGACGAGCTGCGATACTAATCATGCGTCGAGAGTTATTTTGATTTTTGTTGTGTTGTCAGAGTTGATTTCAGTCTTCCGCTGTATTGTATTTTGACCCCTGTGTGGGTAATGTTATTTAAGTCAGTTTTATCGATTGGGTTGTGTGACCTCATCGGTCGGTGTATTCACGTGTAGGTGACCATATCGGTCCGTATCATTTTATTGTTTGACCACAGTCGGGCAAGCATTTGGTTGTTTATGGATGTTTAGCCCGGTAGATCCTTGTGGAAAGGGTCTACGGCGTGTAATATTCCCATACGGTTTTGGGGATGTTACAATTATGGTATCGGAGCTTAGGTTTGCGGAAACCTAGGTCAGCCGGGTCGCTTCAAGTCATGTTTTGTCGAGTAATGTGTTGTCTTGTCGCTCGAGTCGTCAGTGACAAGTTGAGTTGTGCGTGGTCACAACGTGTCGGCTATGTTGTCGGACGAGATTAGTATCGTGGGCGATCACCTCCGTGCGACACTGTGGATGTAAGTCTCCTCCTTTATGCGTAATACCTGTATCTCGATTTTATTTTAGTGAGTTAATTGTGGTGTATAATTTTATTTACACAAGTATTGTGTAATATAGTTGTGTTTCATACTTGTGGCACATAGTATGTGTATAGAATCAGGCACGTTATTATTTTATCTTTGAACCACCGGGTGGGGTGGTATGTTGTGAAGGTTGTAAACCTCGATGGGTTTCAAAAGGTACCAACGGTAGAATTTGTGAGAAACTCCGATGAATGATTTTCTTGTGTGTTTAAACTTGATACCACGAGATGCATTTGATTGAATTGGCGACCACTGGTTGCCATTTGAGTATGTGGTTTTAAATTATTGCTTTTGGAATGTTGTAATTTTTGTCCACTATGGGTAAGTTTGTGAATGTTTCTGAAGGACTTTACGCTTTGAGAATTTTGTAGAAATCGATTTTTGAAAAATATTTTGGTGGTGCGGTCAAACCATGGTTTATATGGATTTTTAAAATTTGTTAAATTTTGACAAATGGGCCGTGTATTTTCAAATGACACAATCAGACGGTATTTGAAAAATGTGATTTAAAATACTTCGGACATTGTAAAATATTACCGTCATTTTGCTTATGAACTAAAGGATTTTGGAAAATTTCGCTTTGCAAAACAACTTTGGCTTCCGTAAATTAGAGCGTTATGTGTTTATGTATTGAGGTTAAGTCGTGCGGTGAGTTGCTATATTATTATTCTCGTCGGAAAATCTGGGTTGTATGCCCAAGTGGCGGGATACGTTGTTAGGTATCGTTCCCACTTCAATGAGGTATTAAACAAAGTACTTTCAAAATTTCACCCCAAAGAAAATCTTTCGAACTCGCGAATTTTTTTATATTATCATTCGAACAAATACCTCGTTAAACTTGTTTTTTTTTAAAATATTACCGGTGTTGGACCACAATGGTATGCTTAATGTTTTAACCGTGTATCTTTGAGGTATAGGTCGTTCATCTTTGTCAATGTGAACGTGTGAATATTGCATTGTCTTCTGATTTTGGGCTTATGTCGATTATGTGAGGTTTGTTTTATCTTGTTATTCTGATTGGATGTCCGTTCAGTATGCTAAGGGGTCGAGGTCGAGGCCATGGTCATGGTCGTGGTCGTGGTCGTGGTCGTAATCGGGAGCAGGAGAGGGCGACTCCCTCCTTGCCGAGTACCAATCAGCTCAGTACAGATCAGGGATATTCGACTAGCGTTAATGTTGACGTTGGCGCCGCCACCATCCTTCGTCAGGTGGTTGATCAGTTAGTGCAGATGAATCAGGCCGTACGTCGGGATGAGAACCCAAATAGAGATAACGGAACTAGTAAGTGGTTACGAGATGTGATGAAGATGCAGCCGCCCCGTTTTGTGGGCTCGTCTGACTTGTTAGGTTGGGAAAACTGGCTCTTCCAGTTGGACAAAATATTTGATGCTGTAGCTTGTCCGGATGATAGGAGGGTACCCATTGCTCAGTACCTACTCGACAAAGAAGCTGCAGACTGGTGGCACGCTGTAGTGCCTGCAGACCGTACACCTACATGGGCTGAGTTTAAGACCGCCATGGAGGCATAGTATTGCCCGTTGCCTGTTCGTGAACGCAGAATCGTTGAATTTTTCTCGGCTACTCCCCAGGATGTGTCAATATCCCAGGCAATAGTCGATTATAATCGACAGTTGGCTTATGTTCGTGATCAAGTGAGAAGTGAAGCGGACAAGGTCCGATACTTCAATATGCGCATGAAACCCCATATCCGTGAGAGTATGGCTCCGCTCATGTGTACCACCACGAAGGAATATCAGACCGAGCTTTAGCCATTGAGATGGCCGTTTCGTGACGGAATCGGGTTCGTAGAGTAAGAGACGAAGACCTCGAGAAATTTTTCAAGAGGCCGGAGGAGTGAGATCCGTGAGCCTGTTGCTTGCAGCTTCTTCCGGGAGCACTCCTCGTTCGGTTGACTACCTAAGAACCTTACCCCAGGCGAGTAAGACGATCGGTGTGAAGACTCGCTTTAACTGCAATGTAGGCCATGCGAGATGTAATTGTCGTTCGCCACCGGTTAATTGTTTTAAGTGCGGCCAATCGGGCACCAAGCGGTGCATTGTGAGACCGTTGCCGGGATGTTCGGGAATCGGGTTTTCGTTCCTACTCGGGAGGGCCCGGTGGTGTCCAAATGATGTAGTTGTGTATCGTACTTTGTGCTGTAATTCGTGTAGAGATTGATATTTGTTGCGTGAACTTTTTGGTTTTGTTTCTATTCTATCATGATGTTTTATTTTAAGTTTCGGGACGAAACTTAATTTTAATAGGATAGAATGTAATATCCGGTATTCTCGTTTTCCGTTATCTTGAATTGTTTATGTTTTGACATCAGACATTTTCTTGTTGATGAGAATCGGAATGATTTCTATCGTAATACTCTATTTGTTTCTGTCGCATAGCCGTTTTAGTTGGGTGCGACTTGTTGTCGCGTACGTTTCATTGATTAAACGTGTGCATATGATGTGGTGTGTGATGCGTCGTTAATTGACTGTTATTGTTTTGAATCATTGCCGGTGGCTTTGTTATGGTCGTCGTGGGGCGTGTTTCCACGCTGTATATTCTTTCGCATTGCTTGTAACGCCGCCAATGGGCGAAAGTTATGCGTTCTTGTGTATCTCGTTGAGGTTTCTGTTGGGATATTGCTTCTCCCTACTTATTTTAAGTTTCGGGACGAAACTTCTTTTAAGGAGGGTAGAATGTAATATCCGCAATTTCGGATTTCCGGTAATTTTCATTTTTCGGCGGAGGTCCGTTTCTAAAACTCGCTTTTGACCGTTTCGTCATTCGGAGAATATTTAATTCTGCACTTTTTGTCATCCGAGTTCGTTTGGTCTTTGCTTTGTTGAGTTCCGTGCTTTTAGCGACTTTTCCGCGCTTGAGTTTGGTTCTTGCGAATCTCGTTCGAAACTATCGTTTGGGGTTTTTCGTAAGTTCATTTAATGTTGTTATACGTGTTGTGAGCTTCGGTTTGATTATTCGTTGTCGTATGGTGATTTTCGGGCATTTGGGCCATTTTCGTAATTTCCCAAAGTTTGGGGTAATTACCTTCCGTTGTCGAATTTCGAGCCTTCGGGTGGTCGGAATCGTGTGTTCTACTAGCTCTTAGATTCGTCTTTGTGAGTACTTCGTAACCGTATCTTCGGTTCGTATTCAGGTTCGGGTTTCGGTGTCGTTTTGTGGAGTTCAGGATTACTAAACGACTTTTCTAAGTATGAGTTCGGCTTTGTAAAAATCACCATAAATTCTTGGAAACTCCAAAAATTCTGAATCTTTTCAATATTATAAAGCATCAAGTTAGCTTTCCAATGGTTCAAACAGTGAGTTAATCGGAGTCCGGACGAAGGAGTTATGGTCGAAATAGCCAAGACTGCACGGTGTGCCTTTTTGGTGTTGAAGGGGCTGTACCGTGTGCCGCGGCACACTCAGGCTGTGCCGCGGCACTAAGCTGATTCCTGGGCGTTTTTGGTGGCCCTGGGCCGCGGCACACTTGTCCTGTGCCACGGTACACAGTGCGAATCGGCTATTTAATGGCCTGACCGAGTTATCCGCCATTTCTCATTTTTTCCTTCGTTCCTTCGCGATTCTTCAGCATAAATGGATGGATTTGAGTAAGAGAATCATAGAACAACACGTTTTGGAAGTTTGATTCATGGATTAACATCATATTCCACCCGGATCGAAGGTAAGAACACCTAAACTCTTGGTTTTGGGAATTTTTGAGGTTTCTTGATGTTTTGGCCGATTTGATTCGTTTTAGTTTAGATTATTGTTAGAACATGGTTGTATACTCGAAATCATTCATTACCCCTGAAGTTTTGTGAAACGAATTTGAGTATTACCTTGAATAATCGATTGAATTGGACTATGCACTCAAGGTGTCCGATAAAATGCTTCAATGAGTAGAACTTGGGAAGTTCCATACGTTTTCGTAGAATTGTGATTGAATTGACATCGTTGTGACTTAGGAGCGAATTCTTGTGAAGAACTCGAGTCGGAACCCTTCCGTTCGTTGCCTTCCTTGGGGTTCGAGCTTCCCGGTCGAACCGTGTTCTTCGGAGCGTTCGGTAGCGGTTATTAAGGCAAGTATCTTTCTATACAACTTGTATCTTGCGACTAGTAATTACGTATGAGATGTATAATGACTTCGCTTGCCTTCGTAAATATGTTCCGTTTGAGTTGGTTGTGTTTTCCGCAATTTGAAGGCTTTGTGATAATAGTGTTATATCAGTATACGTGTTAGGCGTTGTGCCATTTGTGCAGGAATGCGACGTACATATGGGATGGTTGTACACTTGGTTGTACAATGTATTGTGTACCGAATGTGTGTTATGTTGGTTAAATGTCGTTGATTGATGATAGTTGTTGCGAGTGTCGAGGTTGTGTTATTTGCGTGCAATGTACGATTTTGTGGTGATCAAGGTGATTGATTAATTGTGCTCGTTGTTGTATGTAATGTGAATGTGAATATGTGTGTGACCGCTAAGTTCACTCGTGTTGGTTCGACGGGACCTACGAGGATTCGTGGCAGTGGACTACGGGATCGGAACTTAGTGAGGTGCGAGGTCCAATCGTCTTTGATCCGACGAGGCCTACGATAACGCATGGCGGTGGACCATGAGTTTCGGACACGGTCGCCCAACCGGGTGAGCTCGGCGGGCTTACGGTGACACGTGGCGGTGGACTACGGTGTCAGGACTGTGTGTGTGATTGTTGTGATTGATATAGTCCGTGCGGGTTGTTATGCCTACGGAGACACGTGACAGTGGATCACGGTGTCGGAATTGGTTATGTTTGGTTAATAGTCCGTGTGGGTTGTTGAACCTACGGAGACACGTGACAGTGGATCACGGTGTCGGAATTGATTATGTTTGTTTAATTGTGCGTGATGTAGTCCGTGCGGGTTGTTGAACCTACGGAGACACGTGACAGTGGATCACGGTGTCATGAGCATGATACTTTTCAAATCAAAGTTTTTACAGGAAAAGTTTTAAGAAAGAATGTTGGGCCGAGCCCCATGAGATTTATGGAAATGTTTCCGGTATTGTAAACTGTTGAATTATGAAACAAGTTTTGGGTTAAGGCCCTTAAGTTTTTCGAAAGGTTTTGTGAATCAGGACTTGAGGTCTTAAGGTTTTGAAATTCTAAAAATTCCCGAGATGATAATCTTATTTTCGAATGCTTCATAGCTTATCTTCTCTTGTGAAAACCTCCCGGGAATATTTGATACTTGATTATTATATTTGATCACGATTATTAATTGTTTGTTACATTTCGTATGATTTGATACTTGCACTAGTAAAACAGTGGAGTTTTACTAACCCCCGAGTAATCGGGGGGTGGATGTCTGTTTTACGTCCAGGTACATGCAGATTCAGGGGAGCAGTCACAGGATTGGCACAAGAGGATGACGAGCTGCGATACTAATCATGCGTCGAGAGTTATTTTGATTTTTGTTGTGTTGTCAGAGTTGATTTCAGTCTTCCGCTGTATTGTATTTTGACCCCTGTGTGGGTAATGTTATTTAAGTCAGTTTTATCGATTGGGTTGTGTGACCTCATCGGTCTGTGTATTCACGTGTAAGTGACCATATCGGTCTGTATCATTTTATTGTTTGACCCTGGTCGGGCAAGCATTTGGTTGTTTATGGATGTTTAGCCTGGTAGATCCTTGTGGAAAGGGTCTACGGCGTGTAATATTCCCATACGGTTTTGGGGATGTTACACCCAAAACCTCTGGCTGAAAGTAAAATCACCGGGTCAACTATTGGAGATGAGTTTAGATCTGTGAATATGCAAGATCGCATAACTCACATGATAAATAATTCTGGCGCCTTTATCGCCCTTCCCGGTGGTTTTGGCACCCTTGAGGAACTTTTTCATGTGGTTACCAGAGCCCAGCTAAATGTTCATCAAAAACCAATAGGAGTGCTTAATGTCAATGGTTTCTTTGATGGTTTACTGTCTTTCATCGACTACTCTGCTGAAAAGAGCTTTATTTCCGAGTGTGCAAAACGAATCATAGTCGTTGCAACAACACCAGAAGAACTAATCGAAAAACTCAATGAATTTGTTCCTCAACCAGATCCAGCTCTAGCTAAAATTGTCTGGGTAGAAGATTTTACCGTGAGAAAACGAAAAGTAGATTCATTCCTCTCCCTTTGATAACCCATGTCGGACCCCTTGTATTTTTACTTTTTGTCGTGTGTAATAATCGTGCTAAATGATGGCAGCTTAAGGAGTTTCTTTTTGATCTCTTGATGCGCATCTATTCACGATTTATGTATTTTTATTTCATTACTATAATGTTTATTTCGTGTTTTGCTTTTATAAAAACTTTGATGGCAGCGTAAGGCGACTCTTCGGACTTTCTTGATGCGCATCTAAAAAATTATGTTATACTTACGAGTATATTTTATTTTCTTTTGTGTGTGCCTCGTATATTTATTCTCTTGCAAATTCTAAAAGGCGTTAAGCTCAGACATCAACTTTCTTAACAGGGAGTATTCTGCTTTTCTGCATTGATTTTTATTTTATTTTTAAACTGAGGACAGTTTTATTTTCAAGTTTGGGGGTGGTTTGTTTTAGTATTTTGGTGTGTTGTAATTTTGGTGTGGTTTGTTTAATAATTTTGGTGTGTTTTGATTGATTTGGTTATTTGCCTTAATTTTTTTTATATATATATATATATTTATATATATCTATAGTATTTTGATTTTTGAGATTTTTAGATCTGGCCATAACACCATAAATTAGCTATATACAAACTTCTAAAATCGTTTTAACCGGTAAAAAATTTGTATATTCCAAAAAAAAAAAAAAAATTTTTGAGCCTTAATCTCTCTTTCCAAGCCTTGTAATTATCATATAAAATCGAGTCATTCGTTACCTTGAGAAAAGAAGAATCAATTGGTTGATGAAAAATAAAACTGAAATTTACTTAATTTGTGGAGTTTTTGATTTTTCATGCTTAACTAAAAAAATGATTTTCTGCAAAAATTCTATTCCCTAAAAAGGAGTCATTGGTGAAAAGAGCTACACGTTAGCAAATAACGGTGTGAAAGCTATCACCTAAAAAAATAAATGACGAAAAGGAGAAGTGTTGAGCGAATAAATTACTAATTTTGGAAGTCTTAAATTTTGCGAAAAATAACGGACTAACCATTGTTGGTGCGTAGTCGCCGTCTCGAAAAATTGGTGAAAAGAGCTACACGTTAGCAAATAACGGTGTGAAAGCTATCACCTTTTACGAAAAAAATGAGATAGAAATTGTGTTAGTGAAAAGAGCTACACGTTAGCAAATAACGGTGTGAAAGCTATCACTAAAAGGGATGTAGTTTATGAGCGATTTGAATTAATTAGCGGTGAATTTCAATACACTCAATTTTGTAAAAATCACAATATTTGATGACGCCAATGAAATTCTTCTTCATATTGAGTCGAAAAATAAACGAGTGATCGAGAGCAACCATTAAAGGGAGTCGTGTGTATCACGAGTGGGAAAGAAATAATCAACCTTTTGGGGGAAAACCTTACATTTTGGAATTACAAAATAAAACCGTGTTTTAACTTCAAAAATATTAGTAGATTTATTTTGAATCTTGATTCATTTCTATCTACCGTATAAAGTCAAGTTGTTGTTTATTAATGGCATTTTGATCTCCTTTTCTCTTTTTATATTTTAATTTATGTGTGTATTAATTTTCTTATTTTTTTATTTTTATTTTTATTTTTGGAGTGTGAATAATAAAGAGTCTTGCTCGGGACTAGCAAGAATTCAAGTTTGGGGTGTGATAAGTGTCATTTTTGTACACTTATCCATGGTTTGTATCGATAAAATTCACCCATAATTGAGCTAGTCTACTCGTTTTTGCTTTTAATTTATTAGTTTTAATAAATTTATTTTTATTGGATGATGATCGGATTAAATAACTGAATTACTCAAGAAACAACATGTTTAATAAATATTCTCTTTATTGAATTTTGATATATTCATGTTGTAGGGCTTTTCAAGACGAATTCGGCGGTCTTTAGGATTCAAAATCGAGTTATATATCAAAAGTTATCATCCGAAGAAGATCTGGGGCAAAAACGCAAAGTCCGAGGAATTCGGCTGAAAACGTAACTATCAAAGCTTCAAATGAGCAAATTTACGAAGCCACGGCCGTAACATTCGTGAAGTTACGGCCGTAAGTCACCTCGATTACGGCCGTAACTCCCGAATGTTACGGCCGTAACTCTTGACAGATTGCTATGATTTGTCTAATTTTTATACTTTTGTGTATTATTGAGGGATGGTGGCATTGATCCGATATAATGTAATAATGCTGTAGTTTTGGAGCTATTAGATGACTTTAGGTGTATAAATAGACCCTTAGATCCTTCATCATTCACCATTCATCATATAATTTTCCATTTTCTTGTAAACTTTTCTTTTTGTGTGAAGAACACACTTGTGTTCTTGAGTGATCTTTGTAAGTGTGGTGTAGTATATGTTGTTCGAGAGTTTATTGCTTCTATCTCCTTTATCTACTAAGGGAGTTAGGATCAATTCTTTCTCTTGATTCAACTAAGAATGACCACCAAAGCTTGTAATATGTGTAATAAACCCTTTATGGGCTAAGTTTCTTAAGTTGGGATTATAAACAAGGTTAGTCATGTTATTTATGTTTATATAAAGATATATTATGAATTACTTATTATTGTGTGTGATTTTCATTGTTTTAACAATCTTTATTTATTTGGCCAATTAATGAAGATATTTATGATCTTCATATGTTTCGAAAGAAAATATGTTTGATTAGATCAAATGATCTTCACTCTAAGTTGTTCTAGGGGATAGAAATATACCCCTAGTCCTTAGATGATTCATTGAGTTATTTTCACAAATCCTAATGCTATGTATTGAAGCCAATCAACATAGAAATATAGTGGATTGATTCAATATGTAAGGGGCGTTTATAGTTCGAAAGAGAAACCGTCTTTTTAAGGAAAATCGAATCTACACAACATAATAAGTAAATTCATCTTATGATCTCCAATACATCTTTTATAACTAATGACGAACTAAGTTTGTAATCCCAACTATTTCATTTTATCGATAATCAATCTATTATTATTGCTATCTTTTTATTTCCTTATAATATTAGAACTATTATTGCAATTTCTTTGCAATTATTAAACCAAACTTTTTAATTGTGTGTTTCACTCATCTTAAGTATCTATAAAAATAGACTAATAGTGTATAATTCAAATTATAACATAACTTCCTTGTGGGATCGATAATCCGGACTCAAAAAGTCCACTTTACTACTTGATACGATATCGTGCACTTGCGATAGTTACAGAAAAAGCGTGTCAGATACCGATACAATGACGAGGAAGCTGTTACCAAATCCATTACTGTCATCTACAAGTTCCTCGGTCCCGACCAAAGCAATCAACGAACATTCTCGAGCTTGACCGCAACACACGGTTGTAATCACTGATCAATATTCTCAACCTATTACAGTAATCGATAGACAACAAGTTCGACAACAATTAACAATCGATAAAACCAATTTACAAACCCAACGGCTCGACAATATCTCGATTAAACAGTAGTCAGATCAACCCTACTCGAACCAGCACGAATTTACAACCACAACACGAAAATACTGCACTTTCTGCCTTCTTAGCGCACGTTAATCACCTAACGTAGCGTGCGCTAAGTTGCTCCCGTTAGCGCGCGCTAGGCAGTAAACGTAGCGTGCGCTAATGCCGTCTGCATGCATGTTTTTCGATACCGATCAACTTATGGCGATTTCAAGAACACCAAGTGATTCTGAATCATGTTCAAAGCTATCAAAACAACGAAATCCGATATCCTTTAATATATAAACAATCATCCAACTTATAATCCAAGTTCTATATCCATATATCATCTTCCTCAATATCAACATCATGAAACATTAAGAACGTAACAACACTTTCATAATCTATCATTACAGGGAGTAATCATCGACAATAACATCAACATCCGAAACTGAGGAGAATGATTAATCCACTTATCTCAAGAAAACGAACAACACTATTCAAACCACAAGAATCATATCAATATCTTCATGTCAACAATAACATCATCATAATCCGGTAATCTATCTCATAATCATGCTTATCAACTTGTTTATGTAATAATCATCAACTCAAGAACATCAACATTCAATCCAAAACGAAATCCAAAGATGAAGAGTAATTACCTCTTTGAAGGAATGGATTGAATCCCAAGGTTGAATCCGTTTTCAATCACTTCTAAGTTTCAAATGTTGTTAGGAATGATCAACTCAAGTGTTTGGGACCTCAACTTCTCTCTAAGACCTCTCTCTATTGTCTGAAGGTGAAAGAATGGACGAAATGCTTCATAATACCCGTTTGTCCCTTATATAGAATACATTACTAGCGTGCGCTAAACCTTATGTTTAGCGTGCGCTACGGCCTTAGCGTGCGCTAACTGACCTTTGTTAGCGTGCGCTATCGCAGTCCAGAGACAACTGTCTTAGTGCATGAAGTGATTTACGTACGCAATGCCCATGCAATAGCGTACGTAAATGCCTCTATTTAGCGTACGCAAGTGTCTTACCTTAGCGTGCGCTACTCATAGTTGACTCGTTTGTCTGTATGCTCCAAGATCGGTCCACACGCCGAAAGTGCTGACGAGGATAAGATTCCTTTTGTATCGATATACGATTAGCGTGCGCTAATCAACATGCATTAGCGTGCGCTAACACTACATTACAACATCCGTCGACTTATCGAACGTGCGCCGAAAGTGGCACGGTCCACACGCAGATTCCTTCCGATCTGATTGCATTAGCGTGCGTTATCTTATATCCGTAGCGTCGCTAAACTTGCGATAGCGTGCGCTACTCCTGATTATTAGCGTGCGCTAATAATGTTACACTTAGCCATTTTCAGCTATTCTTGTCCAATCGTCTCAACATACAGAATACGAACATACGGCATACTGAATACATATACTTCTTACATCCAATTGTCGACCAAGTACGATAATTATACCAATACAGATGTCTTGGTCCTTCAATTATTTTACCCATACTGTACAGATTCCACGCTGTACAACATAACTCGGATAAAATAATCTTAAACAACAGTCGTGGAAATTCCGGATATTACATACTACACCACTTAAAATAAGTTTCGTCCTCGAAACTTGCAATCCGTCATAAAAACAAACAAATCGTTCAACCAAAATATCCCGAAACCATCACGACAACGATCAATCATCATTATTACCGAATAACCAAAATAGCATACTTACATATGCACCAAGTCGACGCTCTCCTGAGATGCTAGCAAGTGACTTCACTGTAAAGCTTCAACACGCTTACGATCACAATTCCATAGATCTCAACAAAAATATAACATCTTCGGAAGAAATAATCTATCCGTTTCAAATCCTGTCTGCTTGATTACACAATCAAGTCCAAATCCTGATACAAATCAATAATACACGATACATCTGTGAAACAACTGCCCAACACAATGGCAACGAATCCCAAAATATCAACACAAAATCAACGCCGATGATCACCAGCAATGATCAACTCATAAATTAATCGAGAATATCATTGACATGATGAACTCTAATATGACCAATCCAAAGGTCGAAACGCAATCGAGAATATCATCACCATGATAAACTCCAACACGGTCAACACATAACCACGGAAACCGATATAGAGTTCTCAAAATGACACACCAATCACATACAATGGATCTCAACGAAACACAACCGACTGGTGAACATTCCCCTCGGCATACGAACAACAAATCGCAAATCGACGAACATACCAATTCATACAAGGAGTGGGAACGACCACTCAATATCCAAAACAACCAGCATGGGGTCACCATCCCCAAATTTATACTTACAAAGAAATCAATCAAAGATCACTATGTTAAAATTGCGCTACTACCGCACCAATGGAATCACATAGCACATATGTTCCGGTTTCACAATATCCCAAGTTTCCAAAATAATATTATGTGCATGAATCTACAACACGCAACATATTTCTCTTATCCGATAACTCAACCGATCATCACCGGATAATCAAACTGCCATACTAAAGTTCGAATCTCTTTTCCTCGTACCATACTGATGTCTTATCCAGTTCGTGAATCTCATTCAGAACTTCACCACGATATGAATTATGCATTAAATGCGTATGTACATCAATCACATTTTCAAAACCAGTTTGAAATCATATAATCTTGTCAAGGAGACAAATTTTCGAAAGTTCTTTCAAAAATTTCAAAACTCAAAACATAAATTTTGGTAAGACCACCAAATCAATTCTCGAAAAATAAACTGGCTCACTGGTGCCAAGTATTTGATAACAGTTTCCTTCGAATCCACACGATTTCGTAGTTTTAAAATGAAAACTATGCAAATGATTGACCACATCCGTACTCCTATATACCAATCCGGCTCGTCACAAATCCCACTGATATTCCATCAGAAAACTATACGATAGAATCCAAAATCTCAATGTATAAACTTCGACAAAAACTCCTTTTCCACATATGACTCGCAACGCCAATCATTTTCCATCCTGGATCACCTCAATTATGCTATGACAATGCATTGACACAAATCAACACAGCAAAAGACTTCCCGAGAAGTTTATTTTGAACAAGTAATCCAGAAGCCCGAAAGGAAGGAACGACATAGATAAACGATTGATAAAGTGTTTTACAAGTCTCGGGAGTTTTTAAGAAAACAGAAAAGTCTTTTGAAATATTAGGGTCTTAGCCCGTATCTCATTCCGCATTACAAGAAGTTTAAAAAGTAGGAAACTCTTTTTCGGACCCCAAGTCCTGAGTTATAAAACAATTTCAAAAATCTATTGGGTCTCGGCCCAAAAATCGTTTACGGTAAAACATCTGTAAAACATTCATTTTGAAAAGTATCATTTTCAAATGCTCAAAAACAGTTCATATATCTCAAGATGAACTAACATGATTACATGTTCTCCTGAACAATCCACAATATTTCTCTCAAATGCAAAACTCCGTTCCAAAACTTAATCGACATATTGATTTCCAAAATCATAACTTCTCAAGATCATCAATCCTGTCCCAACTCTGTCATCTTATACTGTAACGCATAATATCTTTCTGAACCTCAGAACATATCAACTTAGAACGACAATAAATCTCAATGCAATTCAAAAATCCAATACTTACAGATCGTGAAGCCGACGATTCCCCGTGATACTGGCACATGTCTCGACTCAAGAAAATACTCGACACATATATTTTCAAAACACACTTTTTGCAAACTCAGTTCAATTCGAGAAAACTTCTCAGCTCTATCTGATGAAACACGTTAATACTATTTGGAAAAGTTTATACCAAGACCAGTACTACAGTGGCAAATCGCACAACGCATAAGCCCGAGTGAACTACAAAACTCACGGCTCCAATATTTTTCAATCGACAACTCAAATGACGCGACGTAAACACGACCCAACTCAACCCGATTGCCTAGGTTTTCTCAACCTAAGCTCCGATACCATATTCTATAACACCCTGCATCCGAACGGAATATTACAGCCGTGGCCCCGAGATGGAACCCACAAGGCGAAGGAAATTTTCGCAAACATTTACAAACGCCCAAGAGGCTAACGACGGTATTATCTATTAAAAACATTCAAGATTTATAAAACTCATTTATCAAACCGTAAAAACTCATTTGAAACCACAAGGCCCAAAATGCCAAAACTCAACAGTTTAAAAACACATACGTTAAGCTATCGCTTACACGTACCGGCTGAATAGATTTAGAAAATGATGGCCAAAGTAACCTAAGTTACCAGATACCAAAAAGGTCATTTAAAAATACTCACGCAATGGATAAAGACAAACAATTAAAATACTCTAGCAATGAATACAACAACCGATCGAAACTCAAAACACAAATACATGCCCTGCCAAGATCCTCCGAAGTTCATCTCTCCACGACCGCTACAAGCTTGATAATCCAAGAACCTAAAAAGAAAGCCCACGACGGTCACCATAATATCCAACAATGATAACCATCACATCTCATCAATAATTACATATCAATGGAAATACTAAGTAAGAATACGACCAATGTAATCTTACCGTCAGAATTTACGAGAATCCACGATTCGTATCCTTAACAACACATTAAAATAATACCGAAATATCCATGCGGTATCTCAACAATACTCAAGGTTCTCAAAACATTATCATAACTCGCGATACGGAAATTATACAAACTCTGGCCAATTCAATCCATCGGATAACATCGATAATTCCAATACGATAATCGATTGTCCATCAAAGACAAGTACCAAGGAAATACGGAACATACCTAAAGATACAAAATACCATTACCATCACGCTACCGATCCGAGATCGGATCAACACAACATACGGACATGGTCCTAACACAAGACCTACAAATGCATACTCATATGACAACGTCAATATGATCACAACAATAACGACAATGTATACTTATGGCCACCCATAATATACATATGCACAATAACAACAACATATGGTAATCCAACGATCCAACAGACACAAACTATAGATTCCCATGATGATCCCATCGACCAACGCATGGTGGCATTACATCCGGCGATCCAGCACACGCCTATAGATTCCCATGATGATCCCGCTTGACCAACGCATGGTGGACATATGACAACAATGCACAACTGCACAAAACAACAATGCACAATACACGACAACAACAATGCACAAATGCATGACAACAACGATACACGAATGTATCACAACATGATCGACTCAAATGATAAAAATGATTAGAGTACTTGCCCCGAGTCCTTCAAGAACGATCTCAATGCCTAAACCATCACGAACCATTATCCTCAATAATCGACGGTCCAAAGTATCACGGATTGCAGATAATTCATATCTCCGTTTTATCACGATATATCCTCGATATACAAGTATACCAATAACAAAAGCAAATCATATACATTATGATTTAGATTCCCAAAACTCGAATATGATTTATAATCTCAAGTCTCCTGTGATTACGATTATAAACATTGTTATACGAATTATAAACGAATGAAACGGAAACCATTCATTAAATACTATAAACTGAGTAAGTAATAACTTACTTCGATACCGATACAATGACGAGGAAGCTGTTACCAAATCCATTCCGTCATCTACAAGTTCCTCGGTCCCGACCAAAGCAATCAACGAACATTCTCGAGCTTGACCGCAACACACGGTTGTAATCACTGATCAATATTCTCAACCTATTACAGTAATCGATAGACAACAAGTTCGACAACAATTAACAATCGATAAAACCAATTTACAAACCCAACGGCTCGACAGTATCTCGATTAAACAGTAGTCAGATCAACCCTACTCAAACCAGCATGAATTTACAACCACAACACGAAAATACTGCACTTTCTGCCTTCTTAGCGCACGTTAATCACCTAACGTAGCGTGCGCTAAGTTGCTCCCATTAGCGCGCGCTAGGCAGTAAACGTAGCGTGCGCTAATGCTGTACAGATGCATGTTTTTCAGATACCGATCAACTTATGGCGATTTCAAGAACACCAAGTGATTCTGAATCATGTTCAAAGCTATCAAAACAACGAAATCCGATATCCTTTAACATATAAACAATCATCCAACTTATAATCCAAGTTCTATATCCATATATCATCTTCCTCAATATCAACATCATGAAACATTAAGAACGTAACAACACTTTCATAATCTATCATTACAGGGAGTAATCATCGACAATAACATCAACATCCGAAACTGAGGAGAATGATTAATCCACTTATCTCAAGAAAACGAACAACACTATTCAAACCACAAGAATCATATCAATATCTTCATGTCAACAATAACATCATCATAATCCGGTAATCTATCTCATAATCATGCTTATCAACTTGTTTATGTAATAATCATCAACTCAAGAACATCAACATTCAATCCAAAACGAAATCCAAAGATGAAGAGTAATTACCTCTTTGAAGGAATGGATTGAATCCCAAGGTTGAATCCGTTTTCAATCACTTCCAAGTTTCAAATGTTGTTAGGAATGATCAACTCAAGTGTTTGGGACCTCAACTTCTCTCTAAGACCTCTCTCTATCGTCTGAAGGTGAAAGAATGGACGAAATGCTTCATAATACCCGTTTGTCCCTTATATAGAATACATTACTAGCGTGCGCTAAACCTTATGTTTAGCGTGCGCTACGGCCTTAGCGTGCGCTAACTGACCTTTGTTAGCGTGCGCTATCGCAGTCCAGAGACAACTGTCTTAGTGCATGAAGTGATTTACGTACGCAATGCCCATGCAATAGCGTACGTAAATGCCTCTATTTAGCGTACGCAAGTGTCTTACCTTAGCATGCGCTACTCATAGTTTACTCATTTGTCTGTATGCTCCGAAGACTGGTCCACACGCCGAAAGTGCTGACGAGGATAAGATTCCTTTTTGTCTGATATACAGTTAGCGTGCGCTAATCAACATGCATTAGCGTGCGCTAACACTACATTACAACATCCGTTGACTTATCAGAACATGCGCCGAAAGTGGCCTGGTCCACACGCAGATTCCTTCCGATCTGACTGCATTAGCGTGCGTTATCTTATATCCGTAGCGTGCGCTAAACCTGCATGATAGCGTGCGCTACTCCTGATTATTAGCGTGCGCTAATAATGTTACACTTAGCCATTTTCAGCTATTCTTGTCCAATCGTCTCAACATACAGAATACGAACATATGGCATACTGAATACATATACTTCTTACATCCAATTGTCGACCAAGTACGATAATTATACCAATACAGATGTCTTGGTCCTTCAATTATTTTACCCATACTGTACAGATTCCACGCTGTACAACATAACTCGGATAAAATAATCTTAAACAACAGTAGTGGAAATTCCGGATATTACAATGTGCCACCGTAGGCCCCGCCCACATCCACACAATTACACACATAGCACAATGCAACAACGATGTCCAAACAATTCACTCAGAGGCATCAAACACTTAGCAAAACACCACGTCAAACCACAACGCACCGAAATGAAACAATATACGTCCACACGCAAATACCAAGTGCATCATCAACACCAAACATATCCATAGGATTCACATAGTCACTTACAACCCACACAATTTACAAAACACACGCGTTTTGAAAATGAACTGTTAACGAGGCTAGCCGAATCTTTTGAAAACTCGTTGCAAACAATCAAACAAACATATAAAGACAATCACCAATTATCATATCCACAAAACAAGAAAAGTATGGGCAAGGTACTTGCCTCGAAACCATAATCGAAACAAGACGACGGATGAAATACGGTCGAACGGCCCCAAACTCCCGAACATTATCAAGAACGCGATAGCACCGCAATTACTACGAGAATAACACCACACGAATCGTCAATCACCAAACGGGATTCAACGGAATCCTCGAACACCTATAAACCTCCGGAAGGAACAATAACACATGGTTACGACGAGAATCAAGGCCAAAACAACGGAAATCCCAACAAACTATCGAAGGGAAACTCATTGGGACATTTAATCGAACACTCAATGTTCGATAACTCCCAAGAACACTCGAATCACTAATCGAGTTGAAAAAACTTGAAATATGGATATACAACCCATAGAACACGATTAATAATATTCAATAACATCAACCAAATCATCGAAATCGGACGAACAACAAAGATTAAAAAGAAATCTCGAAAGTCAACCCTAGGAGATTTCAAGAGATTACCTCGATTCGGCGAAGAACACGGATTAGATGTTGATATAATCAACAAGGATCTTCCAAAATGCTTTGGAAATGAGTAGAATCGGCCAAGAACACCTCCTACCGGTCACTCCCGTCCGTAGCCGCACAGAAACGAGGAAAAAATGAAAAAAACGAAGTCTGGCCGAGCCCAGGCTATATATAGCCGGCAGGGTTACGGCCGTAACCGGCAGTGCCTTACGGCCGTAACTCAGCCCTTACGGCCGTATTCGGCAGGTCTTACGGCCGTAACCGGTATTCGTCAAATAATCAGTCCAACAACTGTCGGACACTTACGGCCGTAACTGGCACACATTACGGCCGTAACCGGCCTTCATCCGGAAGATACCCAGCGCTCGTACGGCTGTACCCGATCACGCTTACGTCAGTAACTCGCACACATTACGGCCGTAACCGGCACCTTACGGCCGTAACTCGGCCAAAGCCAGCCTCGCCGTGTGACTCATGCGGCCACTCCGACGGCCCGGACGACCCCGAAACCCGAACCTGAGTAAAAATCGGAGATACGGTTACGAAGTACTCGCAAAGACGAATCCAAGCGCTAAGAGAACACACGATTCCGACCACCCGAAGTGTCGTAATTCGACAACGGAAGTAATTACCCCAAACTTTGGGAAATTACAAAAATGGCCCAAAACGTCTGAAATACACGATACATGATCGAAACACCGAACCAAAGCTCGCAACATGAATAATAACATTAAATGAACTTACGAGAAACTCAAAACAACAGTTTCGGATGAGAGCGCAAGAATCGAGCTCAAGTGCGGAAAAGTCGCTAAAAAGCACGGAACTCAACAAAACGACACCGAAACGAACTCGGATGACAAAAAGTGCAGAATTAATCATTCTCGAAATAACGAAACGGTTATGAGCGAGTCGTCCAAACGGACTTCCACCGAAAAAAAAGAAATTACCGGAAATCGAAATTACGGGTTTTACATTCTACCCTCCTTAAAAGAAGTTTCGTCCCGAAACTTAAAATAAGTAGGGAGAAGCAATATCCCCTGCCAGGAAAACTCGACGAGATACACAAAAACCGAAAACTCGCGCCCGACGGCGAAACGCTGCAAGAAACGCAAAGAGACATACGGCGTGAAAAACACGCTCCACGACGACCAACACAACGCCACCGGTAGAGACATAATAAAATTAACAAGTGACAAGCTTCATCAAACAAATAATACAATCAAGTCGATTATCCGAACAACCGCAAAACACAAAGAACGTAAATCAACACGATTGACCAACCTAACGGTACATCAATCAACACGCGAGCCAATCACTGAACAAATACGGAATTCCACCGCCCAAGGGTTGGAAGATCGAAAACGATACTAATTTCGCAAACATAAGGAAATTAGGAAGGAGTCTGAACGTTCAACAATCACAAAACGAGATCAACAAAAACCGAACAATCATGTTCGAATCATGAAGAACAATAAAATTCAAACAACAACTCCAAGGTTCACATCTCGACTCGAGACAATATATGAGCCGGTGAAAACAACAAGATGTGCATTCACATAAGATCCGCAGGAAGGGGAATAGCAATTGAAAAGTCACAACGACAAACGAGTTATTCCGAAACAATACCACCCTCGTTCGATCAACAAAAGCAAGGAGCAGGACAAGCTCGGAAAATGTCAACGAACATAAACGAGTCGATAGAGTCGAAAATACCGAAGTTCCAAATCCGATCCACTTCGAATAAAAGAACTAGTAGAACCAAAAGATGTTACTTCTGAACAAGGTTCACAAAAATCGAACCGAACTCGGAAAAGTCACAGCGATACCAGGTCGGCCCAAAACAAGATCACAACTCGTTCGAACGATGAAACCAGAATACAGAACGAGTTCATAAAGTCTCAACGAACATGAGCGAATCGATATACTGGAGAAAGAGAAAATATAGAAGCCAAATATAATACTGGTATTATATTTGACCTCTTCGAAAAGAAGTGTCGTCCCCGAAACTCACAACAACGAAATCAAGGAGACGACACAACAGGCAACCGACAGAAACATCCTTCGAAGGCCTCTCAAAGCCGATTCTGATAACTGTGCTGAAGCGCGAACTCCGAAAGTCTCAGTAGCCAATTCGCAAAACTGAATTCGGTGTCCCTCGAGTCCACACTCGAAATGTGTTACTGACGAGAAGGACAAATTGCACGTACATTCCCCCGACACATCACGGTTGAAATGCCTCGGCTCGGCATACCGAAAATACAAATGCTAGATACAATGGAACATAACATCACAAAACAATAAACCGGAGATGCCAACTCAGCACAACAAGGAATCATAACACATATCATATACAACGATTACCATCGTGAAGTAATACACACACAAACACTAAAGCAACGACGGTATCGTTCGGCGACTTCAACGGCCCGAACAATAACCAGCACATAATTACAAACATCATGAAACAATCAAACATGTACACAAACGTACAAACCCAAGCTTGAACAGCTCACACAGGTGCGATAACACGCAAATCACCACGAAATGACAACATTAAAGATCGTCATCACACCTCCCACAAAGGGCTAACAAAACATATGCGTGGCGAACGACTCAACGTTCACACCACCAATTCAATCACAATTCGGAGGGCTAACACCCTAACAACAATACCAACATCATACACACCTTCTCCGACCACAAGCAGGAAATGATGGGTTTTAAAAATGAAAACCACCTTTTGAAAATAATTTAGGAAAAATACCGGTTGATCTTGAGTATCACCTTACAAAAAGTAGTACAACACCATTATCGAGACTTTGAAAATCATCTTGCGTTTGAACAAAAATGAGGACACCTTTCTTTTAGTGAAAAACTTTCAAAAATATTCAACCCTTGGGTCTAAGCAACTGCATTTGAAAATATCTCAAAAATATTTTTGGTCCTCAACTGGAAATTTTTTTGAAATGTATTGCGGCATTAGAAAGCACCTTGAAAACACCGCAAGAAAATAATTTGTTTTAAAAGTACGTCTCGAATTTTAATTTTCTAAGATACTCAAGGTTTTCAAAAATAATTCAATGGGCTAGAATGCCCAAAAATTTCAGGTAATTACACGGAACATTATAGTGCCGTGGGTCCCGCGCCGGAACCCACCAGGATAAAACCATTTACAAAAACGCCAAAAAGGCTGATGACGGTAATATTTCAAAAACTCACAGAAGCCATTTAGAAGATACAAAATACCGTCATAAGAATTTCGCCAAAACGATCAAGGCCATAATGCCAAAAACTCGGTTAAGGGAATCGATTTTCGAAATGAAACTCAGTCGGTAAAATACCGAAAGCCATTACAAACGAACTCACGCAGCGGATAAAAGAAATACAGTCCAACATGCACAATCCAGCAACACTACTCCTCATATGAACGAAATATGAGGGTCAAATAACCACATATCAAGAAATCAAAATCCATAAGAGGATTCCGTCAATTAACTCATGGTCAAACCTGTAACTAGCATCAGACGAGGCACAAACACAAAGAAGGGAGACTTACATCCACAGGTCGCACGAAGATGATGATCGACCCACGATACTAATCACGACCAACAAACTCAGATGACGCGTCGCGACACAACTCAGTCAGACAAAATCCGACGAGACAAGAACTCAACAGACACCACTGACCCGACAGCCTAGGTTTCCACAACCTAAGCTCCGATACCATTTATGTAACACCCCCAATCCACTCAGGGATATTACACGTCGTAGACCCTCTCCTCGAGGATCTACCAGGATGATAACTAAAATCAAACATCTAAACATCGCCTTTAAGGCTAAAATGACTCAGTAGACCGATTTCGTCTTTCAATAATAACATACAACTCAATTCCAAACACATACCCACGCAGGGGTCAAAATACAATAAACTCCCGTACAACGGGGAAAAGATACTGCAGCGTAAAAAAAAATACAACTAGACCAATACGACATCAACGGATCCTCGTGTGATTAGTATCGTTCATCTTTCATCATCCTTCGTGCCGACCCTGTGTTATGCTCCAAAACTTGAATGCAAAAATAGACATCCACCCCCCGAATACTTGGGGGTTAGCAAAACTCCACTGTTTTGCTAGTGCAAGTACAAGTGCAAAAATACGAGCCATACAATTCACATTCCACGAATAACAATAACCAGGAATCCTCAAAAATCCAAACGTGACGAAAAGTACTTCCCGAGGCAAGAGTTTGGTAAAACATTCTAAAACCGAAAGGTCGCAATTCAAGGGAAAAAAATTTATAAAACAGTTTAAATTGCCATCGAGAGTTTTAATAGAAAACAATTTAGGATTACCGAATCCTTCGCTTTCCAAAAATCAACAGGGTCACAGCCCAAAGGTTTTGTTTTCGCAAATAGAAAACCGACAACAATTCACAAGGCCAGAGCCCAACATCACGTGTCCTCGACGGACATAAAAATCAACAAAACATAATCGCGCACGCGCATCGCCTAGGACCGGGACGAAGCCACAAATCCCACTCAAGGCCTCGAAGGACCCTACCGAGCTGGCTAGCGAAACAAATCACACACATGCATCGCCTTGGGAACAGGGTAATACCATTGATCCCGCCCGAGGCCTCGAAGGACCTTCCCGAGCTGGCTAGCTAAACAAATCACAACATCTCATGGTTGGATCAATCACTTGTTGCATCCTGGCCACATGATCGCATGCCATGTGCCACCGTAGATTAACTTTGGCGCTCACGGTTGGATCAATCACTTGTTGCATCCTGGCCACATGATCACATGCCAAGTGCCACCCTAGTTTTTCTTAGGCTCTCACGGTTGGATCAATCGCTTGTTGCATCCTGGCCACATGATCGCATGCCATGTGCCACCGTAGGCCCCGCCCACATCCACACAATTACACACATAGCACAATGCAACAACGATGTCCAAACAATTCACTCAGAGGCATCAAACACTTAGCAAAACACCACGTCAAACCACAACGCACCGAAATGAAACAATATACGTCCACACGCAAATACCAAGTGCATCATCAACACCAAACATATCCATAGGATTCACATAGTCACTTACAACCCACACAATTTACAAAACACACGCGTTTTGAAAATGAACCTTTAACGAGGCTAGCCGAATCTTTTGAAAACTCGTTGCAAACAATCAAACAAACATATAAAGACAATCACCAATTATCATATCTACAAAACAAGAAAAGTATGGGCAAGGTACTTGCCTCGAAACCACAATCGCAACAAGACGACGGATGAAATACGGTCGAACGGTCCCGAACTCCCGAACATTATCAAGAACGCGGTAGCACCGCAATTACTACGTGAATAACACCACACGAATCGTCAATCACGAAACGAGATTCAACATCGGAATCCTCGAACACCTATAAACCTCCAGAAGGAACAATAACACATGGTTACGACGAGAATCAAGGCCAAAACAACGGAAATCCCAACAAACTATCGAAGGAAAACTCATTGGGACATTTAATCGAACACTCAATGTTCAATAACTCCCAAGAACACTCGAATCACTAATCGAGTTGAACAAACTTGAAATATGGATATACAACCCATAGAACACGATTAATAAGGTTCAATAACATCAACCAAATCATCGAAATCGGACGAACAACAAAGATTAAAAAGAAATCTCGAAAGTCAACCCTAGGAGATTTAAAGAGATTACCTCGATTCAGCGAAGAACAAGGATTAGATGTTGATATAATCAACAAGGATCTTCCAAAATGCTTTGGAAATGAGTAGAATCGGCCAAGAACATCTCCTACCGGTCACTCCGTCATGCGGCACGTAAACGAGGAAAAAATGAAAAAAGCGAAGTCCGAGCCGAGCTATATATCGCCGGCAGGTTACGGCCAGAATCGGAAGTGCCTTACGGCCGTAACTCGCCCTTACGGCCGTATTCGCAGCCTTACGGCCAGAATCGCATTCGCCAAAAATCACCCAAAGAATCGTCGGACACTTACGGCCGAATCGCACACATTACGGCCAGAATCGCCTTCGTCCGAAGATACCGCCGCACGGCCGCATTCGATCACGCTTACGACCGTAACTCGCACACATTACAGCCGTAACCGGCACCTTACGGCTGTAACTCGGCCATGCCAGGCCCTGCTCCGGCCGTGACTCGGCCGTGGCCACTCCGACGGCCCGGACGACCCCGAAACCCGAACCTGAGTAAAAATTGGAGATACGGTTACGAAGTACTCGCAAAGACGAATCCAAGCGCTAAGAGAACACACGATTCTGACCACCTGAAGTGTCGGAATTCGACAACGGAAGTAATTACCCCAAACTTTGGGAAATTACAAAAATGGCCCAAAACGTCTGAAATACACGATACATGATCGAAACACCGAACCAAAGCTCGCAACATGAATAATAACATTAAATGAACTTACGAGAAACTCGAAACAACAGTTTCGGACGAGATTCGCAAGAATCGAGCTCAAGTGCGGAAAAGTCGAAAAAAGCACGGAACTCAACAAAACGACACCGAAACGAACTCGGATGACAAAAAGTGCAGAATTAATCATTCTCGAAATGACGAAACGGTCATGAGAGAGTTGTCCAAACGGACTTCCGCCGAAAAAAAAAAATACCGGAAGTCGAAATTATGGGTTTTACACTGACCCCATGGGGGCAGAACATGTTTTCATGTTATAGGTGCTTGCGAGGAGAGAGTTGAGACACAGGGACATAACGATGGCGACAAGCATTCGAGCAATACTAGTCCGAGATGTTTTGGTGTTCATGTCGATCAAACCGTTTGGAGTACTCCAGTTTTGTCAGTTGTTGTCATTTTGTATTATCCGAGCGAGGCTCGTGGATATTGTTGTATTTTTATTGTGTCCATGTAGGCCCAATTTGGTCGTTGAAATTCCATATCGGAATAATATGTCGGATGTCATAGTAGAGACTGTGATTCCCCTTTTGGCCAGTTTGTTGTATTTTGATCGTGTTCGCCTGGTGGATCTCCTGGTGTGGGGTCCACGGCACTATAGTAACTCAATGGGATAACAATTTTAAATTAAAGTTAAATATATTTCTAAGACTTTATCCAATCAATTATTTTATATAGATTTTAATTTTCTTCAATTGTTTTTAATTCTAGCAGACTTTATTTACTGTTTGTCATTATTTCTTATTATCTTTATTTATGTATGCCAAATAAATATACATCAGATAGAAGGCAATGCAAATCATGTTGTAACAATCAATTGTTATATCAGGTATATTGTTTATGTATGCCAAGCATCAATATACACGATAAGCTAGAAGGCAATTCAAATCATGATTGTTGCATACTAAAAAGCAAATAAGCATGACTGCTACAATTTTATTCTCACAAGCTAAAAATCAACAATCAATAATATAAAAATAAAAATGAATTCAGCCAAATATGTTATATTTTAAAAACGAGATAGTTAGTAAAACAATATATTTTAAAAACAAATCAGGATGATCGTTGCAATTTTATTCTCACAACCTAAAAATCAACACTATAAACACAAAAGTGATATTCTGCCAAATATATTATATTTTAAAAATGAAATAGTTAAGTAAAAGCAGTATATTATAGCAAATATATAGTATAAAAATAAAAGTGATATCCTGGCAAACATATTATACATTTCTAAATATCAAAATCTAATGTGTTAATTCATTTTTAATTTTCAAAATCTACTAAGCTACAGTAAAGACCATGATAAAATTCAGATTATTGAAATATGGGGTCCTCTGAATCATATCACTTAATTTAAAAGCCTATTTCATTTGTTTTACCACCTTAAAAAATTTCTTTCAGGCTACAGTTCAAGTTAAATAAAACCGAATAGTAACTATAGTTGACTAGGTCAAACTCAATATTTTCACTACAATGTGATCAGTTAATTGAGAAATTTATATTTTTTAACTTTCTTTTAGTATAATTGAAGTGGTTTATATTTTTAACTTCCTTTTGGTTGTTTAAACAAAATATATTATTTATATTTTCAGCATAGGAGTAAATATTTAAATATCCAAAAGACAGATTCGCTTTAAAGGTTAGTTTGTTTATGTTTATATTTTATATATTAATCTTTTCATTTTAAAACTGATATTCACACAGTTTAGGAAAAAAGGAATAATATGTTACAAGTATGAATATCTGAATATTTGATTACCTTAATTGGATGTTTTGTGGACTGTAATACTTCACAGGCAAGAAGCAGCAAGGATGGAGATGAAACGAATCCTACTCGATGAAATTCCAGAGCATTAAAGAGGATACCAACAAAAATAACCGGGGCATATAAGTTTCATCAGATTCAACGAGTGAATTATGTTTTTAAGTCATAGAAGTCATGTATGTCTTACTGAGTTGAAGAGTTTCATTTACAATTTAAATGTTCGTAAAATTCTGATATAACTATATCAATTTTAAAAAGATATATTTCATCAGATCCATTGATATAACTAAATTGTATTTTGATCCGATATATTTTCTAATGGCATAGTTTCACTGATATAACTAAGTTGTAGTTATCGGAACAAACTATGCATTTAAATTGAGATAACAATATCTGATGAAACTAAATTATATAATTTAGATCTGTCAGGAAAAGATATATCCCTCTCTAAACAAGGTTAATCACAATTTACAAGTCCGCAAGGCAAACCCCAATTTTCTAAAGCATTGATATGTCAAATCAGAGCAGGCGTTGAAATGACAAATAAAAGAATCGGAGCATATCACGAATCCAAAATAATAATAAGCACTAACCTTCTTTGTTTGCATCAGTGAATTCTCATGGTATGTTTGGATTGTTATCCGGACTATCAATATAAATAGTTTCCAGTAATTTTTGATTTTTTTTCCATTTTAATTACATCAATAAAATATATAAATAAAACCATGTTTTGGAAGATGTAAATACACACACACACACACTTCATTCTTTAATTATATTTTTCTCTTTTTATTATTTGAGTTACTTTTTACATATTTATATCTAAACTATATTAATGTTGAATATTTATTTATATCGTAATATTATATTCTAATTATTAGTTTATTCTTTTTGATAACACCAAATTATCAAGTAAAAAAAAGTAGCAGAGCAGAACAGCCAAAAGAAATTCGGGTTGTTCTTATAAAGTTTGTCAACCCAAATCCCAATTGAAAAACATGAGTAAATAGTAACTTTACATTTGTATTAGAAGAAAAATTGAACTCACAATTTGGAGCTATTACTCAACTGAAAACTATGGATCTTTTTTCTTTTTCTTTTTGGATTACAGTGATATACAAGTACTTGTAAACGTGATTAAATAATATTCATTTCGGTCTTTTTATCAACCGAAATAGTCGGGTAAAAAAATGAATCAATCCTTCATATATCCATTTAAATGGAAAAGAAAGAGATCTATCGAAGATTCTTTATATATTTGCTCTCAATTAACTTAAAACAGTATATTTAAAATTATAGAAACCATAAATAATTAGATCTACATGATTTATGTATATAAAACAATACAAGTTTATATATTAAGTATGGAATACATAAATATATCCGAAGAGTAAGGTATTCATAGTTTGAAGCTATTATTTAGATAAAAACTATGAATAAATTCATTTTATTTTTCATATACATTGAAATCCCACATAAAATAAGTATATGACATATAGATTTTTAGATCTACATGATTATGTATATAAAAAAATAAAAAACATATATTAAGCATAAATAAATATTTATCAGAAGAAATAATAATCAAAGTTTGAAGCTATTATTCATCTGGAAAATATGAATATGTTCCTTTTTATTTTTCAGATATAGTAATATCACCTACTAATTTATGTAAAGGTGATCGAAATTCGAAGAAAATGACAGACTAAGTCGGGAATTCATTTTCATCTATTACCAACCGAAATAATCGGGGCAAAATGCTGAATCAAACCCTTTTCTGTCAAAATCATCGCCACAAAAGAAGATATTACGTCTTCATATCTCCATATAGATGTAAAAGAATTAAAAAGATAATAAAATTATCACTGTATCGGAGGTAGGCAGCAGTTGCGGTACAGAGACGAGTGTCTTATCTAGGGTTTCCATCGACTCTCATGTGGTAAAGGGGAAGGGAAAGTCGGTGGACTTAATAGAAGGCAGTGGGCAGCGACTAAAGTATAGGGACGAGTGTCACATAGGGTTTTCTAGAGCCACACACGTGGTAAGGGGGGTAGAGAGTCGACACCTCAAAGTAAAAGGGACAGGGAAAATATTGGGTGTTTATATAAGAGGGGGGTGGCGGTATCTCTAGGGTTTTCTATGTAACACCCCCGATATATTCAGGAATATTACAGCGCCGTAAATCCTTTACGTAGAATTTACAAGGCTGATAAAACGAAAAGACAATAACAAATACGAACAAACAAAAGTAACTGAAATAAAATACAACGGTTCCGAATCAGTACTGAAAATACAAACGTCCAGCGAAGTACATTAATACATAACCAAATCCAACATCACAAAAGACAACGTACTCAATTACTTAATTAAATCAACACAAACATCTGACAATTAAATCCGGCCGGAACATCACTCGGCACCCTCGTCGTCATGCAGCTCCAGTGGTTGTTTTCCCGCTCTCCTGGATCCTGAACATAAAACAAATGTTCACCCCCGTAGGGGTTAGCACAACGATGCTAGTACAAGTATGATAGTTATACAACAATGATTTATTCAACAATAATCATGACAAGTTTCTCCAACGAGAAATAATAACAACACATAATGTAATACCCGGATTTTCAGTATAAATTTTTCGCGTTATTTTATCTGAGATATACTGTATAGTTTGGTATCTATACAGTATGGATAAAATAAATTGAGAACCGAGACAGTTATACTGGTGTGATTATCGTTTTTGATTGACAGATATATTCAGGATATGTTGTATGAGGTTGAACTGATTCGGATATCAGGTATACCGTATGAGAATATTTTTGGATTCAGTATGTGTATTCAGTATGCCGTATGTTTGTATTTTGTACGTCGAGACGTCGGACAGGAACAGTTGGATTTTTGGCTAAGTATAAAAGCCATTACGTACGTTAAGCCTTGGAGCTTACGTACGTAAAATGTGTTAGCTTACGTACGTTATATAGTGTACATAACGTACGTAACAAGAGGAATCGGACAGTGGGGCCCGTGGTCGGCAGCTTTCGGCGCAGATGTGGACAGGTGAGTCAACGGATGGAGTTACGTACGTTATACAGGGTGTATTACGTACGTAATACGAGTATAATACTGTAGCAAGTCAACGTACGTATTACGTACGCAACAGATTAAGTGTTACGTACGTTACGGGGCGGCTGGCCGAGTCGTGGCCAAGATGACCTGGATGGCCGAGCATGGCCGGTCGTGACTCGTTGGGATGGCCGAGCATGGTCGGCAGTGACTCGCATGGATGGCCGATCGCGGTTGGCAGTGACTCGCTGGGGGCTAGGACTGGCCGATAACGTACGTAAGGTACCGACCGGTTACGGCCGTAAGGGACCGTTACGTACGTAAGCCTCGGCCGGTTACGTACGTAACGATGCCGGCATTTCTGGGCAGAGACTTCGGCCATGGCCGGTTACGTACGTAAGGGCCCGGCCGGTTACGTACGTAAGCGTCCGGCAGGTCTCGGCCTATATAAGGCCTGGACCGAGTCATCTTGGGCATTTTCATCTTTTCTTCGTTCCTTCCGCGATTTTTCACCATAGATTGATGGATTTGAGTATGAGCAACTTATAACAACATGTTTTGGAAGTTGGAATCATGGATTAACATCATCTTCCACCCGGATCGAAGGTAAGAACACCTAAACTTTTGATTTTTGGATGTTCTTGAGATTTCTTGGTGTTTTGGCCGATTTGCTTCGTTTTGATTTAGATTGTTGATTGAACTTGATTGTAAACTCGTAATCATTCATTATTCTTGAAGTTTTGTGGAAAGAATTCGAGTATTTCTTTGAATAATCGATTGAATTGGACTATGCCTTCAAAGTGTTCGATGAAATGTCTCAATGAGTAGAACTTGGAAAATTCTACACGTTTTCATATGAATGGTGATGGAAATGATATTGTTGTGATGATTCTTGGTAATTATGGGAATTTTGTTAAAGGAAGATAATGAATTGGTGATCAAATGATTCGATTATGTTGTTATGATTATGGAATCGTAGTATTCTCGATGTTCTTGGTGGTTTATTGCGAATCAAGATGTTATGAGAAGTATATGTTGAAGGACATGATTATATACACCTTGAAATATGATTAAGGGTTGTTTAGATGTTAGAAAACGTCGGGTTATGTTGGTTTATGGATTATGAACGTGAATTTGGATAATTCGTGTTCTTAAAGAACTCTTGAGTTACATGTTATGATTTTGGAAGGATTTCGGATAATTTTGGAATGTGATTATTCACGATAATAATCGGTAAATTGTTTTCTACGAATTTACAAGTATGAACAAGAAGGAGTTTTGTCTTCGTATTTGGAGTTGAAGTTGGAATCGAATATGTTATAAAATCCTTAATGTCGAGATGAATTGATCATTGATTTGATGAATACGTTTTAAGGTGTTGGTGTTTTATATATGAATATGGAATATTCATATCTAGAACTAAGTTATGTGTTTTGGTACAATATTCGTATAGGAATACGAATATAATTTCGGATTTGATAAGTTTATGATTCACTTTTGAGTTTGAGAATTCATAGGTATTTAACAAGTGTTCAATTCGGATAATGGAATTATTTGAAACCTTTGGAATATGGTTATCTATGATGTTGAATTAATCGGATCGTCCGGATTGATGATGATAACCGGTAATTGGTTTATATTATGAATTTACAAGGAGGAAACTTGTAGTTGTTTTTAAGATTGAATTTGGAATCGGTAATGTTAGACCCTTGATGGTTTAAATAGATTATGGATATGATATTCGGATTGTGGAATCGTATTGTGGTTTTGAATTCGTGTTTGATTGGTTCGGGTTGTTTGGATATGTGTTTAATCGGGATATTGTAGAACCGTTGTTGATCGGTTATTGATTGTTATTTGTGATCATCGAGCTACGGATTGTATCGTGGATATGGGTTCGTATTTGTTGAGTTGGATTATTTGGTATTATGTATATGATCGAGGTTTCGTTGAACCGTTGAGTTTGTTGGTTGAGTATGTCGGTTATTGATTTTTATCGAATGTGTGTTAATTGGTTATTGCAATAGGTTGATATGTTTTGATCGTGGATTATGACCGTTGTGTTGCGGTTGAAGTCGAAGAGTTCGTAGATTGCTTTTGGTCGGGGCTAAGGAGCTCGTAGACAAAGGCAATGGATTTTGGTAACGGCTTCGTGGTATCGGTATCGAGGCAAGTTTATACTTGTTCAGTTTATAATATTTGATGAATGGTTTCATTTTCATTTCATTTATAATTCGTATAACAATGTTGTTAGAAATGTAAGTTGTCGGGATAATGGTTTGTATATCGTGCTCTGGTTGTAATAAATCATAAGGTATATGATTTAATTGTGTTCAAGGAAGACGTGATTTATTTTTGGTCAAGGATATAGAATATCGGATATCGAGGATAGTTATCGTGATGACATAAGTATCGGGATAAAGGTTTTTGGTATTTAATGGATGGTACTTTATTTGAGATTATTTGTATAAATGTGTATTCGTTCAGGGATGTGGTTCGTGGAAAGGATGTTGTCTTCGGCTTCAAGGTAATCTAAGTAATTGTTCAGTTATGTGGATAATTAGCATGTTGAGTTGTTGTGTATGTTGAGGTTTCGTGTAATGAGTTTCGTATCGGTTATTCATTGAGGGATGTTGATCCCAGGACTGTTGTATTGAGATCGTAGATCATGTTGGTCATTCATTTGGGGATGATGATCCCAGGATTGATGTTTTGGATATTGATTAGTTGTGTCGACTTTTCATTGTCAGTCTGTTGTTGTTCACTTCAGTGAGTCTTTTGATCCTTATTGGATATGTATTTCTTTGAGTTTCGTTGTCATGTTGCATCGTGACATATATGGAGTCATATCTGCGTGCCGATTGGTTATTGTGTAGGGTTTTTAGCCGGGCACATGATGGTTATGTGTTGATATTTCCACATTGAACCGTGCACACGAGACGTAGTTCGTGAGGCTAATTAGGTACAAGACCACACGTGTATGTGATCAATACCCGGGGTGGCTTGTGCACGGACACATTTCCGGATCGGGCGTACTGTGACGTCCATCTTTTGAGCCATATTGTTGGGTCGTTCATAGTCCATGTATGATTGGATATGTTCGACGGTTTGCGACTGGTTGTTCATATGCCGAGGGGTATGTTCGACAGTCAGAGTTATTTCTTGAGATCCATTATTGTTGATCATTTGGAGTCTACCTTGTTGAGGGTATTCTCGGTTATTGTTGATCCTTTGTTGATCGTGTCGGAGTTATCATGTTGATGTTATTCTCGGTTATTGTTGATCCTTTGTTGATCGTGTAGGAGTTATCATGTTGATGGAATTCTCGGTTATTGTTGATCCTTTGTTGATCGTGTCGGAGTTATCATGTTGATGGCACTCTCAGTCATCGTTGATCCTTCGTTGGTCATATTGGAGCTATCATGTCGATGATATTCTCAGTGATGTATTGGTTGATCATTGTTATTGATTGTATGAGCATTCAGAATGTACGTCGATGTTCGGGATTTGTTATCATTATCATATGGTAGTTGATCTACAGATATGTTGTGTACTGTTGGTGTATCCAGGTTGAGTTTTGATTGTGTAATCCGATGGACAGGATTTGACACGGATGAATTATTTCATGATTATGAGTTATGATGATGTTTTGAGGATTGTTGGTATTTTTGAAAATCAATACAGATAATTGTTGTTAAGTTCATTTCGTCATTCGAGGATGCGAAATGTGGATTATGGTAAGGATTGGATTATTATGGATTGGTAAGGTTATAACGGTAAGATTACGTTGGTAGTATTCTTACAGTATTATTACATTGGTATGTAATTATTTAGGATGATGTGATCGGTATCATTATTGAGTATTGTGGCTGACCCCGTCGTGGGCTTTATTTTTAGGTACTCGGAGATCGAGCTAGTAGCGGTCGTGAAGGGATGAGCTTCCCGATGTGATACTGGCGGTGGCATGTTTTGGAGTATCGAGTATTTCTTTTCTGGTTATTCATTTCCGCTGCAAATGTGTATTTTGAACTGCATTTATCCGCTGCGTGTGTATATTTCAAAATGGCTTTTCGGTATCTTTATCCGCTGCGTGTGTATATTTCAAAATGGCTTTTCGGTATCTTTATCCGATGCGTGTGTATATTTCAAAATGGCTCTTTGGTATTTTTACCAACTCGTGTGTGTATTTTCAAATGGCCTTTTGGTCACTTTACGAACTTGGGTTATTTTCGTCAAACCCTTTTTCCTAACTATTTTATCGGTACGTTTAAGTGGTGTCTTAACGTACATTTTGAATTATCGAGTTTTGGCACTTCGCCTTGTATTTCCAAATGGTATTTTATGACGGTATTTGAGAACTATGTTTTTGGAAAATATTTGAGTATTTGCAAAATATTACCGTCATCGGCCTTTTGGCGTTTTTGAATTGGTTTTGTAAACGGTTTTTAGCCTGGTGGGTTCCGGCGCGGGACCCACGGCGCTGTAATATCCTGGATGGTTTTGGGGGTGTTACAGAAGATGGTATGAGAGCTTGGGTTTTGTGAAACCCAGGCGTGTGTGTTATGTGGCTCTACCGGTACGGTAGTAGCGTGGCTTTTGAAAATGAGTTTTTCTGACTTTTGAGTCGTATCGATTTTTGGAGTTTCCAAAATTTTCGTGATTCTTTTCAAACTGCTATTTGTGATATTGGTGTGCGTTGGTTTTGTTGAGACTTCGTATGGGAGTCGTGTGCTAGTATCACGGGAGATCATCGGCTTCACGCACCTGTAAGTATATTGGTTTAGTCATTCGCTTGTGGCGACACTTGATTGTTTTGTGATGAGTTGGAAAGTTTTGGATTTATCTGTTGTTGGCGACAGGTTGCAAGTTTCGAGGACGAAACTTATTTTAAGGGGGGTAGTATGTAATACCCGGATTTTCAGTATAAATTTTTCGCGTTATTTTATCTGAGATATACTGTATAGTTTGGTATCTATACATTATGGATAAAATAAATTGAGAACCGAGACAGTTATACTGGTGTGATTATCGTTTTTGATTGACAGATATATTCAGGATATGTTGTATGAGGTTGAACTGATTCGGATATCAGGTATACCGTATGAGAATATTTTTGGATTCAGTATGTGTATTCAGTATGCCGTATGTTTGTATTTTGTACGTCGAGACGTCGGACAGGAACAGTTGGATTTTTGGCTAAGTATAAAAGCCATCACGTACGTTAAGCCTTGGAGCTTACGTACGTAAAATGTGTTAGCTTACGTACGTTATATAGTGTACATAACGTACGTAACAAGAGGAATCGGACAGTGGGGCCCGTGGTCGGCAGCTTTCGGCGCAGATGTGGACAGGTGAGTCAACGGATGGAGTTACGTACGTTATACAGGGTGTATTACGTACGTAATACGAGTATAATACTGTAGCAAGTCAACGTACGTATTACGTACGCAACGGATTAAGTGTTACGTACGTTACGGGGCTGCTGGCCGAGTCGTGGCCAAGATGACCTGGATGGCCGAGCATGGCCGGTCGTGACTCGTTGGGATGGCCGAGCATGGTCGGCAGTGACTCGCATGGATGGCCGATCGCGGTCGGCAGTGACTCGCTGGGGGCTAGGACTGGCCGATAACGTACGTAAGGTACCGACCGGTTACGACCGTAAGGGACCGTTACGTACGTAAGCCTCGGCCGGTTACGTACGTAACGATGCCGGCATTTCTGGGCAGAGACTTCGGCCATGGCCGGTTACGTACGTAAGGGCCCGGCCGGTTACGTACGTAAGCGTCCGGCAGGTCTCGGCCTATATAAGGCCTGGACCGAGTCATTTTGGGCATTTTCATCTTTTCTTCGTTCCTTCCGCGATTTTTCACCATAGATTGATGGATTTGAGTATGAGCAACTTATAACAACATGTTTTGGAAGTTGGAATCATGAATTAACATCATCTTCCACCCGGATCGAAGGTAAGAACACCTAAACTTTTGATTTTTGGATGTTCTTGAGATTTCTTGGTGTTTTGGCCGATTTGCTTCGTTTTGATTTATATTGTTGATTGAACTTGATTGTAAACTCGTAATCATTCATTATTCTTGAAGTTTTGTGGAAAGAATTCGAGTATTTCTTTGAATAATCGATTGAATTGGACTATGCCTTCAAAGTGTTCGATGAAATGTCTCAATGAGTACAACTTGGAAAATTCTACACGTTTTCGTATGAATGGTGATGGAAATGATATTGTTGTGATGATTCTTGGTAATTATGGGAATTTTGTTAAAGGAAGATAATGAATTTGTGATCAAATGATTCGATTATGTTGTTATGATTATGGAATCGTAGTATTCTCGATGTTCTTGGTGGTTTATTGCGAATCAAGATGTTATGAGAAGTATATGTTGAAGGACATGATTATATACACCTTAAAATATGATTAAGGGTTGTTTAGATGTTAGAAAACGTCGGGTTATGTTGTTTTATGGATTATGAACGTGAATTTGGATAATTCGTGTTCTTAAAGAACTCTTGAGTTACATGTTATGATTTTGGAAGGATTTCGGATAATTTTGGAATGTGATTATTCACGATAATAATCGGTAAATTGTTTTCTACGAATTTACAAGTATGAACAAGAAGGAGTTTTGTCTTCGTATTTGGAGTTGAAGTTGGAATCGAATATGTTATAAAATCCTTAATGTCGAGATGAATTGATCATTGATTTGATGAATACGTTTTAAGGTGTTGGTGTTTTATATATGAATATGGAATATTCATATCTAGAACTAAGTTATGTGTTTTGGTACAATATTCGTATAGGAATACGAATATGATTTCGGATTTGATAAGTTTATGATTCACTTTTGCATTTGAGAATTCATAGGTATTTAACAAGTGTTCAATTCGGATAATGGAATTATTTGAAACCTTTGGAATATGGTTATCTATGATGTTGAATTAATCGGATCGTCCGGATTGATGATGATAACCGGTAATTGGTTTATATTATGAATTTACAAGGAGGAAACTTGTAGTTGTTTTTAAGATTGAATTTGGAATCGATAATGTTATACCCTTGATGGTTTAAATAGATTATGGATATGATATTCGGATTTTGGAATCGTATTGTGGTTTTGAATTCGTGTTTGATTGGTTCGGGTTGTTTGGATATGTGTTTAATCGGGATATTGTAGAACCGTTGTTGATCGGTTATTGATTGTTATTTGTGATCATCGAGCTACGGCTTGTATCGTGGATATGGGTTCGTATTTGTTGAGTTGGATTATTTGGTATTATGTATATGATCGAGGTTTCGTTGAACCGTTGAGTTTGTTGGTTGAGTATGTCGGTTATTGATTTTTATCGAATGTGTGTTAATTGGTTATTGCAATAGGTTGATATGTTTTGATCGTGGATTATGACCGTTGTGTTGCGGTTGAAGTCGAAGAGTTCGTAGATTGCTTTTGGTCGGGGCTAAGGAGCTCGTAGACAAAGGCAATGGATTTTGGTAACGGCTTCGTGGTATCGGTATCGAGGCAAGTTTATACTTGTTCAGTTTATAATATTTGATGAATGGTTTCATTTTCATTTCATTTATAATTCGTATAGCAATGTTGTTAGAAATGTAAGTTGTCGGGA
Source organism: Orobanche coerulescens (assembly GCA_033398695.1). Classification (NCBI taxonomy): domain Eukaryota; kingdom Viridiplantae; phylum Streptophyta; class Magnoliopsida; order Lamiales; family Orobanchaceae; genus Orobanche; species Orobanche coerulescens. Next base: position 81,828,896 of record CM065801.1, on the reverse strand, counting down.
TAATGGTTTGTATATCGTGCTCTGGTTGTAATAAATCATAAGGTATATGATTTAATTGTGTTCAAGGAAGACGTGATTTATTTTTGGTCAAGGATATAGAATATCGGATATCGAGGATAGTTATCGTGATGACATAAGTATCGGGATAAAGGTTTTTGGTATTTAATGGATGGTACTTTATTTGAGATTATTTGTATAAATGTGTTTTCGTTCAGGGATGTGGTTCGTGGAAAGGATGTTGTCTTCGGCTTCAAGGTAATCTAAGTAATTGTTCAGTTATGTGGATAATTAGCATGTTGAGTTGTTGTGTATGTTGAGGTTTCGTGTAATGAGTTTCGTATCGGTTATTCATTGAGGGATGTTGATCCCAGGACTGTTGTATTGAGATCGTAGATCATGTTGGTCATTCATTTGGGGATGATGATCCCAGGATTGATGTTTTGGATATTGATTAGTTGTGTCGACTTTTCATTGTCAGTCTGTTGTTGTTCACTTCAGTGAGTCTTTTGATCCTTATTGGATATGTATTTCTTTGAGTTTCGTTGTCATGTTGCATCGTGACATATCTGGAGTCATATCTGCGTGCCGATTGGTTATTGTGTAGGATTTTTAGCCGGGCACATGATGGTTATGTGTTGATATTTCCACATTGAACCGTGCACACGAGACGTAGTTCGTGAGGCTAATTAGGTACAAGACCACACGTGTATGTGATCAATACCCGGGGTGGCTTGTGCACGGACATATTTCCGGATCGGGCGTACTGTGATGTCCATCTTTTGAGCCATATTGTTGGGTCGTTCATAGTCCATGTATGATTGGATATGTTCGACGGTTTGCGACTGGTTGTTCATATGCCGAGGGGTATGTTCGACAGTCAGAGTTATTTCTTGAGATCCATTATTGTTGATCATTTGGAGTCTACCTTGTTGAGGGTATTCTCGGTTATTGTTGATCCTTTGTTGATCGTGTCGGAGTTATCATGTTGATGGTATTCTCGGTTATTGTTGATCCTTTGTTGATCGTGTCGGAGTTATCATGTTGATGGAATTCTCGGTTATTGTTGATCCTTTGTTGATCGTGTCGGAGTTATCATGTTGATGGCACTCTCAGTCATCGTTGATCCTTCGTTGGTCATATTGGAGCTATCATGTCGATGATATTCTCAGTGATGTATTGGTTGATCATTGTTATTGATCGTATGAGCATTCAGAATGTACGTCGATGTTCGGGATTTGTTATCATTATCATATGGTAGTTGATCTACAGATATGTTGTGTACTGTTGGTGTATCCAGGTTGAGTTTTGATTGTGTAATCCGATGGACAGGATTTGACACGGATGAATTATTTCATGATTATGAGTTATGATGATGTTTTGAGGATTGTTGGTATTTTTGAAAATCAATACAGATAATTGTTGTTAAGTTCATTTCGTCATTCGAGGATGCGAAATGTGGATTATGGTAAGGATTGGATTATTATGGATTGGTAAGGTTATAACGGTAAGATTACGTTGGTAGTATTCTTACAGTATTATTACATTGGTATGTAATTATTTATGATGATGTGATCGGTATCATTATTGAGTATTGTGGCTGACCCCGTCGTGGGCTTTATTTTTAGGTACTCGAAGATCGAGCTAGTAGCGGTCGTGAAGGGATGAGCTTCCCGATGTGATACTGGCGGTGGCATGTTTTGGAGTATCGAGTATTTCTTTTCTGGTTATTCATTTCCGCTGCAAATGTGTATTTTGAACTGCATTTATCCGCTGCGTGTGTATATTTCAAAATGGCTTTTCGGTATCTTTATCCGCTGCGTGTGTATATTTCAAAATGGCTTTTCGGTATCTTTATCCGCTGCGTGTGTATATTTCAAAATGGCTTTTCGGTATCTTTATCCGATGCGTGTGTATATTTCAAAATGGCTCTTTGGTATTTTTACCAACTCGTGTGTGTATTTTAAAATGGCCTTTTGGGCACTTTACGAACTTGGGTTATTTTTGTCAAACCCTTTTTCCTAACTATTTTATCGGTACGTTTAAGTGGTGTCTTAACGTACATTTTGAACTATCGAGTTTTGGCACTTCGCCTTGTATTTCCAAATGGTATTTTATGACGGTATTTGAGAACTATGTTTTTGGAAAATATTTGAGTATTTGCAAAATATTACCGTCATCGGCCTTTTGGCGTTTTTGAATTGGTTTTGTAAACGGTTTTTAGCCTGGTGGGTTCCGGCGCGGGACCCACGGCGCTGTAATATCCCGGATGGTTTTGGGGGTGTTACACATAACACATCATGACAGTTTCAACATACTCGTGGTATTCCAACGATCCAGCGCACACAGCTATAGGTTCCCATGATGATCCCGTCGGACTAACGCATGATGGAATTACCTGTCCAACCATCCAGCGCACACAGCTATAGATTCCCATGATGCTCCCGTCGGACCAATGCATGGTGGACAACTTATCACAACACATATGCACAATACAACAATAACATAACCGACATTAATACGCACAACTATTATTAAAGTACTTGCCTCAAATTGACGACAAGGATAATACTTCGATGGATAGCAATACACTCAAAGGTCGCCCCTTCGATCAATCACGTTGCAGAGCTCGGACCTTAAACAAAAGAATAATATAGGGTTCATCTTACGTCATATAACTAACATACGAACATCTAACATCCTAAACTATGGCAAAAAATTGTCAAAATTACGTATCCGGCCTGATGTATCCATAATGTACGATACATACCCAACGTAACATACGTTAAGCTTGTACGTTAGCGTACGTAAGCTCCAAAGCCTAACGTACGCTAAGCATGTATTTGACAGTTTTCTTCTCTGATCAGAGGACTGTCTCACCTGATGATGTAACGTACGTAATGCATGATGCTTAACGTACGTTATACTCACAAATACATTTCTCATGCAAAATTAAATGATCTTACGGTGTTTGACGTCTTCGAATTCAAGGATAAACATGTCATTACAACGCCATATTCCAAACTCGATTATAAATTTTCATATGAAGTTCAGTTAATCTACGGTTGATACAATTGTTATCGACATCATCATTATTTCCTTCAAACTTTCATCACGAAGGTTAGCTAATCAACCCATCCCTTACAAGACATATCAAAAACTCTCGGTGTTCATCCATCTAAGTTTGATTAACAAGGGTGAAAATAATCACAAATCTTGATCATTTCTAAAACATCAACATGAATATCATCATATCCAGAAATCACCACGAGTCATGAATTGTGCTTAAAGAATACTTTATACTACACATGGATTATTGGTGAAAATCCTAAGACTTCATCTCCTTGAATATTCCCATTCTAAGACTTCATCTCCTTGAATATTCCCATTCTAAGTGATGGTATTAACAATACCTTGGTAAACAAGTGACTCAGAATCAACATCCAAAATGTGTAATAAATCTCAGAAACTATAGGTTCAACGCGAAAATGCTTGGTTAATAATCTTCTTACTCAGGGAAGGTCTCAAATAAGTTCATCTTAACTTCTAACAACATGGTGTTCAACTTAAAGGGTTACCCCTAATCCAATGATCTCAGAAGCATGTTTATATCATTCCTTAAGAACAAGGATTTGAGTTTGGAAAGTATCAGCATACCTTAATGTAGAATACAATGATGAACACTTGAGGAAAATCCGACACCGGAAACTTGAGTACCAATCCAATGTGCTTCCAATCCTCAATGATCAAGTAGAGATGATATATAGGTGTTTAATTGGCAGGGGGGCTCTCTAGTCTAGAAGGAAAATGAAGGAGAAATGAAAGAAAATGAAGTGGAGTGGAATGGGTGCTGTCGCATATATATACTGTCCTAAGCTTTACGTATGTTAGCCTTAGTGTTTTACGTACATTATTCACTTAGCGATGCTACCCGATATCCTTATCGTAGGTTATCGTTCAATGGTAGCCTACTTCCTCATTACTTTTCTCTCTTACGTACGCTACATTAACACGGTTACGTATATAATCGACTATACTTAGCGTATGCTATATACATCACTTAGCGTACGTTAAACCCCGTTGACCCAAAGCTGTCCAGGTTCATGCCGCGGGAATCTTATCTGAGCCCACCACCAGCTGGTCCATGTGCCCGCCGCCTTGATCAGTTATTGGCTGTCTTATGTACGCTATGCTTCATTCATAGCGTACGCTATACATAGTACATAACGTACGTTACGCTTACTAGATAGCGTACGTTATGGCGTAGTTGCATGTGAAAAACTACAAGTTGATATTATCATGCATGTGGATACGAATACGGAAAAGATCATACTTCGATTATTGCTATCACAAATTCGAGGGTTCAGATACAGACGAAGATACTCAATAATTTATCCGAATATGACATACTCTCCCTCTAAAAAGGAGTTTCGTCCCGAAACTCAAGATGAAAATAATTCTGGATATCTGGACTTGATACTATCTTCCATCTCCCAAGTGGCTTCTTCAATTCCGTCGTGCGACTATTGAACCTTAACCAAGATGATAGATTTGTTTCTCAACTGCTTGACTCAACTTTCGAGTATTCTGATCGGTTTCTCTTCAAACGTGCCGTCCTGAGCGACTTCGATCTCACTAAAATCAATTACATGACTGGGATCTGATATGTACTTTCGTAACTGAGATACGTGGAACATATTATGAACGTGACTCAATGATGGCGGTAAGGCCAACCTGTATGCCAACTCCCCAACTCTCTCAAGAATCTCGAATGGTCCAATATATCTCGGACTCAGCTTTCCTTTCCTCACGAAATGAAAAATTCCCCAAGTAGGAGAAACCTTTAAAAGTATGTGGTCCCCAATTCCAAATTCCAATGGGCGACGGCGCACGTCTGCATAAAATTTCTGCTGACTCTGGGCAGTCAACACCCTTTCACGAAGCAAGGCTACCTTCTTTTGAGTCCGCACTATCAACTCCGGTTCTGTTCCGATCAAGTCTAATGAATCGTCCCAACACAGGGGCGATCTGCATCTCCTCCCGTATAGTGCTTCAAAAGGTGCCATCTTAATGGAAGCATGCCAACTATTGTTGTAAGTGAATTCAATCAATGGTAGATGAACTTCCCACTCAGTCGACCAATCTAAAGCACAAGCTCTCAGCATGTCTTCCACTGTTTGAATAGTCCTCTCGGACTATCCGTCTGTCTGCGGATGATAAGCTGTGCTAAAGTTCAGCTCGGTTCCCATGGCTTTATGAACTGCTTTCCAAAAATATGACACGAAGTGACCGTCTCAGTCAGAAATAATGGTCTTCGGAGTACCATGCAATCGGACTATCTCTGCAATAAACACTCGTGCCAACTTCTCTGGTCCCCAAGTGTCCTTTATGCCCAGAAAATGAGCCGATTTGGTTAGACGGTCAACTATCACCCATATCATGTTCATCCCTATTCTGGTCATCAGCATATTAGTGATAAAGTCCATCGATATATCCTCCCACTTCCATTAAGAAATTGGAAGTGGCTTCAACATTCCGGCGTGATGTTCGATCTTAACCTGCTGACAAGTTAAACACTTCAAGACATATTCCACCATATCTTTCTTCATATTGCCCCACCAAAAATTGGGCTTCAAATCCTTATACATCTTACTGGTGCCCGGGTGAATAGAATAGGGCATACTGTGAGCTTCCTTCATGATTGTCTGTTTCAAAACATCGACATCGGGAACACAAAGTTGGCTCTGGAATCTCAAAACTCCATCATCATGAATTACGAATCCTGGGGCCTTTCACTTACTCACATCATCATGTAACCGAATCATCAGAGGATCATCTAATTGTTTATATTTGATTTCTTCGGTTAACGATGAAGTTAATTCCATCACACATAGTTGTCCTTGGACTCTTTGCAACCATACTTCAATTCCTTCACGAATAAATTGTCGTTGAATGCTGGACTGGGAGGTGAGCGTCTCCAAAATTCGAATAGAAACAGGTTTGCGGATTAATGCATCAGCCACTAGATTTGCTTTGCCTGGATGATAAAGAATCTCCAAGTCATAGTCCTTAATCAATTCCAGCCATCTCCTCTGCCGCATGTTTAAATCTTTCTGACCGAAGATGTATTTGAGACTCTTATGATCTATGAAGATCTGACAGTGAGTCCTGTACAAATAATGTCTCCAAATTTTCAAGGTGAAAACCACAGCTGCCAACTCCAAATCGTGTGTTGGATAATTTACTTCACAGGGCTTCAACTGTCATGGCGCGTAGGCGATCACCTTCTTATTATGCATCAGCACACACCCGATACCTTGGTTTGAAGCATCACTATAAACTATGAATCCTCTAGGTCCTGTGGTAGTGCAAAAATCGGCGCCGTCATCAATCTCTTCTTCAATTCATCAAAACTGGCCTGGAACATCTCGTTCCACTCAAAATTTTGGGTCTTCTGCAGTAATTGAGTAAGTTGGCGGGAAATTTTGGAAAACCCTTCCATGAACCGATGATAATACCCAGCAAGTCCTAAAAAACTTCTAACTTCCTTTACGTTCTTAGGAGGTTTCCAATCCATAATTGCTTCGATTTTCTCGGGGTCTACTCGGACTCCTTTCGCTGATACCACATAACCGAGGAGCATCACTTCCTTTATCCAGAATTCACACTTAGAAATTTTGGCATATAACTGCTCGCTTCTCAAGAGGTCCAAAACGATCCGTAAGTGCTGTGCATGCTCTCCCCGGCTCTTGGAATAAACCAGAATATCATCAATAAACACAACTAAAAATTTGTCCAAATACTATATGAACACTCGATTAATCAACTGCATGAATACGGCAGGTGCATTAGTGAGACCAAACGGCATCACTACAAACTCATAGTGTCCGTAGCAAGTTCTGAACGCTGACTTCGGAACATCGGATTCCTTAATCCTCAACTAATGATATCCCGATCTCAGATCGATCTTAGAAAATACTGTTGCTCCTTGTAACTGGTCAAACAAATCATCAATTTGTGGCAACGGGTACTTGTTCTTGATCGTCATCTTGTTCAGCTCTTGATAGTCAATACACAATCGAAGAGATCCATCTTTTTTCCGGACAAAAAAAATTGGTGCACCGAAGGGCGAAACGCTTGGCTAGATATAGCCTTTGTCCAGTAACTCTTCCAGTTGCTTCTTCAATTCGTACATCTCAGTAGGTGCCATTTGATACGGCACCTTAGAAATCGGTGTAGCTCCTGGTTCCAGCTCAATGGTGAATTCTACATTCGTCGTGGAGGTAGTCCAGGTAATTCATCAGGGAACACGTCCGGGAATTCACTCACAACAGGAATGGATGAAAGCTCTACTTTCCCATCTTCTTTCTTCATTGCGTAACACCAGTATCCAGCACAGCCCTGTGTTAACAATTTGACGGATTTCATTGCTTTGATCACTTTCCGTGAGCTTCCTGGTTTCCATCCCTCGAATAATAATTTGGAACCATCTTCAGCTATCATCGAGATATTCCTCTTCCGGTAGTTACAATAGCTCCATATCGATTAAGCCAATCATCTCCGAGAATTAGGTCGTCTCCTTACATTTCTATCACAATCAGATTTGAGGGCCACTCTCTGCCTCCAATTGATATAGGAAAATCTCTAGTTTCTAAGTTCCCCACAATTCTCTCCCCACTCGGTAAACCCACAACATAAGGTTCACATTTATGAAAACAAGAAATGTTCAAACGATTAACACAAGACAATGATATAAACGAATGTGTAGCCCTCGTATCGAACAAAACACTAACTGGTTGTGAAAGAATCTGAACGGTACCTGATGCGACTGCAGCATCCTGATCGTCTGCCCTCCTCATCTCATACAGGAGTGGAGGAACGTATCCGGCACTCAATGTCCCCTTTCGGTCGAACTGTCCTCTGCCTCGTCCTCGACCAAAACTCTGGGGTAGCTGGACACTCTGCTGCATCTGCTGAACACTTGCTTCTTTCTGAGCCGGCTGCGAAGTACGAGCTCCATTTAACTTCGTGGCATCCCTGCAGAACATTGCACGATTCCCCTCCTGTCCGCAATCATAACATGTCACTGGAGAATGGAAACAATCACGCCAAAAGTGTCCTGGGCGACCACAATTAAAACAGTTCTTGACCACATCTGTTGGTGTTGATACCGCTCTGAAGTTCTTTCCACTCTTGGATGAATCCGGAGGTTTCTTGAATGAATGATAGGATGACTGGGCTTTGCGGGGCCCACTACTCTTATGCTGTGAAACTACCAGAGACTTTTTGTTTCTTGGACTCTGTGAACTTTTTCCATGGTCGCTTCCTTTATTTCATACGCCAACGCGTTGTCCTGATACTGACGTAGAGTGGTACATTCAAAACCTGACATGTACCTATGTATCTCCGGTTTCATTCTCATATCGAAGTGGATCATCATCTCTGCATCGGTTCTGACCAGGTGTCGAACAAACGCCAGCTGCTGATTAAATGTTTTAATCGCCCTAGCCACCGACACATCCGACGGCTGCGCAGAGAAAAATTCCCGAACTTTAGCTTCTCTCACCAGACGGGGATAGTATTGAGCTTCCATCATCAATTTAAATTCTCCCCAGTCGGCATCATGATCTATAGGTCGGATGGCTTCCCACCACGTGAACGCTTCCCCTGTCAGAAAGTACTGGGCAATAGAGGCTCTCCGGTCATCTGGGTAGTTAATCCCGGCGAATATTTTCTCCAGCTCCTTCAACCAGTGGTCCCATGTCGGTGTCTCAGAAAAACCATCAAATTTTGGTGGTTGCATCTTTACCACTTCCTGCAGCCATCGGTCTCCTTGATATCCCAAGTCTGGGATGCCTTGCTATCTTTCTCTCGGTTGCAATCATATTGCCACTTGCATTCGATCCACAACCTGAGCAAACTGAGTCATCTGGTTGACCACCTGACTGTAATATCCGCATTTTTCTTTTCCCGGTATTTTCATTTTCAGTGTATTTCTTCCATCATCTATTGATCCGATTCTCGTATTTGTAATGCGGAACCGCCGTTTCGGGGTTGCCGTGGGTCCATTCTATGTTATTATGCATTTTGTGATGTTTCGGATGATGTTTCGTTCATATTCCGGTGTTTTGGACCATTTATATTTCGTACCTAGCGTGCGCTATCTTTTATGCATAGCGCACGCTAGAGGTCCCTTAGTAGTGCACGCTACGTCTGATTCGTAGCGCGCGCTAGCGAGCTCACCCTGGGAGTGGCAGTGCTGATTCCAGCCCTTTGGACTGGCGGATTAGCGTACGCTATGTAGTCTAGCGCACGCTAATGTTGAGGGCTAGCGCACGCTGAGATGTCCGGTAGCGTGCGCTAGCGTGACTGTCCAGTACTGGACAGTTTGCTAGTGGACTCGACCAGGTACCCAGGTAGCGCACGCTATTGGCCGATAGCGCGCGCTACCGATACGCTTTTAGCGCATGCTACGTTTGGTCGATAGCGCGTGCTAACTGGATCAGGTGTGTACTGACAGTTGCTTCTGGACTCGGCTGATGTCCAGGTAGCGCACGCTATGGTCGATAGCACGCACTACCGAGAGGTTATTAGCGCACGCTACATTTTGAGTAGCGCATGCTAACGGCCAGAAATCTGGCTACTAGACTGGCACGCTAACTGTATGGACAGGAGTTTTGTCCCGTTAGCACACGCTAACTTTGAGGATTAGTGCGCGCTAACATTCTCTGGCTATATAAACCAGGGAGTTGACCGAAATGAACGTATTTTATCATTTCTTCCTCCTCTCCGCGACTGTGGCACTTCCGGGCGATTCTCTTGGCGATTTTCTTCCTACAATCATCTCAACTATCATTTTCTTTGAGTTCTTGGTATATAGTAACAACATCAACGCGAATCTTTCATCCTAATCCAAGGTAAATCTCTTAGAACCCTACTTTTAGATAATTTGGGGGTTTTGGGATTTTCGTCCGATTCGTCTCGTTTTGTCGGTTAATTCATGATGAGTATGATTAATCTTGTTGATATCATTAGTTTTCCTATGGAGTCATGGTATATTTTCATGGTTTTGCGAAATCGAGAGGGTTTGGTTGTGGTCCGCCCTCGTTGTTATTTTTGTACGAATATACATGAACCGTAGGCGGGTTTTCGGGTGTATTCCATTTCCGTATTCGTCTAGAGTTGGTTGTGATTATGTTCCTCGAATCGTTAGGTTCGGTTCTGTTGATTCTTAGCATTCGTCGGTAATTTTCTTTCCGTTCGTTGTGTCATAAATTATTCAAGGCAAGTATTTTTGGAAACCTTTATGCTTAACGTGAAATGGTAATGTATATTGTGTGTGATTTGCTCACCTCGGGAGGGTCCGATGGGATCACGGAGGGAGTCCAATGGTTTGTGCCCTGGATTCATGAGTTTGTTTAGCTAGCCAGCTCGGGAGGGTCCTTCGAGGCCTCGAGTGGGATTTGTGGCTTCGTCCCGGTCCTAGGCGATGCATGTGAGTGATTTGTTTTATGATATGGCCAGCTCCGGAGGGTCCTTAGAGGCCTCGAGTGGGATTTGTGGCTTCGTCCCGGTCCTAGGCAAATGTGATTGACTGTTTGTTTCCGGAAAAGACATGTCTAGTTTTGGTTTTCGAAATGTTTTGGTGCATTGTACTATGAAATGTGTAAGCGATTGGTTTGGCTTGATTACTTGTACTAGCGTAATTGCTAACCCCTTTGGGGACCCGTTTTGGGGAAATTCTTGTTATGGATTTCAGGTTATGTTCTTCCGGACGAGCGGGCGCTGGGACAGTATGAGGATGTTGGCCAGGGTCGTTGACATGTGCATTTGGGTCCTCTTATTTCTTTTGCATACTCCCATTTGGTTATTTCCCACATTTATAAACTTATAGATTGTACTCGCGAGTACTTAGGTTTTTCATTTCGAACTTCGTTTTGTATTAATTCAAATTGCTACATTGTCGGTTGATGTTTATTATGCCGGTTGCTCCGGGCGTATCTTTATATGTTGTATTATCTAAATGTATGTCCTCGCTAACTGAGATGGTTAGTCGAGTGGTGTTTTTCTTGTTGTAGCCTGGTGGGTCCCATGTAGGGGTCCACGGCGCTATAATATACTCCGAATATCTCGGGGTGTTACAGAAAATGGTATCGGAGCAGGGTTTATGGATACCTAGGCTTGTCGGTTATTTGGGTCTAGTTGTGTTTTGTTTTGCACATTTTCACACCGCTGCTGGCATCTCAGTACTTCCAGTGCTCGTAAGTTTTCCTTACTCAATTCTTTACTGCCTCGTACCGTATTTCCGTTTCTTAAACTGTGGTTATTCTCCCTCTTTTACTTATCACCGAGTTGCTTTTTGCCATCTCTTAACACCAGCATGGATGCTGGAAGGGGCCGTGGTCGTAGTCGTAGCCGTGGACGCGGTCGGGGACGTGGGGCAGCCGGTGGGGCGGCCACGTCGCATTCTTCGGGAGCCGGCAGTACCGGTGACCGTCACAGTCATGCTTCTTCTTAGGAGCACGCCAACCTTGGTATTGTGGCCGTTATGCAGCAAATGGTAAACCAAATGGCAGCTATAGCTCAGGTGGTTCAGAACCCTGCTCGGGCCCATCTTAATCGGGGCAGAGCAGACCGTTGACTCCAAGATGTCATCAAGATGCATTCTCCTTAGTTTTTGGGAGCATGAGATCCGATCGGCTGGGAGGGGTGGATCAAGGAGATATCTAAAGTATTCGTTGCCACCAACTGTCCCGAGGACCGTAAGGTCCCTATTTCCCAGTACTTTCTCACTGGGGACGCCACAGATTGGTGGGAGGCCGTTGGGCCCAAAGACCATGTTGCTTCATGGGTCGAATTTCAGGAATTGATGGAAACCGAATATTGCCCGTGGCCGGTCAGATAGGCTCGTGTCCATGCTTTCTATGATGCTCAAGCACGGGATATTCCCGTATCTCAAGCTATTGCCGATTTTAACAAGGAGTTGGGCTATGTGAAGACCCAAGTTGTCGAATAGAGCGACAAAATTTTTCATTTTTCCAGGCGGATGAAGCTATCAATTCGGGACTATATGGCTGGGCTCGTCTGCACTACTTTGAAGGATTATCAGAGTAGGGCCCTTGCTTATGATATGTCGGTGACGACTAGTGATGTGGCTCGTGAGAGCAAGAAGCAGAAGTCGGTCGGAAATTTTTCTGGTCCCAAGAGTGGAGGCCAGTAGAAATCCCAGGCTGCGAATATTTCTACGGGCGGTTCGACTCGTTTCTCTGGGAGCTTTCGAGGTGTCGCCGGAACATCCGTTCGTGAACCCACATGCTTTAACTGCGGCTAGCAGGGCCATAGGAACCGGCAGTGTTCTCGTCCGAAGTTGACTTGTCATACTTGTGGTCAGTCGGGCCACAAGGCCCTCTTTTGTGATCAGGTCAGACAGTTTCGCGAGTCCCGTGATTCTTTTCCGAGTGTGAACCAGGGCTTGTTTGCTCTGCATCCTCCGCCGAGTGTCAGTCAAGGTAGAGGTCGGGGTCAACCCGCTAGAGGAGGAGCTTCCAGTGTCGGCTCTGCCCAGCCGCGTATCTATGAGATGAGGAGAGCCGACGATCTAGCAGCCGCTGTGGCGACAGGTACCGTTCATATCCATTCTCATCCTGTCAGTGTGCTTTTCGATTCAGGTGCTACACATTCGTTCATATCGCTGGGGTGTGTGCTCCGTTTGAGTCTCGATTGTTTGTCGCCTTGCGAGTCTTTCATCGTTAGACTTCCTAGCGGTGATAGGATCGTGGGCGATCGAGAGGTCCGAGACTGCTCTGTGTTTATTTGTGAGAGAGCTTGGCTCTCTAATCTTATTGTCGTTAATATTGAGGCTGAGGATTTGATTCTTGGGGATGATTGGCTCGAGAGGCATGGCGCAATAATGAACTACCGCACGAGAATCATCACAATGTTAGCCGAGGACGGCACCGAGCACTCTTTCGCGGGACGAAAGAGGGGAAACCAGAAGTTCGTTATTAACGCCTTAAAGGCGATGGGACTCCTGCGAAAGGGGTGTACTGGTTATTGGTGCTACGCCTTGAAGGCGGAGGATGGTGGAGTTGAGCTTTCATCGATTCCAGTCATTAGTGAATTTCCTGATGTATTTCCTGACGAGCTACCGGGATTGCCACCGGACCGTGAGGTCGAGTTTGCTATAGAGTTAGAGCCGGGCACGGCTCCGATTTAGAAGGCGCCATATCGCATGGCAACTTCAGAGATGTCAGAGTTGAAGAAGCAGTTGGGTGATCTTCTTGAGTCGGGGTATATTCGACCAAGCACCTCGCCTTGGGGCGCACCGATCCTGTTTGTGTGGAAGAAGGATGGTTCACTGCGTTTGTGTATCGACTATCGCGAACTAAACAAGGTGACCATCAAGAACAAGTATCCTTTGCCGAGGATCGATGACTTGTTCGATCAGTTGCAGGGAGCTACGGTATTCTCGAAGATTGATTTGAGATCGGGGTACTACCAGCTCCGGGTGAGGGAGTACGATGTGCCGAAAATAGCTTTTCGGACGAGATATGGACATTATGAGTTTGTAGTTATGCCTTTCGGGTTAACTAATGCGCCGGCGGTATTCATGCAGTTGATGAACAAGGTCTTTATCGAGTATTTGGATAAGTGTGTCGTCGTCTTCATTGATGATATTCTTATTTACTCGAGGAATGAGGAAGAGCATGCCCATCATTTTCGAGTAGTGTTAGACATTTTGAGGACCGAGCAACTCTATGCAAAGTTCTCGAAATGTGAATTCTGGCTGAAGGAAGTGATGTTTTTAGGTCACGTGATTTCAGACGAGGGGGTTCGTGTGGATCCGCAGAAGGTTGAGGCAGTGTTGGATTGGGCACCGCCCAAGAATATGAAGGAGATCCTTAGTTTCTTGGGTTTGGCCGACTACTACCGTAGGTTCGTCGAGGGTTTCTCAAAACTGGCTCGGCCACTTACACAATTGCTCCAGAAATCTGAGAAGTTCGTCTGGAATGACGAGAGACAGTCGAGTTTTGAGGAGCTGAAGAAGCGTTTGACTTTAGCCCCGGTTTTAGCATTGCCATGTGACAACGGGGGTTTTGCTGTTTATAGTGATGCTTCGGGTCAGGGTCTTGGGTGCGTATTGATGCAGCACGGCAAGACCACCGCTTATGCGTCGAGACAGTTGAGGCCGTATGAACTTAACTACCCTACTCATGATTTGGAGTTAGAGGCAGTTGTTTTTGCGCTCAAGATTTGGCGTCACTATCTTTTCAGCTCTGCATGTCAGATTTTTACCGATCATAAAAGTCTGAAATACATATTTACTCAGCGGGAGTTGAATATGAGGCAGAGGAGGTGGTTAGAGCTAATTAAGGATTATGACCTCGAAATCCTTTATCATCCGGGCAAGGCGAACATCGTGGCCGACGCCTTGAGTTGGAAACTGGTTGCATTACGAACGCTTGAGATCCTTACGTCTCAGTCTAAGCTTCGGTGGGTTTTGATCGAGTTAGATGTTGAGGTTTTGCTGCATGGAGCTTTCGGGCAACTTTATGCTTTAGAGATTTCGTCGTCTTTGATCGATGAAATTAAGCTGAAGCAGTTAGAGGATCCGATGATTACTCAAATCCGAGAGAATGTTCTTAAGGGAAAGTCTCCTGGGTTTGTGATTCACAAGGATGGTGTTTTGAGATTCCAAAGTCGGCTTTATGTACCGAACGACTCAGAGTTGAGACAGAGTATTTTGCGTGAGGCCCATGCTACACCTTACTCCGTTCATCCAGGTTCAAATAAGATGTACAAGGACCTGAGGAGGAATTTCTGGTGGAATGATATGAAGGAGGAGGTTGCGCAGTTTGTAGCGAGATGTTTGACTTGTCAGCAGGTCAAAATCGAGCATCAGCGACCGGCCGGATTATTGCAGTCACTTCCTGTTCCGGAATGGAAATGGGAAGATATATCGATGGATTTCATTACGAGTTTGCCGAGATCGAGGTCGGGCATGAATATGGTATGGGTGATTGCTGATCGTCTGACCAAGTCGGCACATTTTCTGGGCATCAAGGACACTTGGGGCCCGGAGAAGTTGGCTCATGTGTTTATCGCGCAGATTGTGAGGCTTCACGGTACTCCGAAGTCTATTGTTTCGGATCGTGATGGTCGTTTTGTATCGCATTTTTGGCAGGCGGTGCATAAGGCGTTGGGTACTCGTTTGCGTTTGAGTACCTCTTTTCATCCCCAGTCAGATGGACAGTCGGAATGCACTATCCAGACATTTGAGGATATGTTGCGTGCTTGTGCTCTCGATTGGAGCAATGACTGGGAGGAGCATTTGCCTTTGATCGAATTCACGTACAACAATAGTTGGCACGCGTCGATTCGGATGGCACCATATGAGGCACTTTATGGGCGGCGTTGTCGATCACCGATTTGTTGGAATGAGGCATCTGATTTGGTCGGGACCAAGCCGGATATCGCTTTAGAGATGAGGCGGAAGATAGAATTAATTTGGAAGCGGATGTTGACTGCCCAGAGTCGACAAAAGTCATACGCCGATGTTCGTCGTCGACCTTTGGAATTCGAGGTGGGAGACCATGTTTTGCTAAAGGTATCACCGACGAGAGGAGTTTTCCGTTTCGGGAAAAAGGGGAAGTTGAGTCCGAGATTTATTGGGCCTTCGAGATTCTCGAGAGAGTCGGTGGGTTGGCATACCGTTTGGCGTTACCCCCGGCCTTGAGTCATATTCATAGCGTTTTTCATGTTTCCCAGATCCTAGTCACGTCATCGATTATGGTGAGATTGATGTCGCCGAGGATATTACTTTTGAGGAGCGTCCCTTGAAGATTTTAGAACATCGCGAGAAACGACTGAGGCATAAGACCATCCCTTTGGTCAAGGTGCAGTGGTCGAGACACGGTGTCGAGGAGGTAACTTGGGAAACCGAGGATAGCATGCATGCTAAGTACGCTGAATTATTTGTTTCTTAAGTTTCGGGACGAAACTTATTTTTAGAGGGGTAGAATGTAATATCCGCATTTTTCTTTTCCCGGTATTTTCATTTTCAGTGTATTTCTTCCGTCATCTATTGATCTGATTCTCGTATTTGTAATGCGGAACCTCCGTTTTGGGGTTGCCGTGTGTCCATTCTATGTTATTATGCGTTTTCTGATGTTTCGGTTGATGTTTCGTTCATATTCCGGTGTTTTAGACCGTTTATATTTCGTACCTAGAGCACGCTATCTTTTATGCATAGCGCACGCTAGAGGTCCCTTAGTAGCGCACGCTACGTCTGATTCGTAGCGCGCACTAGTGAGCTCACCCTGGGAGTGGCAGTGCCGATTCCAGCCCTCTGGACTGGCGGATTAGCGTACGCTACGTAGTCTAGCGCACGCTAATGTCGGGGGCTAGCGCACGCTGAGATGTCCGGTAGCATGCGCTAGCGTGACTGTCCAGTACTGGACAGTTTGCTACTGGACTCGACCAGGTACCCAGGGAGTGCACGCTATTGGCCGATAGCGCGCGCTACCGATATGCTTTTAGCACACGCTATGTTTGGTCGATAGCTTGCGCTAACTGGATCAGGTGTGTACTGACAGTTGCTTCTGGACTCGGCTGATGTCCAGGTAGCGCACGCTATGGTCGATAGCGCGCGCTACCGAGAGGTTATTAGCGCACGCTACGTTTTGAGTAGCGCACGCTAACGGCCAGAAATCTAGCTACTGGACTGGCACGCTAATTGTATGGACAGGAGTTTTGTCCCATTAGCGCACGCTAACTTTGAGGATTAGCGCGCGTTAACACTCCCTGGCTATATAAACCAGGGAGTTGACCGAAATGAACGTATTTTCTCATTTCTTCCTCCTCTCTGCGACTGTGGCGATTCCGGGCGATTCTCTTGGCGATTTTCATCCTACAATCATCTCAACTATCATCTTCTTTGAGTTCTTGCTATATAATAACAACATCAACGCGAATCTTTCATCCTAATCCAAGGTAAATCTCTTAGAACCCTACTTTTGGATAATTTGGGGGTTTTGGGATTTTCGTTCGATTCGTCTCGTTTTGTCGGTTAATTCATGATGAGTATGATTAATCTTGTTGATATCATTAGTTTTCCTACGGATTCATGGTATATTTTCATGGTTTTGCGAAATCGAGAGGGTTTGGTTGTGGTCCGCCCTCGTTGTTATTTTTGTACGAATATACATGAACCGTAGGCGGGTTTTCGGGTGTATTCCATTTCCATATTTGTCTAGAGTTGGTTATGATTATGTTCTTCGAATCGTTAGGTTCGGTTCCATTGATTCTTAGCATTCGCCGGTGATTTTTCTTTCCGTTCGTTGCGTCATCAATTATTCAAGGCAAGTATTTTTGGAAACCTTTATGCTTAACGTGAAATGGTAATGTATATTGTGTGTGATTTGCTCACCTCGGGAGGGTCCGCTGGGATCACGGAGGGAGTCCAATGGTTTGTGCCCTGGATTCATGAGTTTGTTTAGCTAGCCAGCTCGGGAGGGTCCTTCGAGGCCTCGAGTGGGATTTGTGGCTTCGTCCCGGTCCTAGGCGATGCATGTGCGTGATTTGTTTTATGATATGGCCAGCTCGGGAGGGTCCTTTGAGGCCTCGAGTGGGATTTGTGGCTTCGTCCTGGTCCTAGGCAAATGTGATTGACTGTTTGTTTCCGGAAAAGACATGTCTAGTTTTAGTTTTCGACATGTTTTGGTGCATTGTACTATGAAATGTGTAAGCGATTGGTTTGCCTTGATTACTTGTACTAGCGTAATTGCTAACCCCTTTGGGGATCCGTTTTGGGGAAATTCTTGTTATGGATTTCAGGTTATGTTCTTCCGGACGAGCGGGCGCTGGGACAGCATGAGGATGTTGGCCAGGGTCGTTGACATGTGCATTTGGGTCCTCTTATTTCTTTTGTCTACACCGATTTGGTTGTTTCCCACATTTATAAACTTATAGATTGTACTCGCGAGTACTTAGGTTTTTCATTTCGAACTTCGTTTTGTATTAATTCAAATTGCTACATTGTCGGTTGATGTTTATTACGCTGGTTGCTCCGGGCGTATCTTTATATGTTGTATTATCTAAATATATGTCCTAGCTAACTGAGATGGTTAGTCGAGTGGTGTTTTTCTTGTTGTAGCCTGGTGGATCCCATGTAGGGGTCCACGGCGCTGTAATATACTCCGAATATCTCGGGGTGTTACACTGACGAAGGATGTCGGGAACAACAGGTTCTGGTTCGTTGTTAGTAGATTCTTGTGGCTCGCCAGAGCTGTGGCTAGCCTAATTGGAAGGCAAAGCTTCTATCTCAGCATTCTTACGTCTGCGTCCACGACCGCGACCACGTCCACGTCCTTCTCTCAACATACGGTAAAGATAAACACTCAATATACAGGGAACAATATTGTTCTAACGTTCAAGTATAGAGAGGTATAACATGTAAAGGACGAGATAGAGTTTAGGAACTTACAACCACCGCTCGCACGAAGACGTAGGCAGTACAATGATGTTATGCACGGTCGGTTACCTCAAAAGACATAAATGACCCCTATTTTAACCCAACGACCAAGATATCCATAATCTTAGCTCCGATACCATATTCTGTAACACCCCCGATATATTCAGGAATATTACAGCGTCGTAAATCATTTACGTAAGAATTTACAAGGTTGATAAAACGGAAAGACAATAACAAATACCCACAAACGAAATTAACTGAAATAAAATCCAACGGTTCTAAATCAGTACTGAAAATACAAACGTCCAATGAAGAACATTAATACATAACCAAATCCAACATCACAAAAAACAACGTACTCGAGTACTTAATTAAATCAACACAAACATCTGACAGTTAAATCCGGCCAGAACATTACTCTGCACCCTCGTCGTCATGCAGCTCCAATGGTTGTTTTCCCGCTTTCCTGGGTCCTGAACATAAAACAAATGTTCACCCCCGAAGGGGTTAGCACAACGATGCTAGTACAAGTACGATAATTATATAACAATGATTTATTCAACAATAATCATAGCAAGTTTCTACAACGAGAAATAATAGCAACACATAACACATCATGACAGTCTCAACATAATCGTGGTATTCCAACGATCCAGCGCACACAGCTATAAATTCCTATGATGATCCCGTCGGACCAACGTGTAATATCCGCAATTTCGATTTCCGGAAATTTTCATTTTTCCGGCGAAGGTCCATTTCGACGAATCGCTTAGGACCGTTTCATCATTCTGGGAATATCTTATTCTGTACTTTTTATCATCCGAGTTCGTTTCGGTGTCGTTCTGTCGAATTCCGTGTTCTTTAGCGACCTTTCCACGTACGAGTTCGACTTTGTTAGATCACCGTTAATTTTTGGAAACTCCAAAACTTCTGACTCTTTGCAATATTATAAAGCATCGAGTTAGCTTTCCAATGGTTCAAACAGCGAGTCAATCGGAGTCCGGACGAGAGAGTTATGGTCGAAATAGCTAAGTCACTCTCATTTTCCAGATTTGGCCGAACAGCCTGTACCGTGTGCCGCGGCACAAGGATTGTGCGCCGCGGCACACAGCCAGTCGATCTTGCAAAGACACTTGTCCGCACACACCGTGTGGCACTCCGGCTAAAACCTCTCAGACGCGTGCCGCGGCACATCCCGGGGCCGCGGCACATGCCGAGTCCGAGCGGCACACTTCGAATGAGCCGCGGCACGCCGAGCGGTCATCCAACACTGGCGCATTTTGGCCCTGTGCGCGTACAGCTTTAGCCGAGCCGCACACACACGCGGCCGCTATATCGGCTTTCTTTTCAGCGGCTGCAGCTCATTTTTCCTTCCTTCCACCGTACGCGCGAGAGAGAGAGGGTTGAGAGGGGTTTTTTTTCTCCATCTACCATTTGATTGTGTGTTTTTCTTCATCTTCCTTCGATCGTGTAGCTCGGATTGTGGATCTAGCACGTGTTCTTCGGATTATAGGGCTTGAATCTTCAAGAGGTAAGAACTCCTTTAACCCTAGTATGACTTTGGGGAGGGTTTGGTGGTGATCTTGTGTTTTAATCCGAATTAACCGATGTTGTTGTTAGATTTTGATAGTACTCTCGTGACCCTTGGTTTTCTTGTTATTGGTTGGGATCAAATCCCGTTAATTCACCGTTAACCGATTTCAATTCCCTACGCACTCTTGGTGTTCGATAAATTGTCCCAACGGGTAGAACTAGGAGGAATTTCTTTGTATTCATGAAGTGAGTTTGATTGTATATCAGTATTGTGTTAGGGTCGGATTTGAGAGGATTGTTCGGACCGAAACCTATTCCTTCGTCGTCTCCTTCGCGTCGTATTACCAAGGCAAGTACCTCGATATACGAATTGTAACTGCGTGAAATCATTGTTGTCGAAGTGTATGAGTTTATATGGATGTATATATATGTATGTGTATATATATATATATATGTGTTTATATATAGTTACATGTTAAATATATGTATGTATATACGTATATTGATATATATGTTTATGTCGGTGATCGACGAGTGTTGAATTCTAACATTAGTTGACGTACTCAACTTGGATTGATGGACGAACTATAGTTATTCATATAATATAGTAAGGTTATATATATATCTATATATCTATATATATAAATGTATATATATTCGGTTGAGTCGCAATATAGAGATATATGTGCGGTGTTGATTGAGTTTGATTGATAACGTGCGTGTTATTGTTTATTGGTGTGGTTATGGACTGGCGGAGAAATTGTGTGACTTGATGTACCGAGTTTGAAAATTGTTGTGACGTTTGTCCGTGTGCTTGATGTTTGAAACAATGTGGATACTTGTTGTGAGAAACGTCATATCCGGGAACCTCTGAGGGCGGGGCGTGCACTCCGGCCTGGTGTACGCTGCAATGTGCGGCTCCATATGGGTGGTGAACGCCGGTGTTACATAATGCGTGTGTCAAGGGGCGGCTCTTGCGGGAGTGATCGCCGGCGCAGTGACATGTTCAAGGAGCGGCCGACATAGTGGAGTGAACGCCGGTGCACAGGTGTGCAGTGGAGGCGCCTGGCAGGCTTATTGGTTACGGGTATTTGAGTGATAGCTAAGACCCCGTTACCGAACGATGTTCGTATCTCAAATTCTTTCAACTCACTTTTTAATGTTTGTCTTGATACAGACCGCAATTCGTGTTTTTGAAAGCTTGTTTCAAATTATTTTTAAAGCGTTGGTATCAGGGTTAGTTAACCACGGAGGTTTGACGAAATATCCGAGGGTTAATTAATCGGGGGTCTTGAGCAGGATATGTCGAATGAGAGTTTTGTACCTTTGATTGTATTGTGGTGCTATTCTGTGTATTGGGTCGAGGACCCTATGGAATGTTGAGATGATTGATTTCATGATGATGTTATTTGGATTGGGTTGAGAACCCTGTGAGATGTTGTAATGATTTCGTTTGTGACAGTGTTCTATAAATTGGGTCGAGGACCCCGAATAAGTTGACTTGATTTTCGTCTAATTTTCTTCCATATGTTGGGTCAAGGACCCGAGAGCTTTTGAAATTATTTCCCAAAGTATTTCCATTCGATTTAAAAAACCCCAGACGGCCCGAGTCAATAATAACGTTTGCAAACTATCTTATCAAAACATTTTTCCTTTTTCAAAGGGATTTTCCTGACTCCTTGGGCTCGTTTAAAGTTTCATTGATGTTATGTTCCGTAAAGAGAATATGACTATGTGATTATCTTTCACCTTGTGTATGCGAGTGTTATTCTGTGTGGACTATAGGAATGTATGGTTTGTGTTAAGGCTTCACGGCGGTTGAATTTTGTGTTGTTACTGTTCGTATATCTTGTATATTATGTACTTGCACTAGCAAAATTCCAGTTTGCTAAGCCCCGAGTTTTCGGGGGGTGGGTGCCTGTTATGCGCTCAGGTTTTGGCAGCTCGGGAGCAGTCACGGGATTGGCTTGGAAGGAGATGGAAGACGACGATGCTAATCACACCAGAGTCAGAGTCTTTTCTTTTGTATCATTTTGGTCGGTATTTCTCTGTCGTTCGAGTATTCACCCTTGCATGGGTGTAGTTATCATTTATTAAATTGAGTTGTAATTCTTTTCTGTGTTCAAGTTTATTGTTGTCAATATAATATGAATGTCGTTAGTTTCTGAATTGGCTTATGACCTTGTCGTTCTGCTTTCTATTTAATTTTGACCCCGGTCGGTCAATCATTGAGTAGTCTTTTGGAGTTTAGCCTGGTAGATCCTTGTAATAAGGGTCTACGGCGTGTGACATTCCCGGTCATATTCTGGGGGTGTTACATTTATGGTATCAGAGCTTAGGTTTGCGAAAAACCTAGGCCGTTGGGTCAAGTCCATGTCTTGTGTAAGTCGCGTGCATCAGAGTTGTGATTAGTATCGTGGTTCCGACATCATCTTCCGGCAATCCGTGATGGTAAGCCTCCCGATCGTAAGTCCCCTTATATACGTATTTGATTACATTGTGCTAATATGCTTAATGTGAACTAGGAATTGGAACTTGTTGGTGATATTATCGTTTTAGGATATAACATGCGTATGCGGTCCGAGTATAAATAGTTACGTAGTATGCTTCGGAAGTCGAGCATGTTTAACTGTTTCGGTACTTTATTAGAATGAATTTACGAATGATAATTTTATCCACCGCATGAGTATTTTAAGATGGTTTTTGTTATCTTGCAAACCGAGTTTTGATATTTTGGTCTTGCATGTTTTGATAGTATTCTTATGACGGTATTTGATATTTTATAAATGACTTTTGTGAGTATTTGAGAATATTACCGACTTCGGCCTTTTTGGCATTTTGATCATTTTTTTTAAAATGATTTTTAGCCTGGTGGGTTTTGGCACGGGGCCCATGGCGCTGTAGTATCACGAATATTTTAAAATGATGCTTTGAAATTTTCTAACATTGTGTGAAGCCATGATTTAATATCGTCATGTTAAATGGTCACGTATCTCGGTGGAAAATTCTTTCGAATAAACATTTTGGAAGAAGAGGAAAGATTTTCAAATTGTGGTATTTGGGACTCAACACTTTTGAAATATTTCAAATTAGACGAATTAATTTTCGATTTCTTTTTTTTTTTTTTCTTTTATACATCACTCGAAAATAATTTTTAGAGTCGTTATATAAACTTCCTCTTCCGAAATAAAAGACAGTGTTTACAAGTCTTGGGCGCAATGTGACTAGCCTCTTTTTCAAAAAATTGTTTTCATTAAGTGCATACATATAATGATCGTCCTCGTCGAGGAACTCGAAATTGACTTCATAAAACTTTATGCTTTACGATAGTACCGTTATTCTAAGGATGCTAACTAAAACTCGGGTTGATAATTGTGGTGTATTGTACTACTGATAGACTAATACTGTTGATCGGTGTTATCCATATTAGTATGTCGAGCCTCGGCAGACGTAGACGTGATGATGGGAATGGAAGCGGCGAGGTGGTTCGTACGACCACGATTCATGCTACGGTGAAGGAGTATCAAAATCAAACAATATCCTATGAAATCTCCTCAGTGGTCGAGCCCACGAGCGAAGCCAAGAGACCGATGATATCTGGGAAGTTTTTGGGCGGTGAAGAGTCTAAGGCTCCCAAACCCCCACGTCGTTCGAACGCGTCGTCTTCGCGATCGGGAGTGAGCGCTTGGAATCCCAAGCCAGCATCGGTGACTCTCGGTAAGAAGGGAGGGTGCTTCAACTGCAATCGTCAGGGGCATGTCCGTGCAAATTGTCCCTTTCCACTCTTGACTTGTTACCGGTGCGGGTGTGAAGGTCATCGGGAGAAGCATTGTGAGATAATTTCCGAACTGCCAAAGAATACTACCCTATTGGCGAACAGAGCAAGTGACCGAAGAATGTCCCGAAACCCTATGTCTCCTTCTGAAGAACCTAACATGGGAGGATGAATATTTTGTAATATGTCCTAATCGTTGTTGTTTTGAACAATCGTGACTTTGATCGTTCTTCATTTCATTGCTCTATGTTTCCAACTCTTACTGTTCTGAGTTTCGGGATCGAAATGTTTTCTTAGTATGGGGAAATGTAATACCCGTACTCTTCATAGTATTTTCAGTGTTGGGTGACTTTCATCGTTGGTACTTCATCTATGACCCTCTCGATAATTTTTAACTACCCTGTTGTACTTAGCCTACCGTTCTCCGAACAAATTTCAGAACCGTTTTGTTAGACTCCGTGGATTATTGTGGTCTTTCCACGTCTGAACTTGATTCTTGCAGAAATTTTGTTCGAAGCTAATATTCCCTCGCGTGCAATTAACACTTCCGAATGTGTTATGAACTTGGATGCGGTCGGTCGAGCTCGAAACATGATTTTCAGGACGTCTGAACTATTTTGTGATTTTCTTAACTCTGGGAGCTTTGGTATCCAAATTCATACTCCTCCACCTCGACTTATCGTGTTCACTTACATTTTTTTTGAACCTCGCATTCGCGCATTACTCATGATGATGTGGGGCTGAGCAAGTAGTTATTTTCTTGATTATTCCACCGCTCTCTATTTTAAGTTTCGGGACGAAACTTATTTTAAGGAGGGTAGAATGTAATATCCGCAATTTCGATTTCCGGAAATTTTCATTTTTCCGGCGAAGGTCCATTTCGACGAATCGCTTAGGACCGTTTCATCATTCTGGGAATATCTTATTCTTTACTTTTTATCATCCGAGTTCGTTTCGGTGTCGTTCTGTCGAATTCCGTGTTCTTTAGCGACTTTTCCACGTACGAGTTCGACTTTGTTAGATCACCGTTAATTTTTGGAAACTCCAAAAATTCTGACTCTTTGCAATATTATAAAGCATCGAGTTAGCTTTCCAATGGTTCAAACAGCGAGTCAATCGGAGTCCGGACGAGAGAGTTATGGTCGAAATAGCTAAGTCACTCTCATTTTCCAGATTTGGCCGAGCAGCCTGTACCGTGTGCCGCGGCACAAGGATTGTGCGCCGCGGCACACAACCGAAGCCGGGCCTGCGGCACACTTGTCCGGCCGCGCACACCCGTGTGGCACTGCCGGCTAAAACCTCTCAGACTGCGTGCCGCGGCACGGTCCCGGCAGGCCGCGCACATGCCGAACCGAGCCAGGCACACTTCGAATGAGCCGCGGCACAGCGAGCGGTCATCCGAACACTGGGCGCAATTTTTGGCCCTGTGCCGCGGCACAGTTTAGCTGAGCCGCGGCACACAATGCGGTCAGCGCTATATCAGCGTTTCTTTTCAGCGGCTGCAGCTCATTTTTCCTTCCTTCCACCGTACGCGAGAGAGAGAGAGGGTTGAGAGGGGTTTTTTTTTCTCCATCTACCATTTCATTGTGTGTTTTTCTTCATCTTCCTTCGATCGTGTAGCTCGGATTGTGGATCTAGCACGTGTTCTTCGGATTATATGGCTTGAATCTTCAAGAGGTAAGAACTCCTTTAACCCTAGTATGACTTTGGGGAGAGTTTGGTGGTGATCTTGTGTTTTAATCCGAATTAACCGATGTTGTTGTTAGATTTTGATAGTACTCTCGTGACCCTTGGTTTTCTTGTTATTGGTTGGGATCAAATCCCGTTAATTCACCGTTAACCGATTTCAATTCCCTACGCACTCTTGGTGTTCGATAAATTGTCCCAACGGGTAGAACTAGGAGGAATTTCTTTGTATTCATGAAGTGAGTTTGATTGTATATCATTATTGTGTTAGGGTCGGATTTGAGAGGATTGTTCGGACCGAAACCTATTCCTTCGTCGTCTCCTTTGCGTCGTATTACCAAGGCAAGTACCTCGATATACGAATTGTAACTGCGTGAAATCATTGTTGTCGAAGTGTATGAGTTTATATGGATGTATATATATGTATGTGTATATATATATATATGTGTTTATATATAGTTACATGTTAAATATATGTATGTATATACGTATATTGATATATATGTTTATGTCGGTGATCGACGAGTGTTGAATTCTAACATTAGTTGACGTACTCAACTTGGATTGATGGACGAACTATAGTTATTCATATAATATAGTAAGGTTATATATATATATATATATCTATATATCTATATATATAAATGTATATATATTCGGTTGAGTCGCAATATAGAGATATATGTTCGGTGTTGATTGAGTTTGATTGATAACGTGCGTGTTATTGTTTATTGGTGTGGTTATGGACTGGCGGAGAAATTGTGTGACTAGATGTACCGAGTTTGAAAATTGTTGTGACGTTTGTCCGTGTGCTTGATGTTTGAAACAATGTGGATACTTGTTATGAGAAACGTCATATCCGGGAACCTCTGAGGGCGGGGCGTGCACTCCGGCCTGGTGTACGCTGCAATGTGCGGCTCCATATGGGTGGTGAACGCCGGTGTTACATAATGCGTGTGTCAAGGGGCGGCTCTTGCGGGAGTGATCGCCGGCGCAGTGACATGTTCAAGGAGCGGCCGACATAGTGGAGTGAACGCCGGTGCACAGGTGTGCAGTGGAGGCGCCTGGCAGGCTTATTGGTTACGGGTATTTGAGTGATAGCTAAGACCCCGTTACCGAACGATGTTCGTATCTCAAATTCTTTCAACTCACTTTTTAATGTTTGTCTTGATACAGACCGCAATTCGTGTTTTTGAAAGCTTGTTTCAAATTATTTTTAAAGCGTTGGTATCAGGGTTAGTTAACCACGGAGGTTTGACGAAATCTCCGAGGGTTAATTAATCGGGGGTCTTGAGCAGGATATGTCGAATGAGAGCTTTGTACCTTTGATTGTATTGTGGTGCTATTCTGTGTATTGGGTCGAGGACCCTGTGGAATGTTGAGATGATTGATTTCATGATGATGTTATTTGGATTGGGTTGAGAACCCTGTGAGATGTTGTAATGATTTCGTTTGTGACAGTGTTCTATAAATTGGGTCGAGGACCCCGAATAAGTTGACTTGGTTTTCGTGTAATTTTCTTCCATATGTTGGGTCAAGGACCCGAGAGATTTTGAAATTATTTCCAAAAGTATTTCCATTCGATTTTAAAAACCCCCAGACGGCCCGAGTCAATAATAACGTTTGCAAACTATCTTATCAAAACATTTTTCCTTTTTCAAAGGGATTTTCCTGACTCCTTGGGCTCGTTTAAAGTTTCATTGATGTTATGTTCCGTAAAAAGAATATGACTATGTGATTATCTTTCACCTTGTGTATGCGAGTGTTATTCTGTGTGGACTATAGGAATGTATGGTTTGTGTTAAGGCTTCACGGCGGTTGAATTTTGTGTTGTTACTGTTCGTATATCTTGTATATTATGTACTTGCACTAGCAAAATTCCAGTTTGCTAACCCCCGAGTTTTCGGGGGGTGGGTGCCTGTTATGCGCTCAGGTTTTGGCAGCTCGGGAGCAGTCACGGGATTGGCTTGGAAGGAGATGGAAGACGACGATGCTAATCACACCAGAGTCAGAGTCTTTTCTTTTGTATCATTTTGGTCGGTATTTCTCTGTCGTTCGAGTATTCACCCTTGCATGGGTGTAGTTATCATTTATTAAATTGAGTTGTCATTCTTTTTTGTGTTCAAGTTTATTTTTGTCAATATAATATGAATGTCGTTAGTTTCTGAATTGGCTTATGACCTTGTCGGTCTGCTTTCTATTTAATTTTGACCCCGGTCGGTCAATCATTGAGTAGTCTTTTGGAGTTTAGCCTGGTAGATCCTTGTAATAAGGGTCTACGGCGTGTGACATTCCCGGTCATATTCTGGGGGTGTTACACAACGCATGGTGGACAATTGATCACAACACATATGCATAATACAACAATAACATAACCGACATTAATACGCACAACTATAATTAAAGTACTTGCCTCAAATTGACGACAAGGATAATACTTCGACGGATAGCAATAGACTCGAAGGTCGCCCCTTCGATCAATCACGTTGCAAAGCTCGGACCTTAAACAAAAGAATAATACAGGGTTCATCTTACGTCATATAACTAACGTACGAACATCTAACATCCTAAACTATGGCCGAAAATTGTCAACATAACGTATCCTGTCTGATGTATCCATAACATATGTTACATACCCAACGTAATGTATGTTAAGTCTGTACGTTAACGTACGTAAGCTCCAAATCCTAACGTACCCTAAGCATGTATTTGATAGTTTTCTTCTCTGATCAGACGACTGTCTCACCTGATGATATAATGTACGTAATGCATGATGCTTAACGTACGTTATACTCACAAATATATTTCTCATGCAAAATTGAATGATCTTACGGTGTTTGACGTCTTTGAATTCAAGGATAAACATGTCATTACAAAGACATATTCCAAACTCGATTATAAATTCTCATATGAAGTTCACTTATTCTACGGTTGATACAATAGTTATCGACATCATCATGCTAATCAACCCATCCCTTACAAGACATGTCAAAAACTCTCAATGTTCATCCATCTAAGTTCGATTAACAAGGGTGACAATAATCACAAGTCTTGATCATTTCTAAAACATCAACATGAATATCATCATCTCCAGAAATCACTACGAGTCATGAATTGTGCTTGAAGAGTACTTTATACTACACATGGATTATTCTTGGTGAAAATCCTAAGAATTCATCTCCTTGAATATTCCCATTCTAAGTGATGATATTAACAATACCTTGGTAAACAAGTGACTCGGAATCAACATCCAAAATGTGTAATAAATCTCAGAAACTATATCATAGATTCAACTCGAAAATGCTTGGTTAATAATCTTCTTACTCGGGGAAGGTCTCAAATAAGTTCATCTTAACTTCTAACAACATGGTGTTCAACTTAAAGGGTTAATCCTAATCCAATGATCTCAGAAGCATGTTCATATCATTCCTTAAGAACAAGGATTTGAGTTTCGAAAGTATCAACATACCTTAATGTCGAAGACAATGATGAACACTTAACGAAAATCCAACACTGGAAACTTGAGTACCAATCCAATGTACTTCCAATCCTCAATGATCAAGTAGAGATGATATACAGGTGTTTAAGTGGCAGGGGGCTCTCTGGTCTTGAAGGAAAGCGAAGGAGAAATGAAAGAAAACAAAGTGGAGTGGAATGGGTGCTGTCCCATATATATATTGTCCTAAGCTTTACGTACGTTAGCCTTAGTGCTTTACGTACGTTATTCACTTAGCGTACGCTACCCAATATCCTTAGCGTACGTTATCGTTCAATGGTATCCTACTGCCTCACTCCTGTTCTCTCTTACGTATGCTACATCAACATAGTTACGTACGTAATCGACTATACTTAGTGTACGCTATATACATCAGTTAGCGCATGTTAATCCCCGTTGACCCAAAGCTGTCCAGGTTCATGCCGTGAGAATCTTATCCGAGCCCACCACCAGCTGGCCCATGTGCCCGCCGCCTTGATCAATTATTGGCTGTCTTACGTACGCTATGCTTCATTCATAGCGTACGTCACGCTTACTAGCTAGCGTAGTTGCATGTGAAAAATTACAAGTTGATATTATCATGCATGTGGATACGAATACGGAAAAGATCATACTTCGATTATCGATATCACAAATTCGAATAATACAGGGTTCAAATACAAACGAAGATACTCAATAATTTATCCGGATATTACATTCTAGAGCTTGCAACATGATAAGGGTCCACCGCCTACAATTCTGCAGGTATCAAGGAGGTAAAAAAGGGGTATATATGGGCTTCTGGAAAGTAAGTAAATAAAAAATATTAGGCCCATTACATTTTAAATCAAATAAATCATGGTCCAATTAGTAAATTTATTGGGTTATTGGATCAAATGTGTCTTATAATCGAATCGAATATTTGTTTCCTATCTATGCTCGATTCCTAGAAACGGAATAAACCGCGAGGTCTATGTATATAATATATAACAAACTCTAAATATATAAAGAACCCTTCAACGATTAAAGTAATTATAAGAAAAATTATATTAAATTTTTTTAACTACTATTCTTCAAGAATAAATCATAGGTTTCAATTTCTTCTTAATGTAAATAATAAGAAGTCGAGGTTATTACATCGGCGTTCGTCAAATTTAAGGCCAATTAGTAACTTGTGCTTTGTGTGAATAACGACTTGGTGTGTGGTTTTGATGGGGTCTATAATTTATTATTTAGTTAATAAATTTAGTTAATAAGTTTGTAGAGACTTGAAGTTATTACTTAGTTAATAAACTTATTAATTGCTTAATAATAAGATAAAATTAAATGATTAATAATGTTTGTGATATGAAGAAATAAAAATAATTTGAAATATTACTGCTACTAAACTAAACCTTTAATAGTAGTCTCATCAATTAAATAATTATTTTTCATATTTAAAATAATAATAATAATATAAATATATACTTAATATATGATTATCTCAAATATAAAAATATATTTGAGATATAGTATAAGTTGATATTATGGCATTAGATATTTAAAATTTTTGGAAAATATATAGATTGAATTAGTTTGTACTGACATAATTTTTTTGTTAATAGTTCAATGTTTCACTTAAAATATTGCTTTTTTAAAAATTAAGTTACATAGCAAAATACCACAGAGATGCTAAATGTTTATGTATTGAACATAGTGTAACGCATCATCTCTAAATGTATATTGAACTTAATTTTAGCTGATATATAAAAATTATATATAAATCTATATAAAAGTTATATAAAAAGCTTACTGATTATATTCAAAAATTTAAAAATTATTATTATAAAATATTTTAAAATGAATATGGTGATATATTTTGATATTTATAGGTGCAATACCTAAGTGTATATTTTTACTTTATTCATTAAGAAATTTTATATTTTGAGTGTATAATTAGGTAATGTATTGACATGTCCCTAACTTATAATATTATATTTTAATATACTAATTTAGCAACATTCTATATTGCATTCTATAATATATTTAGCGTAAAATGGATGAACCTAAAGCAAGAGAGGCAAGAAATATGCGCGCAAATAAATTGAAAAGAAAACGTGAAGGACCATTACGAGATAACGAATTTTATTTTTTATGTAGCTCAATTATCTTTAACTTTAATATGGAACATTAGTAGCTAAATGTGTGTGTAATCTTTTGCTATTATTCTTTTAGGTGAATTGAGTTCAGGAACAAATGAAATTGCATATGGTGATAGAGGTATTACAATAATAGTACCATCATCATCTTCCATACCAGTTGCAATCGACACAAGTGGGTATTTTTATTCATTTTTTTTAAATTTATTGTTATTGTTTTTAAACTTATTACTATACTAACAATGTTAGTGATGATAATATTTTTATTCGTTATACAATAATATTAACAAGTTTTGGAATTTCTAATTTAGGTAAGTTGCATGTTGCACAAATAAAAAGATTTAAATCAAATGCTTGCACTGGAGTTATTGCCGATTTTACTTCAGGTAGAAATAATTCAGGTAAATGAAGTTATATTTACTGTATTGTTTGTTTATAATTGTTTTTAAACTAGATGTCCTCCCGTGCTATGCACGAAGTAAAATGTTTAATATTTTATTATATCAGTATATGTGAATGAATTTCAATAATATTGTAAAATTATTATAAAATATACATGAGTCAATACACACACATACACATACACTATTACTTGATTTACTTCCATTTATAAACTCTTGTCATGTGATGTAAGGGCAGATAATAGGAAAACCGTAATTTAGGAAAGCACATGCATTTATTTTTTCATATAGGACAATATGAGTCTTATATCTAATTTTATAAATAATAAATTAAATTTTGTTTATTATTATCAACTTTCATTAAAAGTATACAACCCATATTCTTACCAATATAATTTGTTTATATGCTTTGGTATTAATGTAATTATTTTACTATTTTATAATCAGGACAAAATAATTATGAAAAATCAAATAATTGTAAACGTATAAAACTATGAAAATAAACTAAAAATATAGTTTTCTTCACTATTCTTATATTTTTATATGGAAATATTTTAATCATCTAAATATATCATAATTATATTTAAATTACTTTATATATATATGTATGTATATACTATATGGATGTAAAGAGCACGAAGCAAGAATTAATTTGATATATTTTTTATCAAAAATAAATTTGATGCGAGAAAGTTATAATTATTTAAACTATTAGGTTAAAAATAAAAAGAATAAAATGAGAGGTGTTTCAGGAGAAAGTAAAAGACTATAAATAGAGTCAATCAATTGCATTCATAACAATGATAGAGGGGCCTTTATATAGGGATTACAATGAGAGTCCTTCCATACATAGGATCCCTAGATAAGGTAAGACATCTAATATGATCCTACTACCTCTAGAAGGATCTAGAACTTTCCATCTATGTATCTACAACCAGTATTAGGTAAAACACATCACTGGAATAATAATTCCCGGAACACTCCCCCTGTGTCGAGCACTAATACAACAATGGTGCAGAAGATGTTGCATTCGTAAAAAACCTATTCCAAGCCAAAACAAAACTCTATGGGAAAAATAAAGGCTTGATGAGAAAAAGATTGCAACGCACCAATATAACATGTCATGTATACCCCCCTGATGTATACATAACGAATCCCCCTGATGAGTACCTCAAATCATAGGAGTCGGATGCCAAGTTGCCCTCACAACTATACCAAGGAAAAACCCAGTGGGAAAATACCTCTTGGTCTAAGTTGAACAGAAGTACAACGCATCATTGTATGGATGTTCTCATAGGTAGCCTCGTTAAAAACCTTACGAAGTGAAAACCCAATGGGAAAAACAAACCTTGGTCTAAGGACAAAAAGAGCGCGACACATCCAAAGTGCAGAGTCGCTAAACACTTATCAAGTTTTCTAAAGTCTTGACCTCCATGCACTAAATTATTCATAACTTCTTCGATTCAATAGGCATAAACGAAACTGTAAGAACTTATGAAAACTAGACACCCATAGCTTTTCATTCACATACAGTACGTAACCTAGATCGACCTGAGCAGATCACAAAGCTCTATCGAAGTTGACTCAGCAAATTACCGGACATATCCTGTCCTACTTTGCAACAATAGTCATATGTCACTCAACATGATGAATGTGATCAAATGGTTAGTTTCCTTGGAAAGTAGACACAAACCTTTCCAATGGCACCAATTTCACCATTTTCCATCAAGTAAGCTGCCCTGTAGGTCATATGGGAGATAGACCAACACATTCTGGGCAGATTCGGGTATCAGTTTTCAAGTGTCCTTTTTTATCGAGATAGAGCGAGCTTCAAGCTTCTTGTCAATCACAGACATTGCGTGAGCGCATCCTAGGCCATCATCATAGTGGCTTTGCCGGATTATTATGAATGAGTACATCGAGTCAAACATGAGTACATAATACCGTACTTTTCTCTTAAGACTGCATCATCACTTAAGTGAGCCAAGTCTTATGATGACTGTAACACCCCCAGATCAAACCGGGAATATTACACGCCGCAGACCCTCTCCGTGAGGATCCACCAGGCTAGACATCAAAACAACACATTACATTACATACCGACAAATCAAAATAACAGACCAATAGACCGATTTGGTCTTTCGTCACTGACTTAAAAATCAAAATACATAAACTCATCCAGACTCATACCCACACAAGGGTAAAATACTTGCAACAACGAACAATAAGACAGCGGAAAAGACAATACAATGGACTCCGACTAACTGAACCCAAAACTGGCCTTCGTGTGATTAGTATCATTCGTCTTTCATCATCCCTCGTGCCGATCCTGTGTCTTGATCCCGAAAACCTGCATGTACCTGGACACAATACAGATATCCACCCCCCGATTACTCGGGGGTTAGCAAAACTCCACTGTTTCGCTAGTGCAAGTATAAAGTGCAAATACAAGCCATACACAACATATTCCGAGAATACAACGAAAGACTTCCCGAGGTATATTTAGTTAAAAATAGTTCAAGTCTTGAAAGTAGAAACGAAGTAAGTAAGCACTTTGAAAACACTTCCAAATCTCGGGAGTTTTGAAAACATCAAAAATTAAAAATGTTCTTAATTCCTCGAAAGCCATTTAGGGTCACATCCCAAAATTTCTTTTTTCAAAATACAAATCCGTTTAACAAAACACGGGTCCACGACCCAACCATTCCGGTCACAAAACACAGGGTCCACGACCCGATCATCCACTTCAATTCACTAACAAGGACACATTACACATAACACATTATTCTTATGCCATTCTAGCCAAGCACCAAGACTCGAAATATAATGTCTCTCGACCCCGAGCACAAAGCATTGTGATACTCCGGACAATATCACAATTAACGAAAACATCAACGTCATCCTCAAGATGAAAACCACAATCGTAACCCGCGGCCGTACCCTTAGTATCGACCCCGCACATCCCGTCGGACACTCCGGTGGGAAACCACTTCCGCGGTCGCACTTAGTATCGACCCCCGGACATCCCGTCGGACACTCCGGTGGAAGTTCATCCACACACGCACCCAAGTCCACTTCCGTGGCCGTACCCCTTAGTATCGACCCCCGGACATCCCGTCGGACACTCCGGGTGGAAGGAACAACACACACACACGTTCCAAAATCACAGTTGCAAACCACAAGCCTCGAAGGTCAATCACAGTATATATAGTCGAGGTACCTTACTAGAATGGCCAGTTCATCCAACATATACTCACGACCAAGTAATGATACGATTCACAAAGAAGCACAAGATTTCAACAGCACCGAACGACAAAACTAATATCACTCAAACTCACATATTCATCCATAAACACGTGACTCGAAGCACATAATTTGACAAAAGAATTACACTTTAAATTTACCAACGACATAATCATACGCAATGACATCACAAGAAAGTAAGGTGATTATATACTCGACACTAGCTCGCATATTCAACTAAGCACATTAATTCCCGACACACACGGGTCACCTTTACAAAAAGCATGATGGTAAATATTCCGATTTCTTTGAAAAATGGTTATTTATATTTATTTAGCACATATCGACGATTAACAATCATAATATCCACAAAACACGTAATGTATGGGCAAGATACTTGCCTCGATAATCGATACCAGACACTCCCACAATCACGGATCAGTCGGGACACCTCGAACACCTACGATTCTCCGGCGAAGACAATGAATACACCCACGATCGAAAAGCTTGAAGAAAACGACGAACGGAAGGGTTCCGACTCGAATTCTTTGCGAGAAATATGACCCTAACATCATACCATCAATAAATTAACGAACGAACGAGGAAGAATAATCGTAGAACGCTCGAATCCTCTTTGTGACATTTTATCGGACACCTTCAAGGCGTCGATAAGAAACTCAATAAAACGACAAATCCTCAGCGATTCAACCGAGGAACAGCAACGAATTCGACATAATAATGTTTAACAATCATAAATACATCACTATTCTGAGTTAAAACGAATTAAACGGACAAATCGAGCAAAATCCCCAAAACTAGATTTTAAGAAAACTTGCCTTGATTCGCTGGATTGAAGGATGTTACGTGATGATCAATTGATGTTATGAACTCCAAAACTTCGTGAATTCATAGTATAACAACATGCCTCCATGATTGAGCAAGTTCCGGCCAGCGGAAGGGAAGAAAACGAGTGATAAAATGGGTGAAAAACCCGTCTGCTCGCCATATTTATAGGCCTGCCGGACACGGCGCAAAGAACGGCCTGCACGCCGTGTGTCTCGGCCGTGTCTCGGCAGCTGCCACCCCTGGCTGACCCGGGCGCAGACACGGCGCACACAGGCTGCTGTGGCCGTGTTGCACAGCCTGGCAGCCCTCCCGACACTCGAAAATTACGTCCGAACGACCCAAACCCGAACTCGAATACGAATCGGGTTACGGTTACGAAGTACTCGCAAAGACGAATCTAAGAGCTAATAGAACACACGATTCCGACCACCCGAAGGCTCGAATTCGACAACTAAGTAATTACCCAAAACTTTGGGAAATTACGAAAATGGCCCAAAACGTCCGAAACTCACGATACGCGATCGAAACACCAAACCAAAGCTCGCAACATGAATAATATCATTAAATGAACTTACGAGAAACTCGAAACAACAGCTGACGAGATTCGCAAGAATCGAACTCAAGTGCGGAAAAGTCGCTAAAAGCTCTAATTCAACAAAACGATACCAAACGAACTCGGATGACAAAAAGTGCAGAATTAATCGTTCTCGAAATGACGAACGGTCATGAGAGAGTCGCCAAACGGACTCGCCGAAAAGAAATTTCCGAAAATCGAAAATTGCGGATATTACATTCTACCCTCCTTAAAAGAAGTTTCGTCCCGAAACTTAAAACAAGTAGGAGAAGCAATATCCTCGCGTAAAACTCAACGAGATATGCAAGAAATGCATAACTAACGCCCAACGGCGAAATGTTACAAACAACGCAACGGAATATGCGGTGTGAAAACACGCTCCACGACGACCAACACAACGCCGTAAGGAATATAATAAAACCAACAAGTGACAAGCGTCATCAATCGATAATACAATCAAGTCAATTATCCGAACAAACACAAAACACAACGGACGAAAATCAATACGATTGACCAACCCAACGGTACATCAATCAAAACGCGAGCCAATCGCTGAACAAATACGGAATTCCACCGCCCAAGGGTTGGAAGATCGAAAACGAGACTAATTTTCCGAACTTGAAAAGGTCACAACGATATATAGCTCAATTTGGGACAATATCGTAACTCGCCGAATGACAAAGGTGAGAAACAACACTGTGTCAAGCATCAACGAACACAATGAGTCGATACGATTGGACGAAACAGAAGAGAAAGAAAGAAAAATGCGGTTATTACATCATATCACCTTTAAAAGAGGTTTCGTCCCGAAACCTAAACAACGAGAACGAAGTGCTGGAATAGCAACCTTCCCGACCATATCCTCTTGGTCCACATCCGATCTTCAAGGCCATTAGTATCGTGGTCACGACTGTGTCCTCTGCCCATCGGCATACTAAGCGGATTCCCACTCAATACGATTGCACAACTTCGCAAAATATTATACTAAAGTACCAACTCAGCACGACATATCACATAAGGTAACCAATAGCAACTCGAAAAGAAAATCCACGAGGTATCCTTTTAAAGGAAATCTTTTGAAAATCCTTGGATTTGTATGCTATTTAAAATAAACTTTAAAAGTACTTTTGGTACCTCGGGTTGTTCCATCAAAACTTGTAAACAACATATTTTAACCGTCTCATTTGAAATCATTTGAAGTCATCAAGCCTCTACGTATCATCATCGCCGTTAACAACTAACAAGTTAACCATGCAAGATCATCAAATCATTCTTACATACTCTAACATTTCCAAATCCGAGTTTGAACTTTACATCGAGTGAGATTTTTCCTCTTTCACTAAATTTTTTTTTTGAAAATAAAAATCGTATTGGTTTTTGAAATAAAATATTTTTTTTTTTTATGGTGTGAAAGATTTTTGAAAATCATTCACTCGAATTATTTGAAAACACAATAATACGTTAAAAATCATTTTCGAAAATTCTCCCAACACTTCACAAACATCAACGACGGTAATATTTTACAAAATGTCTACATGTACTTTAAAACAACTCTTTCAAATACCATCGAGGTTTTATTTGAGAATCCAAGGCCGGCTTGCCAATTCCAAAAAAATTTTCAAAGTATACACAGAGCCGCCGATTAATCGAACCGTCAAAACTTTGTGAAGTTTCCAGGAAAGTGTTTTTGAACACACACAGCAGACATAATTTATCAACTCATCAAACACAATCAAATATCACCTAGCAATACGAAAAGTCTTAACACACATTCACGCACAACAGTTGTTATCACTAGACACCACGTAGAGAATACAACTACATGTGATTGGCCGCAAAAGTTAGACCTAACGGCTATAATGCGGTTCCATAGCCTCTGCCCAGGTTGATTAGCGCGCATTACAACAAAGGTTAACGTGCGCTAAACACGCCACGTTAGCGCGCGTTAGGCTCGTATTAAGCCTGTGCTAACTGCTCTAATCACCAACACGATTGCAAACATATATGAGGTAATAGTAGACTCGAAGGTTACAAATAAGCAACAACATACGAGTCTAAATGTCATCGATTCACATAATTATAACATCTCACAAGCAACCATCAAAAGAAAATCATCCTACGAAAACGAAAATTTTACTTCTCAATAAGGAGGACTATCTCAACACATACATACCGATGGACTCAACATTCACGTTACTATTTTAATCATAAAACTGGCACCACTGCTCAACAACGAGAGCATCATCAATACGCATCTTCTGACCAACATTCATGAAACCAAAAAGTTACAAACGAGAGTCACGTCTTGAGTATAATTTGAAGACCTTATTTGAGTTAAAACTCGAGTTTTGAAAACTTATAGTATGAGATGAGAATGAAATATCGGTAGTTTGAAGTCTAAAAATTTTCGACCCTGAGGTCATCATACAAAAATCTAAATTTTTCCTCCCTTGGAGAACATTTTAAAAATTTACGTGGCTCCCCGGAAGCCCTCGAAACTAAAAATTCCAAGTTTGTTGTTGCTCTTGCAAGAAAAACAGTTCATACAAGGATACATTTGGCCCTATCATTCTTCATTCTAACACAAAACGGGAATTAACAAATATATGTCACTTACTCACGATGCACCTTCAAATACTACTACATAACACAGAATCATACAGGCTCGTATAGCTCGTGGTACAACATGTAGTAGGGAGACTTACATCCACAGATCGCACGAAGATGATGGCTGCACCTTGATACTAATCACGGCCGACATCCCAGACGACGCGTCGCGACACGACTCAGTCAGACAAAATCTGACAATACAAGACTCAACAACACATAACTCGACCCGACAGCCTAGGTTTCCTCAACCTAAGCTCTGATACCATAAATGTAACACCCCGCATCAAACCGGAATATTACACGCCGTGCACCCTCTCCGTGAGGATCCACCAGCTAGACATCAAAACAACACATTACATTACATACCGACGAATCAAAATAATGCACTAATAGACCGATTTGGTCTTTCGTCACCGACTTAAAAATCAAAATACATAAACTCATCCGCACTCATACCCACACAAGGGTAAAATACTTGCAACAACGAACAATAAGACAAATGGAAAAGACAATACAATGGACTCCGACTAATCCGAACCCAAAATCGCCTTCGTGTGATTAGTATCATTCGTCTTTCATCATCCCTCGTGCCGATCCCGTGTCTTGCTCCCGAAAACCTCGCATGTACCGGACACAATACAGATATCCACCCCCGATTACTCGGGGTTAGCAAACTCCACTGTTTCGCTAGTGCAAGTATAAAGTGCAAATACAAGCCATACACAACTCATTCCGAGAATACAACGAAAGACTTCCCGAGGTATATTTAGTTAAAAATAGTTCAAGTCTTGAAAGTAGAAACGAAGTAAGTAAGCACTTTGAAAACACTTCCAAATCTCGGAGTTTTGAAAACATCAAAAATTAAAAATGTTCTTAATTCCTCGAAGCCATTTAGGGTCACAAACCCAAAGTTCATTTTTCAAAATACAAATCCGTTTAACAAAACACGGGTCCACGACCCAACCATTCCGGTCACAAAACACAGGGTCCACGACCCGATCATCCACTTCAATTCACTAACAAGGACACATTACACATAACACATTATTCTTATGCCATTCTAGCCAAGCACCAAGACTCGAAATATAATGTCTCGACCCGAGCACAAAGCATTGTGATACTCCTGACAATATCACAATTAACGAAAACATCAACGTCATCCTCAAGATGAAAACCACAATCGTAACCCGCCGTACCCCTTAGTATCGACCCCGGACATCCCGCGGACACTCCGGTGGAAACCACTTCGCGGCCGTACCCCAAGTATCGACCCCCGGACATCCCGTCGGACACTCCGGTGGAAGTTCATCCACACACGCACCCAAGTCCACTTCCGTGGCCGCACTTAAGTATCGACCCGACATCCCGTCGGACACTCCGGTGGAAGGAACAACACACACACACGTTCCAAAATCACAGCTTGCAAACCACAAGCCTCGAAGGTCAATCACAAGATATATAGTCGAGGTACCTTACTAGAATGGCGATTCATCCAACATATACTCACGACCAAGTAATGATACGATTCACAAAGAAGCACAAGATTTCAACAGCACCGAACGACAAAACTAATATCACTCAAACTCACATATTCATCCATAAACACGTGACTCCAAGCACATAATTTGACAAAAGAATTACACTTTAAATTTACCAACGACATAATCATACGCAATGACATCACAAGAAAGTAAGGTGATTCTATACTCGACACTAGCTCGCATATTCAACTAAGCACATTAATTCCCGACACACACGGGTCACCTTTACAAAAAGCATGATGGTAAATATTCCGATTTCTTTGAAAAATGGTTATTAATATTTATTTAGCACATATCGACGATTAACAATCATAATATCCACAAAACACGTAATGTATGGGCAAGATACTTGCCTCGATAATCGATACCGGACACTCCCACAATCACGGATCAGTCGGGACACCTCGAACACCTACGATTCTCCGGCGAAGACAATGAATACACCCACGATCGAAAAGCTTGAAGAAAACGACGAACGGAAGGGTTCCGACTCGAATTCTTTGCGAGAAATATGACCCTAACATCATACCATCAATAAATTAACGAACGAACGAGGAAGAATAATCGTAGAACGCTCGAATCCTCTTTGTGACATTTTATCGGACACCTTCAAGGCGTCGATAAGAAACTCAATAAAACGACAAATCCTCGGCGATTCAACCGAGGAACAGCAAGGAATTCGACATAATAATGTTTAACAATCATAAATACATCACTATTCTGAGTTAAAACGAATTAAACGGACAAATCGAGCAAAATCCCCAAAACTAGATTTTAAGAAAACTTGCCTTGATTCGCTGGATTGAAGGATGTTACGTGATGATCAATTGATGTTATGAACTCCAAAACTTCGTGAATTCATAGTATAACAACATGCCTCCATGATTGAGCAAGTTCCAGCCGCGGAAGGGAAGAAAACGAGTGATAAAATGGGTGAAAAACCCGTCTGTTCTGCCATATTTATAGGCCTGCCGTGTGTCTCGGCCGTGTCTCGGCAGGCTGCCAGTCCTGGCCGACCCGGCGCAGGACACGGCGCACAGCAGGGCCGTTTTCAGGGCCGTGTTGCACAGGCCTGGGCAGGCCCCTCCCGACAGCCCGAAAATTACGTCCGAACGACCCCGAAACCCGAACCTGAATACGAATCGGGTTACGGTTACGAAGTACTCGCAAAGACGAATCTAAGAGCTAATAGAACACACGATTCGACCACCAAGGCTCGAATTCGACAACGGAAGTAATTACCCAAAACTTTGGGAAATTACGAAAATGGCCCAAAACATCCGAAACTCACGATACGCGATCGAAACACCAAACCAAAGCTCGCAACATGAATAATATCATTAAATGAACTTACGAGAAACTCGAAACAACAGTTTCGGATGAGATTCGCAAGAATCGAACTCAAGTGCGGAAAAGTCGCTAAAAAGCTCGGAATTCAACAAAACGATACCGAAACGAACTCGGATGACAAAAAGTGCAGAATTAATCATTCTCGAAATGACGAAACGGTCATGAGAGAGTCGTCAAAACGGACTCCGGCCGAAAAAGAAATTTCCCGAAAATCGAAAATTGCGGATATTACAATGACTTCGACTAATCATTGGGAATCATATAGGCATTACTTTATCGTCTCTTAGGGAAACCGTCCCTTAGATTGCCTTAAACCGATTGATGAATACGCATCATCAAGTGTCCCAAGATCCTTTCATTCTTAACTTTGGATTTAGCGGAATCTCTTAGTCTCATAAGAGTACATCACTATAACCCTTAGTTTTACACGCAAAAGCTTCATATCTCTTCCAAATCAAGTATATACTTAGTATGCGTTCCCGACATTCACTTGTCGACGCGCTCCGTGGTCAGGAGCCACTGGATTTGAGTCTGATCCACCACGAGATCATTTTTATCACTTAACTTAGTTCCCCACTAAGTTAAGATTTAACCACAAGCTGCACGTCAGTTTTTGGGAAACTATCTAACTGAAAAGATAGTGGATGCTATAACATCCATTACGATAGCACAACTAAGTTTCGTGTCATTGTAGTCGATTCCAGTGCGTTCATGAGAAACCTCGCGCCCTGAGGTGAGTTTAACTCCTCTCACTCGCCTTAACAAAGTATATGGATAGATCTTATCTTTGGAGTGTCGGCACCACTTCAACAAAGGGCTATCACTTTGTTTATACTGGAGTCACATATGTTTCCATTTTAGGCCAAGGCTACAACATTGTAGATTTTCAACGAAGTATGGTTCGATTAAACTCACATTCCACGTCCTCATGAACCGGCTTTATTCATAGAGTACTCTTTATGGATTGGCATTCATCGAGGCGTCCCCCAATGATGACTGTAATCTAGAATCACATGAGACGGATGAGTTCATTTGATCATATGATCAAGTTTCATGTACCAAGCTCGCATACATTCTTAGCGAGAGTATTTATCGAACCAAGTGGCATCCTAATACTCTATGAGATCCACGGCCTAGTAACATCATCTACCACAATTTGTGGTGTCACCATATCACCATTTATAGGTGACGAACGTCCATGACCGGACAAAATCCTTGCAGACATGTTTGCAGCATGTATTTAATCTCGTCACTTTAGGGAACTTGGTGAGACACAGTAGGGACAAACTACGACAATTCCAAGTCGTTCTACTCGAACATGATCGTTCGCATCTCCCCTAACGACGGGAAGACTGCCTCATCAAAGTGACTTACGAGATCGTCTGCCAAGGTATATTTTTAAGCGGACTATGAGTGAAAGCGCATGTCATATTCATCATTTATAACCCGTCATAATGCGTTGTGGTAACGCACTTTGGCACATGAACATGTGGACGATAAAGGTTTTCATTGTTAACACAATTCAGTTAAAAAAATGCACACTGTTACACTCGTAACTAAGCATTTGAATGATGATAGGTATAGGTGAATATGGTATGTTGACCTATACTACATAGCCGTAGCTACTGGTCTTGAGAATTCAACAAAACCGCCACCATGCACCACCGGGATCGAACATGAAGAAACGATTGAACCGATGATAGGCCGTTGGTTTTATCGAACCTCTAGTACTTTCTTGAAGAGTTCACTCCCTTCACCAGCCCCAAACACCTCAAAATTTCGTGAGCATGTATAAACGGGTGTTTAGGATTCAAAAACCATCAACTTGTGGTCAAAAATCAATCGAAATGACATCGAACTGGTTGTTGGAACGGCTGGTGGTATGTGAAAACTTCATTTAAGTGGTTCACCTCCTTCCAAGTCTCCAAATGGCACCGAAATTTGTGAGAAGGTAGCCTTGGATGTTAGGAAGTTCTTGTTAAAATTTCACTTTAAGACTTGGTCTAAAAGTGGGTGAACCGACCTTTACAATGACTGGTCCGCAAATTGGACAACCATAAACTCAGGTTTCATCAATATCAATCATTGTCAAAGGAACAACATAACATATAAATGTTATTACTTGAGTACGACCATTTGTGAACATCATCATAGCATCATAAGCCACCCAGGCTAATACTTATGATCATGTATGTATAAGGACTCGGTGAAAAGGGAGGACTCAGCACCATGCTTATGCGAGTCGTACATTATTCTCTTTAGCATAGGAGGGTGTCATCTCCTAATCGTGCCAAAGAATAGGCTTTAATCAATGAACATGGCTAAGAAGGATCATCGGGGGGTCTTTGGCGTCACACATGCTTATGAAAGCAAGACGCGAATGACATAAATATCATCATCGGTCATGAGCCCTGCTCACGACTCCACCAACGTACTTTGGTGTCTTTGATCCAACTAGTTTCTTTGTTCAAAGAAAATGATGTCCATGACAATACCGTGGTATATGGATCATCAAACTGTCCAAACTCCGGACTATTAAAGCCTAAATGTGTCAATGTCCCAATACATCTTCTGGTTACACAAACCGATGCAAGCCGGACCATATTGACTCATGAATATTTTTCCTTTCACATATTCAATACAAGTGATGCATAAGATTTTTTTTCTCACAATTCATAATGAGATGCTATGAGTGATACACTTTGGCATATATATCACCGAGTCATAATATGGTTCAATTGTTACGGAACATATGTGACTAGAAAACGCCATTCGGCATTCAACAACTTGAGCATTATACCACTCATTGATTGTGATGACCTAGCCATTATAGTCACAATGGATTTATAAACCGAAATCCAAAAATATTGTGTTCCTTGGAAATAGCTTAATACGCACTCAATTTCGCTTGAAAAATTTTACAAATACGAGCATAGCGAATACTCTAACAACATAGATATTTTATACCAGATACGATCAAAATGATCTATCATATTGAGTGCATAACATGGCAAGGTTATATGCCTAAGGGGCAAAATTACGACACAAGCATGGTGTAACACTATCATGCACACGCTCGACCTTCTTATAAGGGTGCGTATTTTGGGCTTCCCCAAGGAAACTGTTTTTCAACATTT
Organism: Orobanche coerulescens; assembly: GCA_033398695.1. Classification (NCBI taxonomy): domain Eukaryota; kingdom Viridiplantae; phylum Streptophyta; class Magnoliopsida; order Lamiales; family Orobanchaceae; genus Orobanche; species Orobanche coerulescens. The sequence continues at coordinate 81,784,118 of CM065801.1, read as the reverse complement.
GAAAGATGATAGTTTAGCATATAACGCATACCAAAAACTGCATCATCTATGGCAAATTCGGCCAAAAAGAGATTGAAAAATATGTGTCATAAGACCACTTGAAAATTTAAGATGGGAACCAAGTTGGTTAGGACAAAAGTTAGCACAATCGCTGGAAATAAGATTCCGCGTAGCTTGACCTTTGTTCACTAAAACAGCGATAACTCCCTTATTAGGAAGGCTATGGACAAACAGTCAGATGTTCTGGAAACTAGACTTCCGTATATTTCTATCCATATATTGTGCACCACAAGGATCACTAAACTCAGATCACAGTGCATGTTTTAATTGGCTGTTTAGTATTTCCCAAGTTTAGTGAGAAAACAAGGTTGAGACCATATCCAATGGCATAAGTGTTGAAGCAAAAATATGGAAATGACAGCCATATGTGCGTTTAAACGCATTAGGGTGTTCGATTTCTTATCTCAACTAATGATCCTTTCGGTAACTCCAACTTGGTAGACTTGCAGAGAAAGTAGGAATGTCGGTACAGCTAAGGCTGTTTAAAAACCACTTATTCCGTTTGAACTTTCAAAGCATAAACAAATACCAAGGAGGGTGCGCCTCATCATCAAAAGTGTAAAAATCCACCAAAGTGCATCAAATCAACCAAATATTTTAATTCTCAATTTGCAAGTATACGTCATAATAGCCATGTTATGTGGATGCAACACGGTGCATCAAAACTAAGCATTTTGAACCATGAGACATAATGAATATACCATAACCAACTCGTCTTGACCATCCAATAAGATCGACTAAACATAGTCAAATGTATAAGGCACATGCCTTTACAAATACTTGTAAAAGTATTCGGACCTATAGTCATACGAACTATAATCGAGGTCAACAAATTCATGTATTTACCGCAATATGCCATTGCTTTACATGTTGAAATTCATGAGAATTACTCTTACACTCTTTCATATATTATATTGCAAGGAGACGGTGCATGACTACACCCACATGCAATATTTTATTTTAATAGGATGAAAGATGGAGTTTTCCAAGTATGGGATTGGGTCAAGACCAACGTGGTGGTCGCTCAATTCAACGTGACAAATCCGTCACAAATCGATTTTAACCACGACATATCCGTCGCAATCGATGTTTGTCCCATTTGTACGTCACAAATTTGTGACTAATCATGAACAAGTCATAACTTTACCGTTACCGACAATATTCATTTTATTCAATTGTTGGTTTAAAATCGACAAAACGGCAACGTCAAATCGCACCCAAAACGTGGTGTATGCAACAACCACAAATATCGACTTTCAATAATTATTCGTGACTCCCCCAGGACCGTCACACAGTTTACTTCGACATCCGAGAGTGATACCACCTCTCATTGTCTCATCCACCGCAAAGTAGCATGGGAGATAAAGAACCCAAATACCCAATTCCCCCCCAAAAAAATTTCCCAAAAGAGAGGAATTGAAAAATGGGAACTTTAATAAAATCTTACGGGTACTTGGTTCCATATTTGCTTTGCTCCTTAAATGGGAGCTTCTCTCCATATAAGCAACATATTTTCGTGATACTCGGTTCCATATTTACTTTGATCCTTGAACGGGATAACAAATATGGCTTTTCTCCATAGCGTGCACATCATCATGAGCAACGTATTTTCCTATATGCACATAAAATATAAACATGTAAGATTCATAAGTGTACAAATCAATGAACAAATGAATCATTAAGCAGGAAAAGATTGAGAGTTGAGAAACGCCCGGATAGGGCTACTGGGCTCGATAATTCGGCCGAAAAAGGACTCGAGCGCGGCAGTGCAGTAGCTCGGTATTGGATGAGGTCGGATCTCCAAATTTCCTCGTAAAATTCTACTTCTGTTCGGCGGCAGATTCAGTAGTCAATATTACTCAAAATCCGATCTGCACCGTTGAATATACAGATATTTATGTTGGGAAGTTGCTATCAAAATTTCACACCGATCCGACGGTTAACGAATCGGAAAACATGATATTGGTACGACTGCGCTTTGCAGAAAATTTACGCGCGGAAATTCTCGTCTCTCAGTTTTTTTTTCTTTTCGATTTTGATAGGTTTGTCTCGACTGCACTAGGTTTTCAAACATTAAATATCACGTGCATAAAATCATAAGACAATCTGGTGGTGCTTTGATCAGATCGGGTCGCAGCTTTAGGCAACAGTCGGCTCGACGAAAACGGTCTGAATACGGGACTGCGAAATGGCCGAAATCTGGAACAGCAGAAGACTGCCGCGTCTGGTGAGGACTGAATCCGAAAGTCTGGTGACTGCATCGCCGGATTCTTCATCGGACTTTTTGAGCATCGGATTGTTGAACGCCGGACTCAGATCCATATTTTTTCTTCGGCGGCATCCTTCTCGTTTCGATTGGGGTTGCGTCGCGGCGGGTTGGGGTGGCGGCAGTTTGTCTATGAGGCGCCAAACTTCTTCTTTCACAACCAATCCCTGGACGATGACTATGAAAAAACGACACTGGCACCGGCGCCAATGGTGTATTGACGAGGACGCATGAATCTGGATCTCATGAGCGGCGGCGGAGAATTGATGAAGGCTTCAGTGGATGAGGATGGACGGAGGGTTGCAGAATATTCAATGGAGGCTGAGATAAGTGGAGCGGCCGAATCAGATGTGATGGCCAGCGGCGGGATTTGCAGAAGGATCCGACGGCTAGGGTTTATAGATCTATTTTTTTCGGGATTTTCAGAAATTTGGACGATTTTTTTTTTTGTTTTTTTGTTTTTTGTTAATTCGGACGATTTTTCTTGCTCTATTGGTAGAGTACGTGCTGATAACGTGTTTCAGGAGAAAGTAAAAGACTGTAAATAGAGTCAATCAATTGCATTCATAACAATGATAGAGGGGCCTTTATATAGACATTACAATGAGAGTCCTTCCATACATAGGATTCCTAGATAAGGTAAGACATCTAATAGGATCATACTATCTCTAGAAGGATCTAGAACCTTCCATCTATGTATCTACAACCAGTATTAGGTAAGACACATCACGGGAATAATAATTCCCGGAACAAGAGGAAATTTTTAGTTGATAGATAGTATATAGTAGAATAACCCACTAACTTCCCTCTCCAATCAAATGTCCATTTTTTTAAAATTTTTAAAAAGAAATATAATATGGAGATGACACATGTTTTTTAGATTTTTTTACGACTCGCTTTTAATATTAAGTATGGATTTCTAAATTTCTAACTACCTCAATATTGTCACATTTTTTAATATGAATTTGGTGTTCTATGCGATGTTCATTGTTTAAATAATTTAATAAATTGAATAATATAAAATGGATCTAGTATTTTTTTTAGTTGATAATGGAAAGATAGGCTTTATTTTATACTTTAGTTGTATTTATTATGTCGTTTTTATTTAGTTAAATGATTTTTGTAAATAATTAATATAAATAATCTATTTGTACAAACAAAAATGATGTACAATTATGGTTTTCGCTTAAAAAATGAAAGATTTTTTTTTTAAAGTTGTAATCATATATACTGACATTATCAAACTTGTAATGTATATATAGCACATATTAATATATGTATTTATGATACCGTTTGTAACCCTTTATGTTATTACTTGTTACATTTTATATTCTTTAATTTGTAAGAGTTTATATTTTATAGGATATCAGGGACATAAAAATCTGATGCAGAAAAATTCAATGTACTACTAATTTAATTATTGTAATATAAAAATTGTATGTACGGACTTATTTGTTCGTTTAGTGATGTACCAACTTCACCCGAACTTGAACAATCATCAGCTGCTGTCTTACAAAATGGGGATGAAAACTTAAGCTATCGGCATAGTAACTCCACAGGTGCTTATTTGATAAATTTCATGTAGACAAAAATTAATGTACTATATCAAATTTATTAGCTCAAAAATATTAGCACTTATAATATTTAACTTTATTTCAGAATATTGGGATCTCGGTGACGCCAACCATACGTTCAAGTATTGTAATATCTGGAATTTCTACTACTGTTGTTTAACATTATTTATCCGAGCTATGTCGTACAGTGTGGAATCTGTACAGTATGGATAAAATAAATGAAGGACTGAGACATCTATATTGGTATAATTGTCGCACTTGGTCGACAATTACATTTGAGGATATAGTGTGTTGTGTATACGTATTCAGTATATTGAGACGACGCGCAAGATCAGGGTAAATGGCCAAGTATAGAAGCCATAACGTACGTTAAGCATATGAGCTTGCGTACGTTAATTCCCAAAGGTTACGTACGTTAACATTAGGTCGTTACGTACGTTAAAGTATCAGGTGAGATATAGTTGGCTGATAAGATAGGACCTTGCCAAGCGTAGCGTACGTTAAGCATAGGAGCTTACGTACGCTAAGACACAGACATAACGTATGTTACGTAGTGTACATGACGTACGTTATGAAGAGAATCAGATAGGATCAGGCTATGGCCGACAGGTGGGTCCCGTGGTCGGCAACTTTCGGCGCAGAATGTCGGAGGGCGAGTCAACGTCGTGTATTACATACATTATGGACTACCCATTATGTACGCTAAATGGATATGTACTGTAGCAAGTCAACGTGTGTATTACGTGTATTATCCGACAGTAATTCTTATCTACTGTTGTATTATTCGGATAATTTGAGTATCGTTGTAATCATGTTACATTTAATTAATGTTTATTGATGTCGAGATATAACAGAATGGACTTGATTATGACTAGCATTTGCATTGTGGATGATTTATTTACGTTGTGTAGATTTTTACATTTTTGGGCTAGAATTTCTGTGTTTAACGTACGAAGTCTTCAACCTAACGTACGTTATTTTTTTAGGCTTTACGTACGTAATGGATTGCTGGTTACGTACGTAATGCATTGGAATCTTATCTGATCTCACTTTCGGCGTGGGGGGCTGGACATGATCCGGATAACTGGCCTTTTCGAGGCAGCCAGGTTGACCTATATTACATACGTAATGCGGTTGTCCATAACATATGTAATGATGTTAGTGTTTTGAGACAGTAACATCTGGAGGCAGATTACGCATGTAACACTTTTGGGTGTAGCGTATGTAAAGGGGTTAACGTACGTTATCTTCATGCGATAACATACGTAATGAGCTGTGCAGTTTATAAAAAGACAGCTTGTGTCTTTCATTTGCACGTCCAAACTCCAATTTTTCTCTCCGACAATCGTTCCTCTACATCACTAGACTATTTTTACACCCTTCCAACTTGTGTTTGAGCTTTACATCTTGGATTGGAGCTTGTTGATTGGAAGTTTAGAGTTGTTCTTGTAACTTGGAGTGTGTTCTTGTGTTCTTGGTGGTTGTTCTTCATTTCTGAAGGTATGTTGTACGATTCTACGCTATATTTTCATAGTTATGATGTTACTGTTATAGTATACTACACCTAGTGTTGAATTAATCAAGTAAAACATGTTTGTGATTAAGCTTTTAACACTTATTGTTGAATTTGGTAATTACGAGTTTGAAATGAAGATATTCTTGATGTTATAATGGGAATGATCATGTTTATAAGAATAATAATCTTCTTGCTGGACTATTAACATCATTAGGACAATAAGAATCCTTGGTTTTATTATAGTTAAGTTTGATTGATGGAGTTGTTGTCATAAAATAGATTAGAACAACTTGATGAATGTTAGAAGATTAGAGTGATGTTCTTGAACCTAAGCTAGGTGAGTTCATAAGTGTGATTATTGGTTCTCCAAGTTAGTAAGGGGATTGTGAGGATGGTGTTAATATGAGATAATCTTCATGATTATGATATGGCCTTGTAACTGAATGAATTTAGTATAACTTACTATATTCAATCTAAATTTGACATAAGTGATGAACAAGGTTATGCAGGTTTTCACTTTCAAAAATTTGTGATGTTTTGGGAAAGTTTAAACGATATAAGATAATAATAACGAACATAAATGATTGTTTAACATATTCTTGGCAAATTCATATTCATAAGAACCGTGCGAATATTTGAAAATATCTTGTAAACCGATCAAGAGAATGAATAGAGGTAAATAGAGTTCTTGGAGTAGAATTTCGATATCTTGAGATAGTGGAAATTATTCAAATTGAATTTAGGGTGTCGTCTCACTAAATTCGATATTGATAATTATATAAATGTGTTATTGAGTGAAATGTATCTCATTCAAGGTTGGTTGTTCGAGTAACCGATATTAATCGAGTACCGTGCGTTCGTTCGGCAAGGGAGGATTATTCTCGTCTCCGTATTGAGGCAAGTTATCTTGCTTGGTTATAATGATGATTGAATTCTTGTGATGGTTGTACGTTTCGTGTATATGAAACACTTATGAATTTGTGATTCGTAATTTGATATTGTTCTCGATGATGATCTCGTTCTCTATCATGGGATTGCATTCCCAAGTTCGTCACTTTAAATCGTTGATCTCGTTTATCCTTATTGTCGCTTCGGTGAGTTCTTGATCCTTAATCGGATATGTGATTTGTTGAATTCGTTGTCATGTTGTATTGTGACATACCTGGAATCATATCTGCGTGCCGATTGGTTATTGTGTAGGATTTTTAGCCAGGCACATATATAGTCATACGTGGATGTTTCTGTATTGGACTGTGCACACAAGACATAGTTCGTGAGGCTAATTAGGTACATTGTCACACGTATATTCTGGATCCCGTATACGGGGTGGACATGTACACAGACACATTTCCAGATCGGGCGTACTGTGATGTCCATCTTGAGCCATATTATTTGATCGTTCATAGTCCATATATGATTGGATATGTTTGACGGTTTGTGACTGATTGTTCATACGCCCCAGGGGTATGTTCAATAGTCGGGGTGTTTTCTTTGAGATCCAATATATGTGAATTTTATAATGTCTGGAGAATCATTTATCATGTATATCTGACCCTGTGGTTTGGGCAAAATACTTGTATTGTATTTTAGGTCGAGGCAAAGGCAAGGCACGGGAAGAGCATGGTGACGGCGAAGGGTTCGAAGGATACTAGTTCGGGCCCCCCAAGTCTTTTGTTGTCCGGTTATGTTCAAACCGTGTAATGTTATGTTTCCGTTTCCTTTAAACTGTTATCCTATTGTACTGTCATTTGAAGTATATTCCATCTCCATATGGTTTATACTTGTGTTTGGATCCTGTGTACATTAAGGCTGTTGGCCATACTATTTATTATGGTTCGGTATCACACATTTAATCTGTATTTTGGTATCTCCTTGTGGGCCCCAGTGTGGGGTCTACGACACTGCAATAGCCGCCTTTTGGGGTGTTACAGAAGATGGTATCAGAGACGTCGTTTTATCTTTAAGAGTCGTTGTGAAATGACATAGTACCAAGAGACCTTCATGTCACGTGTGACCTTTGCAAGCGCCTGACCCTACGAGCCAAATACGGTATGTACTTTACGAGCCATGATTTAATTATTGGCATGATATTGTTATCGGAATGGATCTCTTTGTTGATCTTGATATTTCGAGGATCTGTGGCATGATTTATTTGATTGATAATTCGAGGTAAATTCTGGATTGATTATGTGATTGAAATTGTTCGACTCTACGTCGATATGATATTCTGTGTGGCACTAGTAGTGTCGATAATTCATTATGAATTGTTTCCTAATTATGTAGTTTATTGTTGCTATTAACTTAACATGAATTTTGATTGGTCATAAAGACGGTCATGAACTGTGCTTATGGTTATTATTATTGTTTGATTCTTTCAGTATGGAAAGAAATCTGAAAGGTCGTGGCAGAGGGGGATGAGGCGGCGGTAGGGCCGAATACCAAGACCTTGAGCCAACACGCGTGCGAATGCGGAGAGTTCCACATGCAGTGATACGCCTCCAAGGGACCAATCTCACCATACTGGACGCGAGGATGCGCATGTCGATCATTACGCCATTATGCAGGGCATGATGGCTCAGGTGACCCAGATGTAACACCCCAATTCACAAATGGGTCATTACACGCTGTAGAACTCTTATGAGGTCTACCAGGCTAACACATGACACACATTCCATACATGAAAATCCGAAAGACACAATCATCAATGTAAAAATGGGGCCGTGGCCTCGGCCAAAACATTTTAATAGACGTACGAGAAAATATAAGGCGATACCATATCATTGCCCACACAGGGGACTTTAACCGAACACAATAAAACCAGACAAATTCCAATACTCAAACAATATAAATGACCGAACATAAATAAAGACTCGAGCCTCATAATCATGCCAATCCATCCTTTGCGTGCATATCCCGTGCCTGCTCCTCAGCTCTTCCGGTACCTAAAATGCATAAGACGCATTTCCCCCATTTAAGGGGTTAGCATTCGAATAGCTAGTGCAAATACACAATTACACTACATTATATACATAAAAGATTCGACACAAGCGATTCATTTGAGAGAAAATATTTGAAACCAATATTCCAGAATATCACGATAACACCAAAAACAGTACATCCACAAGTTTTCCATATCACAACCATCCACGCTTGGTATCCCGCGGCCGTACCCATTAGTATCGACCCCCAGAGGCCCCGTCGGACCGTCCCCGGGTGAGAAACCACTTCTGCGGCCGTACCCATTAGTATCGACCCCCAGAGGTCCCGTCGAACCATCCCCGGGTGGAAGAACATCAACACACGTACCCAAGTCCACTTCCGTGGCCGTACCCATTAGTATTGGCCCCCAGAGGCCACACATGCCATCCCCGGGTGGAAGAACGATAACACACCCATGCAATAACACATTTTACATCATTCGCATCAAAACCGTACACACATAACGAAATGTAATACATGTACTTGCCTTGATTAACATAACGTGAAGGAAAATGGTGAATGGAAAGGTTTTGGCCCGAATAATCTTCACAAATCCGATCCTAACACAATAACGATATACAACCAATCTCAATACTACGAAAACATAGGAATACATCCTAGTTCTACCTACTGGAACAATTCGTCGAATATTACTAGGGTATCATCGAGTATTAGTGACGAACAATGGAAAAATCGGAGTTTAAAACCACAAATCCTCAAGAAAAACGAAGGATTACAAGTATACGATTGAAGTATAGCAATAATCCATGATAATTCGGATTAAAAGAGTCAAATCACAAGAAATCCCCAAAATTTCCCCAAAATCTCAAAAAAAGGGTTTCAAGGATTCTTACCTTGATTCGGGTGGTGGGAGATGTTAAGAACTTGAAGAATTCGCGCAAGAAATGCAAGGATGTTAGTGGATGATGATATTTGGTCGAAATCGGCCCTAACCCTCGTCCGGAATCGCCCAAAGCCGAAGAGAAGAAGTAAGGATGGAAAATGACGAAGTTGGGCTGTTGCTGTCCTATTTAAATAATACATTGTTAGCGCACGCTAACCATCAATACATAGCGCGCGCTAACGGGGATCGCAAGCAGTCCAGAAGCAGCCCGGCGTCGCTAGCGTGCGCTAGACATGTTTAGCGCGTGCTAAATACTACCCGATAGCGTACGCTACTGAAGCCTTAGTGCACGCTACCTAATGATCAATGTACAAGATATGAATTCAGAACCCCCACTGCCCAGTGCGCTGAAATCGTTAGCGCACGCTACAAACTCCAAGTTAGCGTACGCTAACCACACAACGATAGCGCAGGCAAGGAGTAAAGGAGTAGCGTGCGCCACTCACGCAGCAGTTCAGTACTGCTCAGATCAGTACACTGCTGCAGACATTACGAAAATCGAAATGTAAAGCAAGGCGAGAATCCAGAAACACAATCACGGAATATTCAAGATGACAGAGCTAAGCGTTGAAAGAAAATACAATTCCGACCACTGGAGAGTCCGTAATGCGACAAAGAAAGTGAAATTCCCTAAACTTATAGGAAATTACAAAAATGGTCCAAGTGCCCGAAAATCACGATACGACGTCGGATTAACAAACCGAAAGTCTCAACACGACTAACTCAACCATACAAACTTATGTAAACCAGGAAACAACGAAAATGAACGAGTTTTACGAGAATCGAACGTACATGCGATAAGATATAATTCGAGATAAAATTACGTAAAAACATCCTCGAAACTCGTCCAAACGGAAAAACTCCAAGAACAAAATAGGTTCAGAATTCCAAAACGAACATACCCCAAAAATAGAAATTACCAAAAATAGTAAGTACGGATATTACATTCTCTCCCCCTAAAAATAAGTTTCGTCTCGAAACTTATAACGCGAATAACTCGGGGTATCTCGACTGCATACTCTCTTCCGTTTCCCACGTGGCTTCCTATGATCCATGCCTCGACCATTGAACTTTAACCAAAGGAATTGTTTTGTGCCGAAGTTGCTTCACCCGACGCTCTAAAATCTGAATCGGCCTCTCCTCGATGGGAATGTCGGGTCCCAGCTCGATCTCTCCAAAATCAATAATACGGCTAGGGTCCGGTACGTACTTCCTAAGTTGGGAAACATGAAATACGTTATGTACGTGACTCAAGGACGGCGGCAAGCCTAGCCAATATGCAAGTTCTCCAACTTTATGTAAAATCTCGAATGGTCCAATATATCTCGGACTAAGTTTACCCTTACGACCGAAGCGGTAAACTCCCCGTGTCGACGACACCTTAAGCAAGACATGATCTCCCACTTCAAACTCCAACGGCCGATGACGCGTATCGGCATAAGACTTCTTCCAACTCTGGGCCGTCACCAACCTATCGCGAATTAGAGCAATCTTCTCTCTCGTCTCAACTACCATATCGGGCTTGGTACCAATCAGCTCGGACGCATCATCCCAACACAATGGTAATCTGTACCTCCTCCCATATAATGCCTCAAATGGTGCCATTTTGATCGAGGCGTGCCAACTATTGTTGTACGTGAACTCGATCAATGGCAAGTGCGACTCCCAATCATCCTTCCAATCTAAGGCACATGATCTCAACATATCCTCCAACGTCTGGATTGTCCGCTCTGACTGCCCGTCAGTCTGAGGGTGGTAAGATGTACTGAGTCTCAACTCAGTCCCCAAAGCTCGATGAACAGCCTGCCAAAAATGTGATACAAACCGGCCATCTTGATCCGAAACAATACTCCAAGGAGTCCCATGCAATCTCACAATCTCTGCAATAAATACTCGCGCCAACCTCTCCGCCCCCCAAGTATCCTTAATACCCAGGAAATGAACTGATTTGGTTAGTCGATCGACAATAACCCAAATCATGTTCATTCCAGTCCGAGTCCTAGGCATCCCAGTAATAAAATCCATAGAGATGTCTTCCCACTTCCATTCCGGAATGGAAAGTGGTCATAGCAACCCCGCGGGCAGCTGATGCTCAATCTTAACCTGCTGACAGGTCAAACACTTCGTCAAAAACTCGCTAACATCCGTATTAAAATTGCTCCACCAGTAGTTACTTCTCACATCCTTATACATTTTGCTCGTACCAGGATGTATGGAGTAAGGCGTAGTATGAGCCTCACTCAAGATCTTCTGCCTCAACTCAATGTCATTCGGTACACATAATCTGCCACCCGAATCTCAAACTTCGTCATCCTGAATCACAAACCCAGGGGCTTTCCCCTTTCTCACATCCTCCCTCAACTGGACCAAAAATGGATCATCATACTGTTTCGCCTTGATATCATCAGTCAAGGACGAAGTGATCTCCAACGCACATAACTGACCCTGAACTCTCTAAACCCAAACCTCGATATTATGACAAATCAAATCCCGCTGGATCCTGCTCTGTGGTGTCAGTACCTCTAACATCTGTAACGCCATCGGTTTCTGGCTCAACGCATCAGCCACTACGTTAGCCTTACTCGGATGATAATGTATCTCGAGGTCGTAATCTTTAATTAACTCCAACCACCTACGCTATATCATATTCAACTCTTTCTGACGGAAGATATACTTCAAACTCTTGTGATCCATAAAAATCTTACACGACGACCCATAGAGATAATGCCTCCAGATCTTTAAGGCAAAAATGACCGCAACTAACTCCAAATCGTGCGTGGGGTAATTTACCTCATAAGGTTTCAACTGGCGGGACGCATAAGCAATCACTCTATCTCTATGCATCAAAACACATCCGAGCCCGAGGCCCGAGGCATCACTATACACCACGAAATCTTCGTTCCCTTGAGGTAATGCTAAAATGGGTGCGGTAGTCAATCGTCTCTTCAATTCGTCAAAACTATCCTGTCTATCTGTGGTCCACTCGAACTTCTGAGTTTTCTGGAGTAACTGAGTGAGCGGTCTAGCGATCTTAGAAAACCCCTCAATGAATCTACGATAATAGCCTGCAAGTCCCAGAAAACTTCTCACTTCCTTCACATTCTTGGGCGGTTCCCATGCCATCACCGTCTCTATCTTCTGTGGATCTACCCGAACTCCCTCCGCTGAAAGCACGTGCCCGAGGAACATCACTTCCTTGAGCCAAAACTCACACTTAGATAACTTCGCATACAACTTCTCAGTTCTCAAAGTGTCCAACATAATCCGGAGATGTAAAACATGCTCCTCTCGACTCCGGGAATAGATAAGGATGTCGTCGATAAAGACGACTACGAATTTGTCCAGATACTCGATAAAAACTTTGTTCATTAACTGCATGAACACTGCTGGGGCATTGGTTAGCCCGAAAGGCATGACCACAAACTCGTAATGGCCATATCTCGTCCGAAAGGCAGCTTTCGGTATATCGCTGTCCTGAATCCTCAACTGGTAGTAGCCCGATCGTAAATCAATCTTCGAAAAGACTGTCGCTCCCTGAAGCTGATCGAACAAGTCGTCGATCCTGGGCAAAGGGTACTTGTTTTTGATGGTCAACTTGTTTCAGTCTCGGTAGTCGATGCATAAACGAAGCGATCCATCCTTTTTTTTAACAAAAAGTACGGGCGCACCCCAAGGCGATACGCTCGGTCAAATATACCCTTTATCTAACAACTCCCCCAACTGTTTCTTCAATTCTAACATCTCCGACGGTGCCATACGGTATGGCGCTCGAGAAACAGGAGCCGCATTCGGCTCAAGATCAATAGGAAACTCGACTCTCGCTGTGGTGGTAATCCCGGCAAGTCATCTGGAAATATGTCGGGGTACTCGTTGAAAACTGGAATCGATGACATGTCGACTCTGCAATCCTCTGCCTGCAGAGCGTAACACCAATAGCCGACACAACCCTGATTCAGAAGTTTCATCACCTTTAAGGCGCTAATCACACTTCCCGATCTACCCGATTTACAACCGAGATGGTACGAGTCCGATAGTTCATGTTATCACCGTGACGATCCAACCAGTCGGCCCCGAGGATCAAATCCTCACCATTAAGGTCTATAACAATGAGATTCGAGGGCCAATCTCGGCTCCCGATCCTCACTGGACAATCCCTAACTTCTCGGTCCCCAACCATACGATCTCCACTAGGCGTACCCACTACGAACGGTTCGCACTCATACAAGCAGTCAATACCAATATGACACACACAATCCGAAGCAATAAAAGAATGAGTAGCACCCGAATCGAAAAACACCGAAACTGGATGAGAAAGGATCTGAGTGGTACCTGACGCCACCGGAATGTCTGCCTCCTCCGTGTGCCTCATCTGATATAACTGAGGGTGGACTGAGCCTGAACTAGATGCAGCTCGGCGGTCCGGCTGACCCCGGCCCCTAACACGGCCCGAACTCTAAGGAATATGAGTAACTGGAGTCTTCTGATCAATACTGTGCTCCTGCTGAATGGCAGTGGCAATCGGAGCCCTGGCAGTCCTGGAAGCCCTCTCGCAATGAACTGCTCGATGTCCGGTCTGTCCGCAAGTAAAGCAAGTAACCAACGGAAACGGACAATCTTTCCTCACATGCTCGTGCTGACTGCAATTAAAACAAACTCTACCACCAGGTGTAGGAGACTGGACCGAACGGTTACTTTGAGATCCTCCATCCTGATAAAATGATCTCTTCCCAGATGCCGGCATAGACTGTGACCTCGAAAACCGTCCCCCTTTTCCAGCCGAAAAACTACCGGTAGATTTCTGCTTTTTAGCCTCGGAAACCGACTCTGTTTCCGAAACAGGCATCTCGATCGCTAGGGCGCGATCCTGATACTCCTTCAAGGTGGCACACATGAGCGGTGCCATACTCTGCCTGATATACGGCTTCATGTGCATATTGAAATAGCAGATCTTATCGGCCTCGGTCCTCACCTGATCTTTCACGAATCCTAATTGCTGATTATAAGTGATGATGGCCTGAGAAATAGGCACATCCTGAGGTGTAGGAGTGAAGAATTCCACAATCCTGCGCTCCTTGACTGGCGGTGGACAATATTCTGCTTCCATAGCAGCTTTAAATTCCTCCCAAGTGGCCTGACGGTCTCTGGGTGTCACAGCCTCCCACCATTCCGCAGCTTCCTTATCCAGGAGGTACTGAGCAATATGTACCCTCCTGTCATCGGGACAAGCTACGGCATCAAAAGTCTTGCCCAACTGAAAGAGCCAATTCTCCCAACCGATGGAGTCAGAAGAACCAGTGAAACGAGGGGGGTGCATCTTAGTTACTATCAGAAGCCATTTACTAGCTTCGTCCTCTGGAGTCGGGGGCGGATTTTGGCGTCCACCCTGAGCTATCTAAGTGAGTTGGGCTACCAACTGCTGAAGTACGGCAGTAGCCCCGGCGTTGGCGTTATTACCCGACGGAACTGAATGAGAAGCTGAATCCGCAGAGGACTGAGAAAGTGAGCCTTCCACATTATTAGCACCACGACCACGGCCTCGGACGCATCCCCTAGCTGGTCTACCACGACCTCTCAACATACTGAAGAAAATAATTGAAAAGAACAAGATCAGAAAAATTCACAGTTTACAAGGTTGGTATGACAATTCACAATTTCCAAACAGCACAAGGTATAAATTACAGGAATATAAGAGTTCGAGGAGACTTACAGCCACAGGTCGCACGAAAAGACGGTAGCACGATGATATTAGGCTCAACGACTGACTCGAAAGAAATAACTGACAGACCCAAAATCAACCGACAGCCTAGGCATTCAAAACCTAAGGCTCCGATACTATAAATGTAACACCCCAATTCACAAATGGGTCATTACATACCGTAGAACTCTCATGAGGTCTACCAGACTAACACATGACACACATTCCGTACATGAAAATCCCAAAGACACAATCATCAATGTAAAAATGGGGCCGTGGCCTCGGCCAAAACGTTTTAATAGACGTACGAGAAAACATAAGGCGATACCATATCATTGCCCATGCAGGGGACTTTAACCGAACACAATAAAACCAGACAAATTCCAATACTCAAACAATATAAATGACCGAACATAAATAAATACTCGAGCCTCATAATCATGCCAATCCATCCTTTGCGTGCATATCCCGTGCCTACTCCTCAGCTCTTCCGGTACCTGAAATGCATAAGATGCATTTCCCCCATTTAAGGGGTTAGCATTCGAATAGATAGTGAAAGTACACAATTACACTACATTATATACATACAAGATTCGACACAACCGATTCATCTGAGAGAAAATATTTGAAACCAATATTTCAGAATATCACGATAACACCAAAAACAGTACATCCACAAGTTTTCCAGATCACAACTATCCACGCTTGGTATCCCGCGGCCGTACCCATTAGTATCGACCCCCAGAGGCCCCGTTGGACCGTCCCCGGGTGAGAAACCACTTCCGCGGCCGTACCCATTAGTATCGGCCCCTAGAGGTCTCGTCGAACCATCCTCGGGTGGAAGAACATCAACACACGTACCCAAGTCCACTTCCGTGGCCGTACCCATTAGTATCGGCCCCCAGAGGCCACACATGCCATCCCTGGGTGGAAGAATGATAACACACCCATGCAATAACACATTTTACATCATTCGCATCAAAACCGCACACACATAACGAAATGTAATACATGTACTTGCCTTGATTAACACGACGTGAAGGAAAACGGTGAACGGAAAGGTTTTGGCCCGAATAATCTTTACAAATCCGATCCTAACACAATAACGATATACAACCAATCTCAATACTATGAAAACGTAGGAATACATCCTAGTACTATGAAATCGTTAGCGCACGCTACAAACTCCAAGTTAGCGTACGCTAACCACACAACGATAGCGCACGCAAGGAATAAAGGAGTAGCGTGCGCCACTCACGCAGCAGTTCAGTACTGCTCAGATCAGTACACTGCTGCAGCCAGTACGAAAATCGAAATGTAAAGCAAGGCCAGAATCCAGAAACACAATCACGGAATATTCAAGACGACAGAGCTAAGCGTTGAAAGAAAATACAATTCCGACCACCAGAGAGTCCGTAATGCGACAAAGAAAGTGAAATTCCCAAAACTTATAGGAAATTACAAAATGGCCCAAGTGCCCGAAAATCACGATACGACGTCGGATTAACAAACCGAAAGTCTCAACACGACTAACTCAAACATATGAACTTATGCAAACCAGGAAACAACAAAAATGAACGAGTTTTACGAGAATCGAACGTACATGCGACAAGATATAATTCAAGATAAAATTACGTAAAAACATCCTCGAAACTCGTCCAAACGGAAAAACTCCAAGAACAAAATAGGTTCAGAATTCCAAAACAGTAACAAGCGAGTTGTCCGAAACGAGCATACCCCAAAAATAGAAATTACCAAAAATAGAAAGTACGGATATTACATTCTCTCCCCCTAAAAATAAGTTTCGTCCCAAAACTTATAACGCGAATAACTCGGGGTATCTCGACTGTATACTCTCTTCTGTTTCCCACGTAGCTTCCTCGAATTCATGCCTCGACCATTGAACTTTAACCAAAGGAATGGTTTTGTGCCGAAGTTGCTTCACCCGACGCTCTAAAATCTGAATCGGCCTCTCCTCGATGGGAATGTCGGGTCCCAGCTCGATCTCTCCAAAATCAATAATACGGCTAGGGTCCGGTACGTACTTCCTAAGTTGGGAAACATGAAATACGTTATGTATGTGACTCAAGGACGGCGGCAAGCCTAGCCAATATGCAAGTTCTCCAACTTTCTCTAAAATCTCGAATGGTCCAATATATCTCGGACTAAGTTTACCCTTCCGACCGAAGCGGTAAACTCCCTGTGTCGGCGACACCTTAAGCAAGACATGATCTCCCACTTCAAACTCCAACGGCTGGCGACGCATATCGGCATAAGACTTCTGCTGACTCTTGGCCGTCACCAACCTATCGCGAATTAGAGCAATCTTCTCTCTCATCTCAACTACCATATTGGGCTCAGTACCAATCAGCTCGGACGCATCGTCCCAACACAATGGTGATCTGCACCTCCTCCCATATAATGCCTCAAATGGTGCCATTTTGATCGAGGCGTGCCAACTATTGTTGTATGTGAACTCGATCAATGGCAAGTGCGACTCCCAATCATCCTTCTAATCTAAGGCACAGGCTCTCAACATATCCTCCAGCATCTGGATTGTCCGCTCTAACTGCCCATCAGTCTGAGGGTGGTAAGATGTACTGAGTCTCAACTCAGTCCCCAAAGCTCGATGAACAGCCTGCCAAAAATGTGATACAAACCGGCCATCTTGATCCGAAACAATACTCCTAGGAGTCCCATGCAATCTCACGATCTCTGCAATAAATACTCGTGCCGACCTCTCCAGCCCCCAAGTATCCTTAATACCCAGGAAATGAGCTGATTTGGTTAGTCGATCGACAATAACCCAAATCATGTTCATTCCAGTCCGAGTCCTAGGCATCCCGGTAATGAAATCCATAGAGATGTCTTCCCACTTCCATTCCGGAATGGGAAGTGGTCGTAGCAACCCCATGGGCAGCTTATCTTGACCTGCTAATAGGTCAAACACTTCGTCACAAACTCGCTAACGTCCGTCTTCAAATTGCTCCACCAGTAGTTACTTCTCACATCCTTGTACATTTTGCTCGTACCAGGATGTATGGAGTAAGGCGTAGAATGAGCCTCACTCAAAATCTTCTGCCTCAACTCAATGTCATTCGGTACACATAATCTGCCACCCGAATCTCAAAACTCCGTCATCCTGAATCACAAACCCAGGGGCTTTCCCCTTTCTCACATCCTCCCTCAACTGGACCAAAAACGGATCATCATACTGTTTCGCCTTGATATCATCAGTCAAGGACGAAGTGATATCCAATGCACATAACTGACCCTAAACTCTCTGAACCCAAACCTCGATATACTGACAAATCAAATCCCGTTGGATCCTACTCTGTGGTGTAAGTACCTCTAACATCTATAACGCCATCGGTTTCCGGCTTAACGCATCAGCCACTACGTTAGCCTTACCCGGATGATAAAGTATCTCGAGATCGTAATCTTTAATTAACTCCAACCACCTATGCTGTCTCATATTCAACTCTTTCTGATTGAAGATATACTTCAAACTCTTGTGATCCGTAAAACTCTTACATGACGACCCATAGAGATAATGCCTCCAGATCTTTAAGGCGAAAACGACCACAACTAACTCCAAATCGTGCGTGGGGTAATTTACCTCATAAGGTTTCAACTGGCGGGACGCATAAACAATCACTCTATCTCTCTGCATCAAAACACATCCGAGCCCGAGGCCCGAGGCATCACTATACACCACGAAATCTTCGTTCCCTTGAGGCAATGCTAAAATGGGTGCGGTAGTCAATCGTCTCTTCAATTCGTCAAAACTATCCTGTCTATCTGCGGTCCACTCAAACTTCTGAGTTTTCTGGAGTAACTGAGTGAGCGGTCTAGCGATCTTAGAAAACCCCTCAACGAATCTACGATATAGCCTGCAAGTCCCAGAAAACTTCTCACTTCCTTCACATTCTTGGGCGGTTCCCATGCCATCACCGCCTCTATCTTCTGTAGATCTACCCGAACTCCCTCCGCTGAAATCACGTGCCCGAGGAACATCACTTCCTTGAGCCTAAACTCACACTTAGAGAACTTCGCGTACAACTGCTCAGTTCTCAAAGTGTCCAACATAATCCGGAGATGTAAAACATGCTCCTCTCGACTCTGGGAATAGATAAGGATGTTGTCGATAAAGACGACTACGAATTTCTCCAGATACTCAATAAAAACTTTGTTCATTAACTGCATGAACACTGCTGGGGCATTGGTTAGCCCGAAAGGCATAACCACAAACTCGTAATGACCATATCTCGTCTGAAAGGTAGCTTTCGGTATATCGCTGTCCCGAATCCTCAACTGGTAGTAGCCCGATCGTAAATCAATCTTCGAAAAGACTGTCGCTCCCTGAAACTGATCGAACAAGTCGTTGATCCTGGGCAAAGGGTACTTGTTTTTGATGGTCAACTTGTTTCACTCTCGGTATTCAATGCATAAACGAAGCGATCCATCCTTCTTTTTAACAAAAAGTACGGGCGTACCCCAAGGCGATGCGCTCGGTCGAATATACCCTTTATTTAACAGCTCCCCCAACTGTTTCTTAAATTCTAACATCTCCGACGGTGCCATACGGTATGGCGCTCGAGAAACGGGAGCCGCATTCGGCTCAAGATCAATAGGAAACTGGACCTCTCGCTGTGGTGGTAATCCCGGCAAGTCATCTGGAAATACGTCGGGGTACTCGCTGACAACTGGAATCGACGACATGTCGACTCCGCCATCCTCCGCCTGCAGAGCGTAACACCAATAGCCGACATAACCCTGATTCAGAAGTTTCATCGCCTTTAAGGCGCTAATCACACTTCCCGATCTACTCAGTTTACAACCTATGAGAGTATGCTCGGTGCCATCCTCGGCCACTATCGAGATGGTACGAGTCCGATAGTTCATGATAGCACCGTGACGATCCAACCAGTCGTACCAGAGGATCAAATCCTCACCATTAAGGTCTATAACAATGAGATTCGAGGGCCAATCTCGGCTCCCGATCCTCCCTGGACAATCCCTAACTTCCCGGTCCCCAACCATATAATCTCCACTAGCCGTACCCACTACGAACGGTTCGCACTCATACAAGCAGTCAATACCAATACGACACACACAATCCGAAGCAATAAAAGAATGATTAGCACCCGAATAGAAAAGCACTGAAACTGGATGAGAAAGGATCTGAGTGGTACCTGACACCACCGGAACGTATGCCTCCTCCGTGAGCCTCATCTGATATAACCGAGGGTGGACTGAGCCTAAACTAGATGCAGCTCGGCATTCCGGCTGACCCCGGCCCCTACCACGGCCCGAACTCTAAGGAACATGAGTAACTGGAGTCTTCTAATCAATACTGTGCTCCTGCTGAATGGCAGTGGCAATCGGAGCCCTGGCAGTCCTGGAAGCCCTCTCGCAATGAACTGCTCGATGTCCGGTCTATCCGTAAGTAAAACAAGTAACCAACGGAAACGGACAATCTTTCCTCACATGCTCGTGCTGACTGCAATTAAAACAAATTCTACCACCAGGTGTAGGAGACTGGACCGAACGGTTACTCTGAGATCCTCCAGCCTGATAAAATGATCTCTTCCCATATACCGGCGTAGACTGTGACCTCAAAAACCATCCCCCTTTTCTCGCTGAAAAACTACCAGTAGATTTCTGCTTCTTAGCCTCGGAAACCGACTCTGATTCAGAAACAGCCATCTCGATCACTAGGGCGCGATCCTGATACTCCTTCAAGGTGGCACACATGAGCGGTGCCATACTCTGCCTGATATGCGGCTTCATGCGCATATTGAAATAGCGGATCTTATCAGCCTCGGTCCTCACCTGATCTTTCACGAATCCTAACTGCTGATTATAAGTGATGATGGCCTGAGAAATCGGCACATCCTGAGGTGTAGCAGTGAAGAATTCCACAATCCTACGCTCCTTGACTGGCGGTGGACAATATTCTACTTCCATAGTAGCTTTAAATTCCTCCCAAGTGGCCTGACGGTCTATGGGTGTCACAGCCTCCCACCAGTCCGCAGCTTCCTTATCCAGGAGGTACTGAGCAATATGTACCCTCCTGTCATTGGGACAAGCTACGGCATCAAAAGTCTTGCCCAACTGAAATAGCCAATTCTCCCAACCGAGGGAGTCAGAAGAACCAGTGAAACGAGGGGGTGCATCTTAGTTACTATCTGAAGCCATTTACTAGCTTCGTCCTCTGGAGTCGGGGGCGGATTTTGGCGTCCACCCTGAGCTATCCGAGTGAGTTGGGCTACCAACTGCTGAAGTATGGCAGTAGCCCCGACGTCGGCGTTATTACCCGATGGAACTGAATGAGAAGCCGAGTCCGCAGAGGACTGAGAAAGTGAGCCTTCCATGTTATTAGCACCACGACCACGGCCTTGGCCGCATCCCCTAGCTGGTCTACCACGACCTCTCAACATACTGAAGAAAATAATTAAAAAGAACAAGATCAGAAAAATTCACAATTTACAAGGTTGGTATGACAATTCACAATTTCCAAACAGCACAAGGTATAAATTACAGGAATATAAGAGTTCGAGGAGACTTACAGCCACGGGTCGCACGAAAAGACGGTAGCACGATGATATTAGGCTCAACGACTGACTCTAACGACATAACCGACAGACACAAAATTAACCGACAACTTAGGCATTCAAAACCTAAGGCTCCGATACCATAAATGTAACCCCAATTCACAAATGGGTCATTACACGCCGTAGAACTCTCATGAGGTCTACCAGGCTAACACATGACACACATTCCATACATGAAAATCCCAAAGACACAATCATCAATGTAAAAATGGGGCCGTGGCCTCGGCCAAAATGTTTTAATAGACGTACGAGAAAATATAAGGCGATACCATATCATTGCCCACGCAGGGGACTTTAACCGAACACAATAAAACCAGACAAATTCCAATACTCAAACAATATAAATGACCGAACATAAATAAAGACCCTAGCCTCATAATCATGCCAATCCATCCTTTGCGTGCATATCCCGTGCCTACTCCTCAGCTCTTCCGGTACCTGAAATGCATAAGACGCATTTCCCCCATTTAAAGGGTTAGCATTCGAATAGCTAGTGCAAGTACACAATTACACTACATTATATACATACAATATTCGACACAAGCGATTCATTTGAGAGAAAATATTTGAAACCAGTATTCCAGAATATCACGATAACACCAAAAATAGTACATCCACAAGTTTTCCACATCACAACTATCCACGCTTGGTATCCCGCGGCCGAACCCATTAGTATCGACCCCCAGAGGCCCCGTCAGACTGTCCCCGGGTGAGAAACCACTTCCGCAGCCGTACCCATTAGTATCGGCCCCCAGAGGTCCTGTCGAACCATCCCCGGGTGGAAGGACATCAACACACGTACCCAAGTCCACTTCCGTGGCCGTACCCATTAGTATCGGCCCCCAGAGGCCACACATGCCATCCCCGGGTGGAAGAACGATAACAAACCCATGCAATAACACATTTTATATCATTCGCATCAAAACCGTACACACATAACGAAATGTAATATATGTACTTGCCTTGATTAACACGACGTGAAGGAAAACGGTGAACGGAAAGGTTTTAGCCCGAATAATCTTCACAAATCCGATCCTAACACAATAACGATATACAACCAATCTCAATACTATGAAAACGTAGGAATACATCCTAGTTCTACCTGCTGGAACAATTCGTCGAACATTACTAGGGTATCGTCGAGTATTAGTGACGAACAATGGAAAAATCGGAGTTTAAAACCACAAATCCTCAAGAAAAATGAAGGATTACATGTATACGATTGAAGTCTAGCAATAATCCATGATAATTCGGATTAAAAGAGTAAAATCACAAGAAATCCCCAAAATTTCCCCAAAATCTCAAAACAAGGGTTTCAGGGATTCTTACCTTTATTCGGGTGGCGGGAGATGTTAAGAACTTGAAGAATTCGCGCAAGGAATGCAAGGATGTTAGTGGATGATGATATTTGGTCGAAATCAGCCCTAACCCTCATCCGGAATCACCTAAAGCCGAAGAGAAGAAGTAAGGATGGAAAATGACGAAGTTGGGTTGTTGCTATCCAATTTAAATAATACATTGTTAGCGCACGCTAACCATCAATACATAGTGCGCGCTAACGGGGATCGCAAGCAGTCCAGAAGCAGCCCGGCGTCGCTAGCGTGCGCTAGACATGTTTAGCGCGCGCTAAATACTACCCGATAGCATACGCTACTGAAGCCTTAGCGCACTCTACCTGATGATTAGTGTACAGGATATGAATTCAGAACCCCCACTGCCCAGTACGCTGAAATCTTTAGCGCATGCTACAAACTCCAAGTTAGCGTACGCTAACCACACAACGATAGCGCACGCAAGGAATAAAGGAGTAGCGTGTGCCACTCATGCAGCAGTTCAAGATCGCTCGATCGATCACCGCCCTGCAGCATTTAAAATCGAAATGTAAAGCAAGGCCAGAATCCAGAAACACAATCACGGAATATTCAAGACGACAGAGCTAAGCGCTGAAAGAAAATACAATTCCGACCACTAGAGAGTCTGTAATGCGACAAAGAAAGTGAAATTCTCTAAACTTATAGGAAATTACAAAAATGCCCCAAGTGCCCGAAAATCACGATACGACGTCGGATTAACAAACCGAAAGTCTCAACACGACTAACTCAACCATACGAACTTATGCAAACCAGGAAACATCGAAAATGAACGAGTTTTACGAGAATCGAACGTTCATGCGACAAGATATAATTCAAGATAAAATTACGTAAAAACATCCTCGAAACTCGTCCAAACGGAAAAACTCCAAGAACAAAATAGGTTCAGAATTCCAAAACAGTAACAAGCGAGTCGTCCGAAACGAACATACCCCAAAAATAGAAATTACCAAAAATAGAAAGTACGGATATTACACCAGATGGGTCAATTGATGTAGGCTATGCAAAGAGCTACTACTGGCCAGCAACAGGGGCCTCATCCTCCACCTACTGTGCATGGTGGACCCGTGAGTCGGATCATCATCAACATCTCGCGCCAGTGACCCCCGACTTTTGAAGGCTCCTCTGATCCTGCTGACATTGTCCATTGGATTGAACACTTTGAGAAATTATTCGAGATGGTGGACTGCCCAGAAGAGAACCGCGTCTCCGTAGCAGCTTACTATCTTAGCAAGGGCGCCCACACCTACTGGCTTTCAGTTAGGCCAGCTGATGGTGTATGTACTTGGGACGAATTTAAAAACCTGATGTTAGACCATTACTATCAAGGCCCTCTCCGTGAGGCCAAACTATCGGAATTACTGAACCCAGACCCGTTGAAGATGATGATGTACTATCTGTTGTCGAGAAATTTCAGGCACTTCTTCCTTTCGCCTTGTCGATTGTCCGAATGGAGGCCGATAAGATCAAATATTTTCTCAAGAGGCTTGAACCCCAAATGAGAATGCAGATGTTGAATCACCACTGTACGACCCTACCAGAGTTCATCGATAAAGCTCTAGAATATGAACTCACCGCGAAAGAGATTTCTAAGCAACCACAGTCCAACAACAAAAGATCCATGAATCAGAACCAGACTGACAGTAACCGAGAGACGTTCAGGAAGCCCAAATCGTTACCGAACCCTTCAAAATGACCACCCATGGCATCAAAACCATCCGAATTGCACTCTCGAGCGGTCAACTCATCTGTTGTATGCTATAACTGTGGGGACCAGGGGCACATCAGCTCCAAATGCCCGAAGCCGGCCGTCACATGCCATACTTATAGGAAGAATGGGCATCGTGCTCGTTATTGCAGGAATGGACCGGGACGTGATCCAGTAGCATCTCATGCTCCAGTTCAGTGTTCTATCTAGGACCGTGTACCTCCGTCCGCTTCTTATCAGACTATCGGGGCAAACCGAGGGATGGGTCGTGGAAACCAAGCTGGTACATCTGGTGCCAGAGCTGCGAAACCCAGGATTTACGAGATGAAGAAGGCCGACGATCCCGAAGCCAGCATGATTGCAGGTACTCTCGAGATCCGATCTCAGCCCGTCTGTGTTCTTTTTTATACTGGTTCTTCACACTCCTTTTTATATACTTCTTGTCTGAGTCGTTTGCAATTAGATCATGTTACCAATTGTGAACCTTATGTAATTGGTCTACCCGATGGTAGAACAATTATTGGGAATCGTGAAGTGCAGAACTATCCAATTCGCATGAATGACCGTGAGTGTTTATCAAACTTAATTTGGGTCGATTTACCTAAAGATGATGTAATCTTGGGTATCGATTGAATGGATCGTCATGATGCCATACTTAGTGTCTTCAAGCGGATAGTGACCGTCACAGCTGTCGATGGTGTTGAGTGTATTTTTCAGGGTGATAATCCCAGCCGTTCCGGGAGAGTCATCAGCACTATGAAAGCAGTGAAACTGCTTAATCAAGGGTGTATTGGTTATTGGTGTTGCATGACCAAAACAACAGATCGACCAGTTGAATTGGCCGATATTCCGGTAGTCCGAGACTACCCAGATGTATTTCTAGATGAGTTGCCGGGCTTACCTCCACATCGTGATGTAGAGTTTACTATTGAGTTAGATCCAGGTACATCCCTGCTTTCAAAAGCATCGTATCGTATGGCTCCGACTGAGATGCAGGATTGAAGAACCAGGTTGAGGAGTTGACTGAGAAAGGCTATATTCGACCTAATGTGTCCCCTTGGAGAGCACCAGTGCTATCTGTACGGAAGAAAGACGGATCTCTGCGTTTGTGTATTGATTACCGTGAGTTGAACAGGGTAACTATCAAGAACAAATATCCATTGCCTCGTATTGATGATTTATTGGATCAACTTCAGGGAGATGCTGTGTTTTCTAAGATCGACTTGAGGTCCGGGTATCATCAGTTGAGGATTAGAGAGTCTGACATTTCGAAGACCGCTTTTCATACTCGCTGTGGGCATTATGAGTTTGTAGTGATGCCTTTTGGACTGACTATTGCACCGTCGGTGTTCATGGAGTTGATGAATCTGGTTTTTACTAATTATCTGGATCGCTTTGTAGTTGTTTTTATTGATGACATTCTGATCTACTCTCGTGACCATGAAGAGCATGAACGTCATCTCCATCAAGTTCTCGATGCGTTGAGGCGGGAACAACTTTATGGGAAGATTTCCAAATGTGAGTTCTGGATGCCTGAAGTTATTTTTCTTGGGCATGTGATATCAGTCGAAGGGGTGAGAGTAGACCTACAGAAGACAAAAGCTATCCGAGACTGGCTACCTCCAAAGAACGTGAAGGAAGTTCGCAGTTTCCTGGGCCTAGCAGGTTATTACCGAGGGTTCGTCGAAGGTTTTTCCAAGATTGCGCAAGCGATGACTAACCTGTTGAGGAAGGATAAGAAGTATTTGTGGTCAGAGGCATGTCAGCAAAGTTTTGATGAACTCAAGAGTCGATTGATTTCAGCACCTATTTTGGTTCTACCAAAAGGAATGGAGGGATTCGTGGTGTATAGTGACGTGTAGAGATAGGGCCTTGGGTGTGTACTGATGCAGGAAGGGAAAGTGATTGCCTATGCATCGAGACAATTTAGACCCTATGAAGTTAACTATCCGACCCATGATTTGGAACTAGCAGCTGTGGTGTTTGCTTTGAAAATCTGGCGTTACTATCTGTATGTAGTTACCTATCAGAACTTTACTGATCACAAGAGCCTGAAGTACATTTTTACTCAGAAGGAGTTGAACATGAGGCAGAGAAGGTGGCTAGAACTAATCAAAGACTATGATATCGAGATCCTTTGTCATCCGGGCAAAGAAAATGTGGTTGCCGACGCCTTAAGTCATAAGACAGTACAGGAGCAGATGCTTGCCCGCTTGACAGTTCAGAGAGAATTGCAGTTGGAGTTCGTGAGGCCGGAAATTGAAATCTGGTCACAGCATAGTCAAGGATAGCTTTGCACACTTGAGATTTCATCGTCCCTTGATGATATAATTAGATCGAAGAAGGTTACGGACCCATTCTTATCTCGAGTTCGGGATGAAGTAACTCAAGGGAAAGCCCCTAGATTTGTGATCCACGAGGATGGATTAATACACTTCAGGAATCGAGTTTATGTACCCGCAGATGAAGAGTTGAGGAACTCTATCCTGAGAGAGGCTCATGCTACCCCGTACTCCATTCACCCGGGGTCTAGCAAGATGTATAAAGATTTGAAGCAATATTATTGGTGGAGGAATATGAAGCGTGAAGTTGCAGAATTTGTTTCGAGATGTTTAACCTGTCAGCTGGTTAAGATTGAGCATCAGCGACCTGCAGGAATGCTGAAACCGCTCTCAATTACTGAGTGGAAATGGGAGGACACATCGATGGATTTTATCACTAGCTTGCCAACGAGTCGTCGAGGGATGAATACGATTTGGGTGGTTGTGGATCATCTGACCAAATCAGCCCACTTCTTGCAGATTAAAGACACATGGGGACCCGAGAGATTGGCCCAGCTATTTATCAAAGATATTGTAAGGTTACATGGTACACCCAGGAGTATTGTATCAGATCGTGATGGGTGATTCGTGTCTTACTTTTGGAAAGTGGTTCATCGTGCGATGGGTATGCAATTGAACTTCAGTACGGCTTTTCATCCACAGACTGATGGTCAGTCTGAGAGGACTATCCAAACTCTAGAGGATATGTTGAGGGCGTGCGCTTTTGATTGGAAGGATGATTGGGAAGTCCAACTGCCTTTGGTGGAGTTCACTTACAATAACAGTTGGCACGCTTCGATTCAGATGGCACCTTATGAAGCATTGTATGGCCGTCGTTGTAGGTCTCCTCTGTGTTGGGACGACCTGTCTGAATTTTTGGGTATGGAACCCGATATGTTGTTAGCAGCCCGAGAGAAGATCACTCTGATTAGGAGTCGTTTGTTAACGTATCAAAGCCGACAGAAGTCTTACGCAGACAACCGTCGACGACCACTTGAGTTCGAGGTCAGAGACCATGTACTAATGAAGGTGTCCACGAATCGAGGTGTCTTTCATTTTGGGAAGAGAGGCAAGCTGAGTCCGAGGTATATCGGGCCGTTTGAGGTTTTGAAACGAGTAGGCGATCTGGACTATCCTCTGGCGTTGCCACCAGCTCTGAGTCGGATCCATAACATGTTTCCT
The DNA here is from genome assembly GCA_033398695.1 of Orobanche coerulescens. NCBI lineage: Eukaryota > Viridiplantae > Streptophyta > Magnoliopsida > Lamiales > Orobanchaceae > Orobanche > Orobanche coerulescens. The sequence continues at coordinate 81,755,926 of CM065801.1, read as the reverse complement.
GTCTCCCAACTGAGGAAATATGTTGCTGATCCGAGTCATTGATCGCTAGAATTCGCGTAGTATGGTTTTCAAATCCGATCAATTTTAAAATTTGTAAAACCTCGAAGTATTTCCAAGGTGTCGAACCCAAGGGAATTGATATGTCGAAAATAAAGGAAGTAACTCTACTCAAAATTTTACTGCTATTTAGGAATCCAAAAATTTGGTTTGTTTCTAATTATCTAACTTTAAAAATCGAAATATAAAAATTAAATAAAAGATGAATTATCTAAATCAAGCAAATAAAGCAAATGAGCAAGATAAAATCACAAGTGAAAGCTAATTGATCCTAGGGTAGTATCATCTAATTGAGTTCACACAATCCATTCACTTGATTCCTTTTCCCCAAATTTTAATTCAATCCTAGAAATAATCACTCAGCCAATCTAGAATTCCGATCAAGGCAACCTAGAAAGATAGTTAATTTAAACCCTTTTCCCTTGAGAACTCAAAGAATTTAAATCACTTAAAAAGCGCCAACTTATTTATCTATGATTTATCTTACTCTCAGTCTTAAGATCAAATCATATTGTGCATCAAGTATTTCCACTAATCAATTACTCCTTCCGGACAAAATTAATTAGCTAACATGCATCGATTAAGGACCCTTTAATCTAGCATGAGATTTAACACATCTTGATCACAAGCCTAGGATGAAAGGTAAAAAGGTAATCAAAGGAACATCATGTGAACATCAATTAAAATTACTAACCCTAGAATCAATCAATGGATTTAGCCAGACATAATTGAAATTAAACAAGAAATTGATGGAGAATGCATATTATTAATATGAAAAGAGAGATTACAACCCGTCCAGATGAACTCTGAGTCTTCAATCTCCGAAAAAGTAGAAAAATAATAATACTTGCTTCCTTCCAAAAAGTTCTTGTCTCCAAAGATGATCAAAGATGATAAAGTATGATGAAAGATGATAATATATGGTGAAAGATGATAAAGAATCATAAACTAGGGCTAAAAGGAGGTTTATATAGCCTAAGGGGGTTAAACTCCCGATTGGAACTAATCTAGGAAACAAAATCTATCCAAAAGAGTCACAATCCGTCAAAATTCGAGAACCCGCTGAGCAAGCTATCGTCCGCACCTATTGGCCGATAGGCTGGCCCGATAGGCGGTTCGTCGGTCGACTTCACTTGATAGGGCCTGGACACCTTTCGGATGCACCTATCGGCCGATAGGCTGGCCCGATAGGTGGTCTGACTTTTGCAAAAATCCGTTTCTTCCGTCCGTTTGACTCGACTCTCGGTCCTTTGTCTCGTTTTGGGTCCTTTTGGCTCTAAAAACCTGCAAACACACTAAAACCAACCCAAACGCGTAATACGGCTCGACTAATCATAAATAAGCCAAATACGAGCACATTAATCACGAAACGAGATAAAAACCGAGTATAAAATCCTAGAAAAATGTGGTAAAATTACCACTTATCAAACCCCCCCAAACTTAAGCCTTGTTCGTCCCGAACAATACAAAGAAAAGAAAAAGAATGTCGTGAATCATCGTGCAACTCATAGTGTTCAACCTAATCAATAATATCCTGTAATTCTCTCTAAATAATCCGAGTGTCGTATAAGCGAGCTGCACTCAGAATAATGATTCCGCAAAGTAGTCAAGTTCAGTCCTAATCATTCGTTCATGAAGAAAATCTAGCTCAAAGATTAACAAAACGTGAGTCAAATCGACCGTCAATATGAAAGGCTAAAATAAACAAGCTAGTTCGTCCCGTTACACAGTCTAGTGGCACAATTTTCACGAGTTTCATAACAAATAAACCTCGGACAGTATTCCCTTATATATATGTTCAAGAATTTGATTCGAGTTGACCACTAGGTTAGGATCTCGGGATGTTTCATCGGGGTAATCCTAGGGTGGAACTTCCATTCTCATGTATTAGGAAACCGTTTGACGTAAAAGACACTCATGGGGCACATGGATGCTTCTAGTTACTAAGTTCCCGTCTACAGCGGAGAAACAACTCGAATATATAATTTCCGCATGTCCGAATCAAGGTTGCCGTTTTACGCGAGAGTAAACAGCGGGTCACGCGAATGCCCCCGGTTACTAGGCTCTCTATCATTGGCACATGTGAATTATCTAAATCACTAGTCTAATCAGGGTCGTCGTTTTACGCGAGGGTAAGCAACGGGTCACGCGAATGCCCCCGGTTACTAGACTTCCCTTCATAGAACAACATTATCTCGACTTTTGGGAAAAACTGACCGACTCTAAACTCAATCTAAGTGCCAACACGACTAAAGAAACAGTATGACTCACTATCCAGAAAATGTAACCAAACGTATTGACGGTGATTTTAAAACAAGTATGTATCGTCTCTTATCTGCCAAGACCTCTACAATCACGAAAAATTTTGGACCTAAATGAATATTATGCAAAACAGAAATAACTGACTACAACTTGACTAAAATTCGACCATTTCTTTAGAGAGAAAAACAGTGTCGTAACATCGGTATCACACAAATAGAAGCACGAAAAATTCACGAATAAAGAAAAACTAAGACAAACAAGGCTATCTAAGCAAAAAACGAAAAGCAAATAAAAGCAAACACGAAAGCAAAAAAAACTGCTACGACCTAAAAAAAATAGAAACTAGCAAACACACCAAACGAAAATGAACATAAAAAAGCTAAAAACTAAGCAACAAAAGCCAAATCCACGCAACACCAATATGAGAAGCACAAATAAAAACAACGGGCACCAACACAAGCAAATAGTGATACAAGGCATACAAGGTACTCACACGTAAAGACATTAACAAAGCCGCACTTCTCCCCCCCCCCCCCAAACTTATTTCGCATCCCAAAGGAGGAATAAGTTTGAAAAGAGAAAGGAGTGGCTTTGTTAACGGAGTACCTGATCACTGTGGCGGAAATGGCGGGTTTGTCGGCCGAGAGCTCTTTCCTTCTCTGTGGTTGCCTTAGACTTTCCGGCCTTACGCGGCTTCGACTTCTTGCTTTGATTTCCAGCCATCTCAAAGTTCCTACAAAACAACCATCCAATCAATATCCAATAAGCAACTCATAATGCAAACATTCAACGAGTGTCGACATAATCCAATCATCCCACAATATCAACTAAGAGCCCTATAATGTCCATTAAACATCAAAATCATAGACCCGACAGCCATATACTACGATCAACAAATCACACAACCTCCCCCAAACTTAGACTCCCCCATTTCATATTCAAAGGATCAAAATCACAACCCACAATAACAAAACAACACACTACGATCATATTAGGGCAAATTCTCTCCAATCCAATCTAATTTCATCAACAATTCAACTCATATCAATCCCAATTAACAATTCAATTCAACAAATTTACCCAATTTCAACAAATTCGAAATTAGGGTTCTTCCAATTTGGGGGTTTTTTTCAAAATTCGTTCAATTTCATCAATTAATCCCCCAATTCGAAGTACCCATGAACAATCAAGCATAGATAACATGTTTCCATCAAGATTCTATCAACAATCGGGCATAAAATTCAAAGAACATCAAAGTCTAACAAAAGCCCCCAAAAAGTGGATCCCCAATTCGAAATTCAACAAAACTCCAAAAAGAATCCGTCAAAGTGCTTCAAAACATGTATAGAATTGAAAAACAAGAGGATTAAGTGTCGAAATTAAGTACCTTGATCGAGTTTTGAAGGAAAAACAGAAGCGAAAATCGCCTGTAGTTTCTTATCGGCCGATATGTGTGTGTGTGTGAGAAAATCGGGTGGTGAAGGTGTTAAAAAGGGGTATTTACTCAACCGGGTCGGAGCGGATACTGGACCGGGTATGTCCTATCGGGCTGGCCTATCGTCCGATAAGCTGGGCCGATAGGCACTCCAGAAACTTACGTACCTCATATCGGGTCATGATATTGGTCGATAGGGTCTGCCTATCGACCACTGCTTGCAACATTTATTTTTTTTTTATTTTCCTCAGCCTTTCGGTCGGGCCTATCGGCCGATAGGCTCGACCGATAGGTTCGTCTGTCTCAAAAAATTTTCCAACTTTTTCTATTTCGCATACTTGGTCCCGTTTTTGCTTGGATATGGCGATTAAAGACCTGCAAGTATCCAAAACTCGGCGTGCATGGATTAGAACTTAACAAAACTAACAAAGCTGCTACGAAACTAGAAACTACAAAAATCACGCAAACGAAAAATCGAAAACAAACGAATAAAACGAACTAATATACATACGTTGGGTTACCTCCCAACAAGTGCTACGTTTAACGTCTTTAGCTAGACGATACCTCATTCAATCCGGGTCTTCAGCGACAACTCCCCCTTGAACGGGTTTGTTGATATCAAGATAGCATACGTCCCTCTCATTAGATCGAAACTCGTTCGCCTCCAACATTCGAACATACTTTGGCAAATCCTCGTAAATTTCTTCAACATCGGAATGTGAGTAAATGGATTGTGAAATGCAATGCTCCAACAAGTCGGTCGGGGGCGGCATAATAGACTCAATTTCATAACATTCCTCGGGTGCATCCTCGGGCTTCTTCATCGCGTCATAGATGGAAATTTTCAGATTTTGATCATTAACCCGGAAGGTAAGATCACCCTCTTGGACGTCGATAAGTGCTCTCCCCGTCGCTAGAAACGGTCTCCCAAAGATCAATGGTTGATTCTCGTCCTCGGGCATATCAAGAACTACGAAATCGGCCGGGAAGACTAAGTGTTGGACTCTAACGAACACATCCTCCACAACTCCCCTCGGATAAGAGATCGACCGGTCCGCCATGAGTAGAGAAATGGTAGTTGGCTTCATCTCCCCAATCTTAAACCTCTTAAAGATGGATAGAGGCATAAGATTGATGCTTGCCCCGAGATCACACAACACATTACGGAACGTTTGGTCGCCAATCATGCATGTAAAATTAAAACGTCCCGGATCCTTCTGCTTGAGCGGGAGCTTGTTTTGAATGATAGCGCTACACTCTTCTGTCAAATTTATTGTTTCAAACTTCGCCAACTTCCTCTTGCTTGCCACATCGTCTTTCAAGAATTTAACGTACCCCGGCATGTCTCTCAAAGCGTCTAGAAGTGGAATGTTGATATTCACCTTTTGAAACATGTCAATAAACCGTTGAAGCTTTTCATCATGTCTCGACTTGGCCAATCGCTGTGGAAATGGAGCTTTTACCTCAAAATCCTTCACATTCGAACCTACAGGAGCCTTTCGACCGATAGGGGGGTCGATAGGCTCAAGCTAACGGCATTCTGCAGGTATCGGTTGGGCCTATCGGCCAATAGTCTTGGCAGAGAGGCGTGCTGCGTTTCATCTTCCTTCTCGTTCTCGGCTCCTGTTTCTAGTACATCCTTGTTTCCAGATTCCTCAATTTCAGTCCCATGATTACTGTACCTTGTCCCACCCCGAAGCTCGATTGCGTTGCATTGTTGCGTCTTCGGGTTGGTCTCGGTACTGCTCGGAAAATGGCACGGCTAATGAATTCGGCAGGCGTTCGCCATTTGACCCATTTGGGTCTCCACCATCGACATCTGCTTTGTCAAGGCTATTACTGAGTTTCCAATAGATGTAACACTATGCTCGAGAGCCCCGAACCTCTTGTCTACTTTATAAATAAAATCTTTTTGACTCGCCTCTAACCGTTCCAACATCTCTTCCATCGGTGTCTTAGCAATCGGCTCTTGAATAATCCCGTTTTTCACGTTAAATCCCGGTGGTGGCTGAAGAGCATTGTTCGGGTTGGCATAGGAGAAATTAGGGTGGTTTCGATTGTTCGGATAATAGTTCCCCCTATTTCCCCCTTGCCAGAAGTTTCCTCCTTGCACGTAATTTACATCCTCCTCAATTGCAATAGGCTCGTTTAGCTCTTCAAAAACTGCATTGACTCCCAAAGTCTTCTTTCTTAGTATCTCAAGCTCTTTTTGTTGTCTTTCAAATTTCGCCTTCAAATCACCGTAGGCGTCCTCGTCACCGGATGGAACCTTTCTTCTCGTCATCTTCCTATCGGTCACCTCATCGTAATCATTGTTGACTGCTAGCTCGATGAGATTCTTGGCCTCTTCATAATCGTTAGCAAGAAATCCCCCTTTCGAGGAATAGTCCAACTCTCTTCTAGCCTTCCTCGTCAAACCCCGATAAAACCGAATGTAGATTTCCTCCTTGTCAATTCCATGCTATGGGCATTTGCGAAGTAGCTTCTTAAATCGGATCCATGCCTCGTATAAGTATTCATCCTCATATTGCTCGAATTGCAGGATATCGTTGATTTGTTTTTGCACCTTCGAGGGAGGATAGAACTGTGCTAAGAACAACCGAGTCATCTCTCTCCAAGTACCAATTTCCTTCCGATCTAGGCTCTTGTACCAATCTAGTGCATCGTCTTCTAAGGAAAACCGGAATAGGCGGAGCTTAATGACATCCGGAGGCACTCCGTTTTGCTTGATGGTGGCACATATGTCCAAAAACGACTCAAGATGAGCGTTTGGATCTTCATTAACTCCTCCTCCGTATGTTTGAGATTTCACCGTAGCGATGAGGGATGGCTTAAGCTCGAAGTTGTTGGCATCAATCTTTCCCCAACCTCCTTCTTGATAATCGTCCAGCTTAGGTCGAAAGCGGTCATTCAAAGGGATCTTCTCGGGACGAGCGAGTTCTCGTGGTGGGTCAACAATGCCGGCCATGGTATCATCGAAAGGTATAGAAATAGTCTCGGTTCTCGCTTCTTGCTTCTTCCTCCTCAAAGACTTCTCGATTTCCGGATCCAAAGGAAATAAGTCCTTTCCTTGGGATCTCGTGATCATACACCGCCTACAAGGAAGAGAAAACAAGATGTGAGGAAACGAGATCGAAAATTAATAATAATAGTAAACAACCTAAAGTAACAATCTCTTCTTTTTCGAATTATCCCCTTAAGTTTTCTATCAATTCCCCGGCAACGGCGCCAAAAATTGATCGCTTAGAATTCGCGTAGTATGGTTTTCAAATCCGATCAATTTTAAAATTTGTAAAACCTCGAAGTATTTCCAAGGTGTCGAACCCAAGGGAATTGATATGTCGAAAATAAAGGAAGTAACTCTACTCAAAATTTGACTGCTATTTAGGAATCCAAAAATTTGGTTTGTTTCTAATTATCTAACTTTAAAAATCGAAATATAAAAATTAAATAAAAGATGAATTATCTAAATCAAGCAAATAAAGCAAATGAGCAAGATAAAATCACAAGTGAAAGCTAATTGATCCTAGGGTAGTATCATCTAATTGAGTTCACACAATCCATTCACTTGATTCCTTTTCCCCAAATTTTAATTCAATCCTAGAAATAATCACTCAGCCAATCTAGAATTCCGATCAAGGCAACCTAGAAAGATAGTTAATTTAAACCCTTTTCCCCGCTAGGGCTCAAAGAATTTAAATCACTTAAAAAGCGCCAACTTATTTATCTATGATTTATCTTACTCCGTCAGGTCTTAAGATCAAATCATATTGTGCATCAATTATTTCCACTAATCAATTACTCCTTCCGGACAAAATTAATTAGCTAACATGCATCGATTAAGGACCCTTTAATCTAGCATGAGATTTAACACATCTTGATCACAAGCCTAGGATGAAAGGTAAAAAGGTAATCAAAGGAACATCATGTGAACATCAATTAAAATTACTAACCCTAGAATCAATCAATGGATTTAGCTAGACATAATTGAAATTAAATAAGAAATTGATGGAGAATGCATATTATTAATATGAAAAGAGAGATTACAACCCGTCCAGATGAACTCTGAGTCTTCAATCTCCGAAAAAGTAGAAAAATAATAATACTTGCTTCCTTCCAAAAAGTTCTTGTCTCCAAAGATGATCAAAGATGATAAAGTATGATGAAAGATGATAAAATGTGGTGAAAGATGATAAAGAATCATAAACTAGGGCTAAAAGGAGGTTTATATAGCCTAAGGGGGTTAAACTCCCGATTGGAACTAATCTAGGAAACAAAATCTATCCAAAAGAGTCACAATCCGTCAAAATTCGAGAACCCGCTGAGCAAGCTATCGTCCGCACCTATCGGCCGATAGGCTGGCCCGATAGGCGGTTCGTCGGTCGACTTCACTTGATAGGGCCTGGACACCTTTCGGATGCACCTATCGGCCGATAGGCTGGCCCGATAGGTGGTCTGACTTTTGCAAAAATCCGTTTCTTCCGTCCGTTTGACTCGACTCTCGGTCCTTTGTCTCGTTTTGGGTCCTTTTGGCTCTAAAAACCTGCAAACACACTAAAACCAACCCAAACGCGTAATACGGCTCGACTAATCATAAATAAGCCAAATACGAGCACATTAATCACGAAACGAGATAAAAACCTAGTATAAAATCCTAGAAAAATGTGGTAAAATTACCACTTATCAAACCCCCCCAAACTTAAGCCTTGTTCGTCCCGAACAATAAAAAGAAAAGAAAAAGAATGTCGTGAATCATCGTGCAACTCATAGTGTTCAACCTAATCAATAATATCCTGTAATTCTCTCTAAATAATCCGAGTGTCGTAAAAGCGAGCTGCACTCAGAATAATGATTCCGCAAAGTAGTCAAGTTCAGTCCTAATCATTCGTTCATGAAGAAAATCCAGCTCAAAGATTAACAAAACGTGAGTCAAATCGACCGTCAATATGAAAGGCTAAAATAAACAAGCTAGTTCGTCCCGTTACACGCCTAGTGGCACAATTTTCACGAGTTTCATAACAAATAAACCTCGGACAGTATTCCCTTATATATATGTTCAAGAATTTGATTCGAGTTGACCACTAGGTTAGGATCTCGGGATGTTTCATCGGGGTAATCCTAGGGTGGAACTTCCATTCTCATGTATTAGGAAACCGTTTGACGTAAAAGACACTCATGGGGCACATGGATGCTTCTAGTTACTAAGTTCCCGTCTACAGCGGAGAAACAACTCGAATATATAATTTCCGCATGTCCGAATCAAGGTTGCCGTTTTACGCGAGAGTAAACAGCGGGTCACGCGAATGCCCCCGGTTACTAGGCTCCCTATCATTGGCACATGTGAAATATCTAAATCACTAGTCTAATCAGGGTCGTCGTTTTACGCGAGGGTAAACAACGGGTCACGCGAATGCCCCCGGTTACTAGACTTCCCTTCATAGAACAACATTATCTCGACTTTTGGGAAAAACTGACCGACTCTAAACTCAATCTAAGTGCCAACACGACTAAAAAAACAGTACGACTCACTCTCCGGAAAATGTAACCAAACGTATTGACGGTGATTTTAAAACAAGTATGTATCGTCTCTTATCTGCCAAGACCTCTACAATCACGAAAAATTTTGGACCTAAATGAATATTATGCAAAACAGAAATAACTGACTACAACTTGACTAAAATTCGACCGTTTCTTTAGAGAGAAAAACAGTGTCGTAACATCGGTGTCACACAAATAGAAGCACGAAAAATTCACGAATAAAGAAAAACTAAGACAAACAAGGCTATCTAAGCAAACAACGAAAAGCAAATAAAAGCAAACACGAAAGCAAAAAAAACTACTACGACCTAAAAAAAATAGAAACTAGCAAACACACCAAACGAAAATGAACATAAAAAATCTAAAAACTAAGCAACAAAAGCCAAATCCACGCAACACCAATATGAGAAGCACAAATAAAAACAACGGGCACCAACACAAGCAAATAGTGATACAAGGCATACAAGGTACTCACACGTAAAGACATTAACAAAGCCGCACTTCTCCCCCCCCCCCCCCCCAAACTTATTTCGCATCCCAAAGGAGGAATAAGTTTGAAAAGAGAAAGGAGTGGCTTTGTTAACGGAGTACCTGATCACTGTGGCGGAAATGGCGGGTTTGTCGGCCGAGAGCTCTTTCCTTCTCTGTGGTTGCCTTAGACTTTCCGGCCTTACGCGGCTTCGACTTCTTGCTTTGATTTCCAGCCATTTCAATGTTCCTACAAAACAACCATCCAATCAATATCCAATAAGCAACTCATAATGCAAACATTCAACGAGTGTCGACATAATCCAATCATCCCACAATATCAACTAAGATCCCTATAATGTCCATTAAACATCAAAATCATAGACCCGACAGCCATATACTACGATCAACAAATCACACAACCTCCCACAAACTTAGACTCCCCCATTTCATATTCAAAGGATCAAAATCACAACCCACAATAACAAAACAACACACTACGATCATATTAGGGCAAATTCTCTCCCATCCAATCTAATTTCATCAACAATTCAACTCATATCAATCCCAATTAACAATTCAATTCAACAAATTTACCAAATTTCAACAAATTCGAAATTAGGGTTCTTCCAATTTGGGGTTTTTTTTCAAAATTCGTTCAATTTCATCAATTAATCCCCCAATTCGAAGTACCCATGAACAATCAAGCATATATAACATGTTTCCATCAAGATTCTATCAACAATCGGGGATAAAATTCAAAGAACATCAAAGTCTAACAAAAGCCCCCAAAAAGTGGATCCCCAATTCGAAATTCAACAAAACTCCAAAAAGAATCCGTCAAAGTGCTTCAAAACATGTATAGAATTGAAAAACAAGAGGATTAAGTGTCGAAATTAAGTACCTTGATCGAGTTTTGAAGGAAAAACAGAAGCGAAAATCGCCTGTAGTTTCTTATCGGCCGATATGTGTGTGTGTGTGAGAAAATCGGGTGGTGAAGGTGTTAAAAAGGGGTATTTACTCAACCGGGTCGGAGCGGATACTGGACCGGGTATGTCCTATCGGGCTGGCCTATCGTCCGATAAGCTGGGCCGATAGGCACTCCAGAAACTTACGTACCTCATATCGGGTCATGATATCGGTCGATAGGGTCTGCCTATCGACCACTGCTTGCAACATTTAATTTTTTTTTATTTTCCTCAGCCTATCGGTCGGGCCTATCGGCCGATAGGCTCGACCGATAGGTTAAATCTGTCTCAAAAAATTTTCCAACTTTTTCTATTTCGCATACTTGGTCCCGTTTTTGCTTGGATATGGCGATTAAAGACTGCAAGTATCCAAAACTCGGCGTGCATGGATTAGAACTTAACAAAACTAACAAAGTCACTGAAACTAGAAACTACAAAAATCACGCAAACGAAAAATCGAAAACAAACGAATAAAACGAACTAATATACATACGTTGGGTTACCTCCCAACAAGTGCTACGCTTAACGCCTTTAGCTAGACGATACCTCATTCAATCCGGGTCTTCGCGACAACTCCCCTTGAACGGGTTTGTTGATATCAAGATAGCATACGTCCCTCTCATTAGATCGAAACTCGTTCGCCTCCAACATTCGAACATACTTTGGCAAATCCTCGTAAATTTCTTCAACATCGGAATGTGAGTAAATGGATTGTGAAATGCAATGCTCCAACAAGTCGGTCGGGCGGCATAATAGACTCAATTTCATAACATTCCTCGGGTGCATCCTCGGGCTTCTTCATCGCGTCATAGATGGAAATTTTCAGATTTTGATCATTAACCGGAAGGTAAGATCACCCTCTTGGACGCCGATAAGTGCACACCACGTCGCTAGAAACGGTCTCCCAAAGATCAATGGTTGATTCTCGTCCTCGGGCATATCAAGAACTACGAAATCGGCCGGGAAGACTAAGTGTTGGACTCTAACGAACACATCCTCCACAACTCCCCTCGGATAAGAGATCGACCGGTCCGCCATGAGTAGAGAAATGGTAGTTGGCTTCATCTCCCCAATATTAAACCTCTTAAAGATGGATAGAGGCATAAGATTGATGCTTGCCCCGAGATCACACAACACATTACGGAACGTTTGGTCGCCAATCATGCATGTAAAATTAAAACGTCCCGGATCCTTCTGCTTGAGCGGGAGCTTGTTTTGAATGATAGCGCTACACTCTTCTGTCAAATTTATTGTTTCAAACTTCGCCAACTTCCTCTTGCTTGCCACATCGTCTTTCAAGAATTTAACGTACCCCGGCATGTCTCTCAAAGCGTCTAGAAGTGGAATGTTGATATTCACCTTTTGAAACATGTCAATAAACCGTTGAAGCTTTTCATCATGTCTCGACTTGGCCAATCGCTGTGGAAATGGAGCTTTTACCTCAAAATCCTTCACATTCGTACCTACAGGAGCCTTTCGACCGATAGGGGGGTCGATAGGCTCAACTGCTGGCATTCTGTCTGGGTATCGGTTGGGCCTATCGGCCAATAGTCTTGGCAGAGAGGCGTGCTGCGTTTCATCTTCCTTCTCGTTCTCGGCTCCCGTTTCTAGTACATCCTTGTTTCCAGATTCCTCAATTTCAGTACCATGATTACTGTACCTTGTCCCACTCCGAAGCTCGATTGCGTTGCATTGTTGCGTCTTCGGGTTGGTCTCGGTACTGCTCGGAAAATGGCCCGGCTTATGAATTCCGGCTTGGGCGTTCGCCATTTGACCCATTTGGGTCTCCACCATCGACATATGCTTTGTCAAGGCTATTACTGAGTTTCCAATAGATGTAACACTATGCTCGAGAGCCCCGAACCTCTTGTCTACTTTATAAATAAAATCTTTTTGACTCGCCTCTAACCGTTCCAACATCTCTTCCATCGGTGTCTTAGCAATCGGCTCTTGAATAACCCCGTTTTTCACGTTAAATCCCGGTGGTGGCTGAAGAGCATTGTTCGGGTTGGCATAGGAGAAATTAGGGTGGTTTCGATTGTTCGGATAATAGTTCCCCCTATTTCCCCCTTGCCAGAAGTTTCCTCCTTGCACGTAATTTACATCCTCCTCAATTGCACAGCTCGTTTAGCTCTTCAAAAACTGCATTGACTCCCAAAGTCTTCTTTCTTAGTATCTCAAGCTCTTTTTGTTGTCTTTCAAATTTCGCCTTCAAATCACCGTAGGCGTCCTCGTCACCGGATGGAACCTTTCTTCTCGTCATCTTCCTATCGGTCACCTCATCGTAATCATTGTTGACTGCTAGCTCGATGAGATTCTTGGCCTCTTCATAATCGTTAGCAAGAAATCCCCCTTTCGAGGAAGAGTCCAACTCTCTTCTAGCCTTCCTCGTCAAACCCCGATAAAACCGAATGTAGATTTCCTCCTTGTCAATTCCATGCTATGGGCATTTGCGAAGTAGCTTCTTAAATCGGATCCATGCCTCGTATAAGTATTCATCCTCATATTGCTCGAATTGCAGGATATCGTTGATTTGTTTTTGCACCTTCGAGGGAGGATAGAACTGTGCTAAGAACAACCGAGTCATCTCTCTCCAAGTACCAATTTCCTTCCGATCTAGGCTCTTGTACCAATCTAGTGCATCGTCTTCTAAGGAAAACCGGAATAGGCGGAGCTTAATGACATCCGGAGGCACTCCGTTTTGCTTGATGGTGGCACATATGTCCAAAAACGACTCAAGATGAGCGTTTGGATCTTCATTAACTCCTCCTCCGTATGTTTGAGATTTCACCGTAGCGATGAGGGATGGCTTAAGCTCGAAGTTGTTGGCATCAATCTTTCCCCAACCTCCTTCTTGATAATCGTCCAGCTTAGGTCGAAAGCGGTCATTCAAAGGGATCTTCTCGGGACGAGCGAGTTCTCGTGGTGGGTCAACAATGCCGGCCATGGTATCATCGAAAGGTATAGAAGTAGTCTCGGTTCTCGCTTCTTGCTTCTTCCTCCTCAAAGACTTCTCGATTTCCGGATCCAAAGGAAATAAGTCCTTTCCTTGGGATCTCGTGATCATACACCGCCTACAAGGAAGAGAAAACAAGATGTGAGGAAACGAGATCGAAAATTAATAATAATAGTAAACAACCTAAAGTAACAATCTCTTCTTTTTCGAATTATCCCCTTAAGTTTTCTATCAATTCCCCGGCAACGGCGCCAAAAATTGATCGCTTAGAATTCGCGTAGTATGGTTTTCAAATCCGATCAATTTTAAAATTTGTAAAACCTCGAAGTATTTCCAAGGTGTCGAACCCAAGGGAATTGATATGTCGAAAATAAAGGAAGTAACTCTACTCAAAATTTGACTGCTATTTAGGAATCCAAAAATTTGGTTTGTTTCTAATTATCTAACTTTAAAAATCGAAATATAAAAATTAAATAAAAGATGAATTATCTAAATCAAGCAAATAAAGCAAATGAGCAAGATAAAATCACAAGTGAAAGCTAATTGATCCTAGGGTAGTATCATCTAATTGAGTTCACACAATCCATTCACTTGATTCCTTTTCCCCAAATTTTAATTCAGTCCTAGAAATAATCACTCAGCCAATCTAGAATTCCGATCAAGGCAACCTAGAAAGATAGTTAATTTAAACCCTTTTCGCCTTGGCTCAAAGAATTTAAATCACTTAAAAAGCGCCAACTTATTTATCTATGATTTATCTTACTCCGTCAGGTCTTAAGATCAAATCATATTGTGCATCAATTATTTCCACTAATCAATTACTCCTTCCGGACAAAATTAATTAGCTAACATGCATCGATTAAGGACCCTTTAATCTAGCATGAGATTTAACACATCTTGATCACAAGCCTAGGATGAAAGGTAAAAAGGTAATCAAAGGAACATCATGTGAACATCAATTAAAATTACTAACCCTAGACTCAATCAATGGATTTAGCCAGACATAATTGAAATTAAACAAGAAATTGATGGAGAATGCATATTATTAATATGAAAAGAGAGATTATAACCCGTCCAGATGAACTCTGAGTCTTCAATCTCCGAAAAAGTAGAAAAATAATAATACTTGCTTCCTTCCAAAAAGTTCTTGTCTCCAAAGATGATCAAAGATGATAAAGTATGATGAAAGATGATAAAATATGGTGAAAGATGATAAAGAATCATAAACTAGGGCTAAAAGGAGGTTTATATAGCCTAAGGGGGTTAAACTCCCGATCGAACTAATCTAGGAAACAAAATCTATCCAAAAGAGTCACAATCCGTCAAAATTCGAGAACTCACGAGAAAGCTATCGTCCGCACCTATCGGCCGATAGTCGCCCGATAGGCGGTTCGTGGTCGACTTCACTTGATAGGCCTGGACACTTCGGATGCACCTATCGGCCGATAGGCTGGCCCGATAGGTGGTCTGACTTTTGCAAAAATCCGTTTCTTCCGTCCGTTTGACTCGACTCTCGGTCCTTTGTCTCGTTTTGGGTCCTTTTGGCTCTAAAAACCTGCAAACACACTAAAACCAACCCAAACGCGTAATACGGCTCGACTAATCATAAATAAGCCAAATACGAGCACATTAATCACGAAACGAGATAAAAACCTAGTATAAAAACCTAGAAAAATGTGGTAAAATTACCACTTATCAGTCATATACTTCAGTTTTATTAGATCGAGATGGCGGAGGATCATTCGTACGAGGAGCATCCTGTACAGATACTTGAGAGGAGAATCAAACAGTTGCGGAACAAGATGATTCCCCTACTGAAGGTTCAATGGTCACGACATGGAGTCGAGGAGGCTACATGGGAGACGGAGAGCAGCATGCGAGAGAGATATCCCGAGTTGTTTACCCCTTAGTTTCGAGGACGATGTAACATCCGACAGTAATTCTTATCTACTTTGTATTATTCGGATAATTTGAGTATCATTGTAATCATGGTAGATTTAATTAATCTTTATTGATATCGAGATATAACAGAATGGACTTGATTAAGACTAGCATTCGCATTGTGGATGATTTCTTGACGTTGTGTAGATTTTTAGATTTTTTTGGCTAGAATTTCTGTGTTTAACGTACGCTAAGGCTTCAACCTAACGTACATTATTTTGTTAGGCTTTACGTATGTAATGGATTGCTGGTTACGTACGTGATGCATTGGAATCTTATCTGATCTCACTTTCGGCGTGGGGGACTGGACATGATCCGGATAACTGGCTTTTTCAAGGCAGCCAGGTTGACCTATATTACGTACGTAATGCCGTTGTCCATAACGTACGTAATGATGTTAGTGTTTTGAGAAAATAACATTGGGAGGCTGATTACCTACGTAACACTTTTGGGTGTAGCGTACGTAAAGGGGTTAACGTACGTTATCTTCATGCGATAACGTACGTAACGAGCTGTGCAGTTTATAAAAAGACAGCTTGTGTCTTTCATTTGCACGTCCAAACTCCGATTTTTCTCTCCAACAATCGTTCCTCTACATCACTAGATTGTTTTTACACCCTTCCAACTTGTGTTTGAGCTTTGCATCTTGGATTGGAGCTTGTTGGTTGGAAGTTTAGAGTTGTTCTTGTAACTTGGAGCGTGTTCTTATGTTCTTAGTGGTTGTTCTTCGTTTCTGAAGGTATGTTGTACGATTCTATGCTATATTTTCGCAGTTATGATGTTAGCGTTATAGTATACTACACATAGTGTTGAATTAATCAAGTAAAACATGTTTGTGGTTAAGCTTTTAGCACTTATTGTTGAATTTGGTAATTAAGGGTTTGAAATGAAGATATTCTTGATGTTATAATGGGAATGATCATGTTTATAAGAATCATAATCTTCTTGCTGGACTATTAACATCATTAGGACAATAATAATCCTTGGTTTCATTATAGTTAAGTTTGATTGATGCAGTTGTTGTCATAAAATGGATTAGAACAACTTGATGAATGTTAGAAGATTAGAGTGATGTTCTTGAATCTAAGCTAGGTGAGTTCATAGTTGTGATTATTGATTCTCCAAGTTAGTAAGGGGATTGTGAGGATGGTGTTAATATGAGATAATATTCATTATTATGATATGGCTTTGTAACCGAATGAATTTAGTATAACTTACTATATTCAATCTAAATTTGACATAAGTGATGAACAAGGTTGTGCAGGTTTTCACTTTCAAACATTTGTGATGTTTTTGGAAAGTTTAAACGATATAAGGTAATAATAACGAACATAAATGATTGTTTTGGTAAATTCTTATTCATAAGAACCATGCGAATATTTGAAAATATCTTGTAAGCCGATCTTAAGAATGAATTGAGGTAAATAGAGTTCTTGGAGTAGAATTTCGGTATCTTAAGATAGTGAAAATTATTCAAATTGAATTTAGGGTGTCGTCTCACTAAATTCAATATCGATAATTATATGAATGTGTTATTGAGTGAAATGTATCTCATTCAAGGTTGGTTGTTTGAGTAACCGATATTAATCGAGGACCGTCCGTTCGTTCGACAAGGGAAGATTATTCTCGTCTCCGTATTGAGGCAAGTTATCTTGCTTGGTTATAATGATGATTGAATTCTTGTGATAGTTATACATTTTGTGTATATGAAACACTTGTGAATTTGTGATTCGTAATTTGATATTGTTCTTGATGATGATCTCGTTCTCTATCATGAGATTGCATTCCCAAGTTCGCCATTTTGAATCGTTGATTTCGTTCATCCTTATTATCGCTTCGGTGAGTTCTTGATCCTTAATCGGATATGTGATTTGTTGAATTCATTGTCATGTTGTATCGTGACATATCTGAAATCATATCTGTGTGCCGATTGGTTATTGTGTAGGATTTTTAGCCAGGCACATATATAGTCATACGTGGATGTTTCCGTATTGGACTATGCACACGAGACGTAGTTCGTGAGGCTAATTAGGTACATTGTCACACGTATATTCTGGATTCCGTATACGGGGTGGACATGTACAAGGACACATTTCCGGATCAGGTACTGTGATGTCCTTCTTGAGCCATATTGTTTGATCGTTCATAGTCCATGTATGATTGGATATGTTCGACAATTTGTGACTGATTGTTCATACGCCCGAGGGGTATATTCAATAGTCGGGATGTTTTCTTTGAGATCTAATATATGTGTGTTGGCCACTAAGTATACTGGATACAGTTTGGAAAATAGTTTAAACAACAAACTGTATGGATTTTAAATCTGAGTGCGTAGCGGAAGTCTTGAATACAGTAGGTTGCTGTGGATACAGCAACTAAGTGTATAGTGTATACTTAATATATCACAGTAATTTAAAACAGTAAAGGCTGAAGGTAAATAACACAGTAATTAAAGTGGTTCGAGGTAAACCCCTCTATGTCCACTGGTCCTCCACACAGGAGTAAAAAGTTTATTATAATTACTGCGTACACAACTACGTAATTATAACAACACACACAATCAATATATCGTTCACACAGATTGATATAAAGATCTTAGCTTAAACCATTCACACAGATTGGTTTTGAGCTAATGCTTTGACTTGCTTCTTCACACAAAGTTCTGAAGCTTCGTCTTCTTCAATGCAAATCCTTCACACACGCTCCGAGAAGCACGATTGTTCACCCACAGGCTGATCTTGAGTTTGTTCAATGTATAGAACATATGGTGAACAACAACTTTGACTTTAAGAGCTTTCAGCGGATGAAGTGTTGTTCAGGATGATGAGCACTGTATATCTCTTTCGTTTTTAATTGCAGTAAGCTTTGGAGATATGTTTTGCTCTGATGATAACTTTTGATAGCTTGAGTGTTGGGTGACTGGTAACTGATCTTCAATGCCTTCATAAGATATATATAGTCTCTGAAGCATATATCCGTTGAGATGTATCCGTTTGAATGAGATTTCGTTCCAACGGGATTATGACACGATCCGGATTTCGTGGGATTCTGAAGATCTCAAGATCGGCAAGATTTAAATACTTTATCCTTGAGTATTTAAATACTTCTTTATTCAACGGACTTGACTGGATATTCCTTCTTTGTCTCGTTGTGAGTCAGATGGAAGATAAATCGTATTGAGATTCGAGACAGCTTCATACTTGGTCTTTTTACAAGACTTCTTGTCAGATCAAGGGCTTCACTATATGCCGATTCGATGCAGTCTTCGATACAGATAAAGCCTCAAAGCTTCGATACGCTTCCTTTATCGTATTCCGATTGGCATATATGTCAAAACCTCTTTATCAAATACCATTCGATACAGGGATCGGATATCCCGGCTGTTTCGATACAGGGTCTTTGTTTTCCCAACAATTTCCCCCTTTTTGACAATTTGCCAAGACTTACTTTAACTTTTTCAAGTCTTCCTGATGATGCCAAAACCTTCTTCATGAAGCGATCTTCTTTGATGTCTTCTGGCAGATTTCTTGGTCTTTCGTCAATAGGTCTGACTTAGTCTAAATGATGAACTGCTCGGAGGCAAGTTCGATACAGTTTAAGGATTTATTACAACTTAAGCTTTATGATTGGCGCGCAGGCACAATCTTACAATGTATTCTAAGCTTACAACTGAAATTATGAACTGTTCGTAGACTAGTTCGTACAGCTTAATTTTCAATCAAGTTTATCTAACTTGAGATTGCTATCAAACAATTTAAGTAATCATACATCAACACAGTAGATTACGAGTTGTAATCTTTCAAGACAAACAAACGCTTTTATTGATATTCAAAATGAATTGAGTACGAGTTTGTCAAGCTTCAAGAGAAATTACAAAGCAAAAATAATATACATAGATTTCAGCTCCTTATCTATAATCCGCATGCCTCCATGGCTTTTTCCCCGGTTCATTCTCGGTACCACGCCACCAGCTCAAGAGAATCATTGCCTCAATCCCGTATATAGCTCTTCCATCATAGGATCGATCAAAGGCAAGTATCCAGCCTGGATGGGTGATCCGATCTCCTCTTCTCGTTTGGATTTCATCTCGATTTGGAGAGGGAGTTTCCGTCTTCTAGCATCTTCGTAAATTTATCTCGCGCCTTCGCTAACGTTTTATAGTTCTTGAATATGGCGGATTCCCGATGAGTTTGACAAAGTATCTCATCGATTGTTCTTCCTCCAAAGGCTTTACTTCGGCAGTAGGATTGCGTTGGTCGGCAGCACGAATTTCAAGGTCTCGAATAAGAGTTTGCCAAGGGACATTGGGATCATGAAATTCCGAGAGCCCGAAATTTTAAAACTTTGGGAGGGAGGTGCTAGCTTGTTCAATTCGGCAGTGATACTGCTCGAGCAGCCTCAAATTCCCTTTCTTGTTGCACCTAATTCTCCTAGCAGCCTTCTCGTGCCTCTTCCCCCTTTTTGGCATCATCAAGACTTTTCAGATTTCTAGAGCAAGATCCTGCTTTGTCTCGATGCTAGTCATTCTCTACAAGGGAGGAAAGAGTCTCGACATTTCCTTAATGCATTTGTCGTGAGCACGCAGCTTGAGAGTCATTTTCAATCATAGCACAAGCGGTCTTGGCTTCAGCTATCCTCGTTTTTGTTGCTTCTTCCTTCAGCAGTTGCTCCTGCTTATCTTCCATGATCTTCAAAGCTTGTTTGAAAACTTCTAGCAAAAGAATGAATGCGTCGACAACACGAGATACTTCATGTTGAAGAGTGGTCATTTCTTCGACGGCAGAAGTATGCATCCAATTTAGTGCTTTTTCAACGGAAGATAGAGCATTTAAGGCCAAGTGCACACAGGCGCTCTTTTCGTGCGGCAGAAATCGGAGAATCTGGTTGGTCAAGGTCTGCAGAGCTGTTCAACCTTCTTACATTCACGGATGGGCGTGAAGTAAGTTGGACATCCTCAGGTTCGATACCGTCCTCGGATTCCACGGTTGAAGGGGCGGGAGCAGCTTCCTGTGGTTCGGCGACAGGGGGTTGAGAAGCTTCCTGTTGCGAAGATTCTTCAGTATACATGGATACAGGAGGGACTGAATCCTCCTGTTGGCTTTCGTGAAATGCTTCTTGGCCGCAGCAGGCTCAGGTGCCTGTTCCAAAATTTCTTGTACTTCCTCGACTGGAGGGACTGATTCCTCTTGGTCGGGAGTGTTCTCAGGCTGTGGCGAAGGGGGATTGTCTTGAGTAGAAGGCCCTTCATCGTCTCTGGGTGGAGAGGCGTCTCGAGCTTCATCCCCTTCACGACTCATCCTCAGACCTGCTTGTAAGGCATCGCTGCCGCTGCCCGAGTCATGATCTTCGTCGTCTTTTGGATTAGTGGGAGAATCCTCTGACTTTTTCTTTCCTTTCCTCCGAGCGTCAGATTTGTGCAGAAGATGGCTTTCAATTAGAACCTTGCAAGATGGATTGTCCCATCGAAGCAGCGCCTCAATTTCTATTGAGTCCGTCACTTCTGAGACGAATCTCTCTTCGTGGCTCCAATCGCTCCAGTTGTACAAAGGTATCGATTTGAGCCACCGTAGCCTTTCCATTGCAAAAATCTTTCGTAGGCGTGTTCAATTTGAACCGAAAGAAGGGTCCGATTAATGATCGAGTCAGGGAGGGACTTCGTACAATGTCCGAGACGTTGTATCGAGGGATTCCTGTGCAGTATGGGATCCTGACGGAAGAGGGACTCCTTACAGGGATGGTGCCTCAAGGAAGATGGATCCTGTACGGGTGTGGGATCCCGCAGAGGAGAAGTAGCTTTTGGCTCCAAATGGGCACCACTCGCTAAAGTCTTGATCGCCGCGCATGTCTCAATATCCGTCCTAGCCGCCAAAGGCTCTGGATCTACCGTCAAACAAGAGGAGACACCTCTTCCACAGGGGTTGGGCCCCGGGGTTCTTCATCGCTGGGTTGAGCCACTGGGAGACTTCCTTGGAGGGTTTGGCAGATTTGATTTTCGAAAGCCTCCTGAGTCTCTTCTTGGGCTTCTCACCAGCAGAGTGTTTCTTGCTGTGAGATCTCTTTCGCTTCTTTGAAGATTCCACTTCTGGGACCTTCAAGGATTCATCTCTTGGATCATCAGAAATTGGCATGTGCCTGGTTCTTGGGTGGTTGCAAGACAAGGTGCTCTGGTTATACGCAGTAGGCTTGACGCCTCCTAAGTATATCCTCGATCTATTCTTCTTCGCATCGGCGGATTGCGTCAGTCCGCACTTTGTCAGGATATAGTTCAACATTAAACCAAAGGATTTCTTCTGGGTGGCAGGTTTGCACACCTCCTCTTGTAGGCGTTTCAGGATTATTTGGCACCAATTGACCTTTTCACAGGTCAAAATAGCCACCATCATCCTGAACCTTAAGTTGGTACACATCTCGAACGCACCGGTTCGGTTTTCAATAATCCTGGAGCAAAAGTCATGAAGATACACATAAGGAAGAAGAAAGTTTTTCTTGTGACAAGTGGTTGTCACCATGTCAACAACTTTGGACCCTGTGAACAGTCCATAAAATTTAGTAATGAGCTCTTGAGACCCGAATGTCTCAAGTTGATCCATGGTCAGGCCATCAGCGGGTAGCCTGTAGATTCTCTGGAGCAGATCGTGATCGATACAGATCTCAACTCCCTGGAATGTAGCAGTGATGTCAGCAACATGACCTCCTTGGGCCAATGACAGAAAACGTACGGCGGCGTTGAGGTAGAATTCCTCAACCAGATGGGGGTCGAATTTGTCAGCAGTCTTGCTTCCAAGGCGATAGAGGCCTTGTTGTTGAAGACGAGTAATGATATATTCCATGGGATCTGCGTCGTTGGTTTCTGAGAGAATACGCTCAATGATGACAGGTTTGGAGAAGATCCGGCCATCAATGATGTTAGCATTTCTTCGTAATGTGAGAAGAAGATTGTCCACCATTGATGTTTTCTTAAGAAAAAGGTGCAAGAAAATAATCAAGTATGCAAGAAACGCAGAAAATTATGTAGTCGCTTTTGCTTGAGAACTCTTGAATTTGCGTAAAGCGTAAAGAGTCTCTAATGGCGTATTCACCCTTTTATAGTTGGGCGGCGAAATAGGGTTTTGCAGAGTACGAATGGTCAGATTTTAAGGGATGGGAACCGGTTTTTAAATCAACGGTTAAGATGGACTGAGTGTAACTGGTACGCTAATCCATTAAAATGTTTAAAAATTAAGCGGGTCCCACTTTTGACATAGGTTGATACCCTAAATGACTAAAACGGCGGTTTAAGAAATAATAAACAATTTGAAAACATCGCGGCTTTTGAGATTCAGTTGTCCAGATGTCGTGTAAGGCATTTAATGTACATGACGTTTGACATAAAAACAGGGCACGTGGACAAAAATTATTTTGAAAGGAAATAATATTATATTATATATCGAATCAAAATCCTATAGCATGTGCCGCTTTCCGCCGATACAGCTGCCCCTTAAAAAGGTGCTTATAGGTTTTGAATTCCATACAAAGAATATTCGATCAATGTCAGATTCATGGGTCCTACAAGATTCCCCCTTAATTATCGCACACGCCACCGTAGGATTCATATGTCTTCGCCGCTACAAGGTCAGATTGACGATTCTGAGTGTACAAATAATTAATGTTGGATACCGTATTCTTGGGTCTTACAAAGATTCCCCTCAATTGTTGAGTAAAAACAAGAAATTACTTACAGGAGTCTGGCCGTAGCATTCCCAATTCTTGTCCGAGCATGTTGAATCTTGCCGTGTCGAGCGGCTTGGTAAAAATGTCGGCTATCCGAACGCCTCAGTATGAACCTTTTCCAGCGAACATCCTTGTTCTCGACGTGATTCCTTATAAAGTGATGCTTCATGTTGATATGCTTAGTGCGCGAGTGCGTAATGTGATTGTGCGTGATTGCAATTGCACTCGTGCTATCACACATGATTCGAGTCTCTCTAGCATCGATTCCATAGTCCGACAGCTTGCCGCATCCAAAGGATCTCGCATACAGCAGCCTACTAGCAGATAGTACTGATTCACCGTGGAAAGAGAGTTAGCCAATTGCTTCTTACCAACCAAGAAACGAGTCTAGGTCTCGAGAAAGTGACAAGTTCCACTTGTACTCTTCCTATCTAGCTTGCACCTCCGAGATCCGAGTCGCCAGATTCCAACTAAATCGAATCCGCCTTCCTTAGGATACCATAGTCCCGCATCGACTGCCTTTAATGTACTTCAGATTCGCTTAGTCGTATTGAAGTGTGATTCCTTAGGTGCAACTTGGTATCTCGCACACACTCCAACAAAGAACTAGATATCGCTCGCTAGCTGCTAGGTACAGGAGCGAACCAATGAGCTTCCTGTAGAGTGATTGGTCAAACGGCTTTCCGGCTTCATGAGCACTAATTTGCACAGAAGTGCTCATGGGGGTTGGCGAGGATTTGGAAGTGTTCATTCCAAATTTGTTGAGAAGCTCCTTGCTGTATTTCTCCTGGTTGATAAATATACCTGTAGGCAACTGCTTTACCTGCAAACCTAGAAAATAGCTAAGTTCCCCCATCATACTCATTTCAAATTTACTTTACATGAGATGAGAGAACCTTTGACATAGAGCAAGGTTAGTTGAACCAAAAATAATATCATCCACATAGATTTGTACCATTAGAAGGTCATCACCTTCCTGTATCTTGAACAAGGTTTTGTCCACAGCACCTTTCTCAAATCCGTTGTTGGTTAGATATCGGGACAGTGGTTTCGTACTGTGCCTCTAGGGGCTTGTTTAAGTCCATACAGTGCTTTCCTTAGCCTGTAAACTAGATCGATACCGTCTGTGTTGGCAAACCCTGGTGGTTGTTCAACATAAACTTCTTCTGCAAGATCTCCATTCAGGAAAGCACTTTTGACGTCCAATTGGTATACGATAAAACTCTTATGGGCGGCAAAGGCTAAAAATATCCTAATGGCTTCTAGTCTCGCTACAGGGGCGAAGGTTTCATCATAGTCGATTCCTTCTTCCTGACAATAGCCTTGTGCTACTAGTCTGGATTTGTTCCTTATGATAAGTCCATTTCGATCCTTCTTGTTTCGAAATACCCATTTGGTTCCTATAACCGATTGGTGTGTTGGTCTGGGTACAAGATACCATACATTGTTTCTTTCGAAACCGTTAAGCTCTTCTTCCATAGATGTTATCCAATGAGAGTTGTTAAGAGCGTCTATGGTCGAAACAGGTTCGGACTGGGCTAAGAATACATCAATAGTGCACATATTAAGTCTTCTAAGTTCGGATTGAGATTTCCATTCAGGAAACTGTGAGACTTCAGCATTAGATTCTTCTTGTGCACAAAGTACATTTCCTTGTGTACTCTGTATTCTCCTTCGAGTAGAAACACCGGCATTAATGTTTCCAATGATCAGCTCTTGCGGGTGATCTCTTAACCATCTTCGGTTGGGTTTTAATTCAGGATCCCGCATCAGACGAAAGTTTCGTGGATACAGCTTTCACAATGCATACGGCTTCATCCACATCGATTCTTACAGCTGCGGGGTTGATTTCTAAATCAACGACAGGTTCTATGGGTGTTGGTGGATCCAAGATAGATAGATGGTGAATGTTCTGAGTGATATCATCTACTCCTGTAGGGTCATGGTGTGGTTCGTCGAACACTACACGAACTGATTCCTCGATCGTCACCTTCCTTTTATTGAAGATTCTCAAAGCTTTGCCGACGGAGGAGTATCCTACGAATATTCCTTCATCCGATTTTTCATCAAAGGTTCTAAGTTGGTCCTTCCCATTGTTCAATACATAACACCCGCATCCAAAATGTGTAAATACGAATCTAACGGAGTTTTGTTAATCCATAACGCATATGCTGTTTTGTTTTGGTGCTTGATGACGATACAGCGGTTTTGAGTGTAGCACGCTGTATTGGTTGCTTCACCCCAGAAACGCTGTGGCAATTTGCTTGCGGCAATCATTGTCCTTGTTGCTTCTTTCAACGTCCTATTCTTTCGCTCGGCAACACCATTTTGTTGAGGTGTACGGGCAGCTGAGTATTCGTGCAGTTTTCCATTCTCCGAACAGTATTGCTCTATAAAGCGGTTAGTGAATTCTGTACCTCTATCGGAACGAATGCACACGATACTCGATGCTTTTTCATTTTGCAACTTTCTCAGGAGCTCGGGCAGCCTTGATGTTGTTTCCTTCTTCTTGCTAAGAAAGATCGTCCAAGCATACCTGGAATAATCATCAACAACAACCATGCAGTATTTCTTACCTCCCAAACTTACTGGGTCTACAGGACCGTAGAGATCCATGTGTAGCATTTCCAACACTCTTTGGGTTGAAAGGTAGGATTTGATTTTCAGGGTTGACTTGATTTGCTTGCCTTTCTGACATGGTCCGCAGACACTGTCCTTCTTGAATGACACATTCGGCAAACCTCTAACCATTCCCTGTCTTGAAAGCTTGTTGATCGTCTTGAAGTTGACGTGAGACATCCTCTTGTGCCATAACCAGCTTAGATCTGCAGTGCCTTTGGCAACAAAACATGGAATTGAGGAGCTCATAGGCTTCCAGTCAGCAATGTACATATTACCTGATCTGCTTCCTGTAACAACTTCCTTGGTTTGGGTGTTCTTGACTCTACAGCGATCTATATAGAACTTCACCGAGAACTGTTTATCACAGAACTGGCTAATACTAAGTAGATTATACTGTAAGCCTTCAACATATGCAACATCGGTGACCTTGAATTTCCCGACAAGTAGGTTTCCTTTCCCTCTTGTTCTTCCTTTAGATTTATCACCGAAGCGAACTTTTGGACCGCGACCTTCTACAAAATCAGATAGCTTGCTCCTATCTCCTGGCCATGTGACGAGCATCCACTATCAAAGTACTGTATCCTCCTCTAGAATGTCCCGTAACAAAGAAATTAGGTAGATTTAGGTCCCTTTTGATTTTGGGTCCATGTATGTTAGTTCCTTTAGGTACCCAAGCTTTCCCGGCAGAATTGGTTTATCGTAGGACATACTGCACAAAGGTTGCGATATCTACTGGGGCATATCCGTAGTCGTTATAATTATGATAATTACTATGCATGTAAAATTCGTGGTTATTATTATTATTCCAAGACGAGTGCCGTCTAGGAGGTGGAGCCATTTTCTTAGGCCTAACAGCTTGCCTTCTGGGTCTCCACTGGATTCCCAATGCCGTTGTTGATACCGAATCGGCATCCGTGCCTTGAGGGATAACGGCCTCGTATCCAATACCTCGCGAGTCAGACCGATAGATCGCCGTGCGGCCTTTGGTGGTTGGATACAGCCTTCCTTCGAACGGCCGTTGACGTTGTTGATATGCTCTAGGAGCATGCCGTTGAGTGCGCCTCACAGTTGGAATGACTTATGATTCCGCTGTCTGCATAGATTGCGGGGCGGAATTGCAGCCTTCTGGTTTTCTGCATACAGGTTCCTTCACTGACTAGGGTATCTTCCGATTCGGAATGTGTTCCACACTCTTGATGAACACCGTACTAGTTTTCCTTTGTTTGAACATGAGCCGTATCCTAAGCCACTTTTTTCATGAGCATGTTGCCCGTTGCCTTAATTTCTTCCATTCTTTTCGATGATTTTTCAAACGACTTCGTAATGGTCTCAAGTTCGGGCTTTCGCTGAGAGTTGTGATTTTGGTTTGTAGTAAAACCAAATCATTTGTCTTGCTCTCATTGTGGGTTTTAACCTCATTTAGTTCATGAGCAAGTTGATGATTGCTCTCCATGAGTTTTTCAAAATCGACCTTGCTGGTTTCGCAATCAAGAGACATATTTTCATAGTTTATTTTCAGCAAGTCATTTTCAACTTTCAGCTCTAAATTTGTTAATTGAAGTTGTATATTCTCGCTTTTAGAGTCTCATGGGCCTTTTGAATGTTTTTAAATTCATTCATCATATTTTCGAAAGTATGAGATGCATTTGACTAATAGCCGAGGTTGAACTTACCTCATCGTCGCCGCCTTCACCTTCTGGAACATCTTTGGCCATAAAGCACATATATGTTTTATCATCGAACTCATCGCCGATGAATCACTTTCAGTGACCACCAAGACATTCTCGCTGATTTGGGTGGTGTGGGGGAGGCTTCGATTCTCCAATCGTGGCCTTGAGCTTGTCTTTCCAAGCACGTCTTCTTCGCCTCTCTTGTTGCTCGGCCTCGTGCAATCTTTGACTTTGGGATGAGGACATTTATTTGCATAATGGCCTCGGTTTCGTAGTTATAGCACAGTTGGCATCACTGATGATGTTTCGGTACTTACCTTGTGGATGTGTTTGGGCTGTAGGAGTCTTTCCAGACTGCTTGATGAACTTTTGAATTTATGCATGAGAAGCGCCATTTCATCTTGGGGATGATGTCGCTGCCATCACAAGATTCTTGTGATCGGGCTTCGATGAGCTAGGCATGCCGTGTCGACGGTTCGATACAGCCGCGAGAGCCGTGACCTTTGAAGGAGATTCTTCACTTTCTCTCTTCACAATATCATACTCAAAAGCTTTGAGGTCGAGAAGAGATCAAAAGTAGATATTTCATTAAGATTACAGGATACACGCATAGTCATGGTCTTAATGTCCCATCTCCGGGAGAGATCTGAAAATTTTTAAGTTCTTCTCCTTTTGGGTGTAAATTTTGCCTAACGCTTCAAGTTCACCAACAATACCAGTGAATCTGAGGTCAAGTTCCTCAAGTGTTTCATTGGTTTCATTTCAAAAGATTCAAAATGCAGAGTAAGATAAGAAATATTGTTTTCTTTTTAGAGCTCGGCCTCATAAATTAACTTGAGTTTATCCTGCATTTCCTCGGGTCGCTTTGCAGCTCTTTACCTTTGAGAACGTGCCTTTGTCAAGAGTGACAAATAACGCGTTCTTAGCCACGTTGTCGAGATTGGCTCGCTTCCTTTCATCTGTTGTCCATTGCTCGCGTTCCTTCTCGAGCATTTCAGCATGGGCTTGGCCCTCAATCCTTGCGGCCGGATTTACCTTCATAATCTTGATAGGACCATCCTGTATAACAAAAATCATCTCTTCGTTGAATATGATTCGGTTAAGAATACGACTGATTCTTTTTAGAATCAACCTCTCTGATACCACTTGTTGGCCACTAAGTATACTGGATACAGTTTGGAAAATAGTTTAAACAACAAACTGTATGGATTTTAAATCTGAGTGCGTAGCGGAAGTCTTGGATACAGCAGGTTGCTGTGGATACAACAACTAAGTGTATAGTGTATACTTAATATATCACAGTAATTTAAAACAGTAAAGGCTGAAGGTAAATAACACAAGAATTAAAGTGGTTCGAGGTAAACCCTCTACGTCCACCGGTCCTCCACACAGAGTAAAAGTTTATTATAATTACGCACACAAGTACGTAATTATAACAACACACACAATCAATATATCGCTCACAGATTGATATAAAGATCTTAGCTTAAACCGCTCACACAGATTGGTTTTGAGCTAATGCTTTGACTTGCTTCTTCACACACACGCTCAAGCTTCGTCTTCTTCAATGCAAATCCTTCACACACGCCCGGAGAAGCACGATTGTTCACCCACACAGGCTGATCTTGAGTTTGTTCAATGTATAGAATGATGGTGAACAACAACTTTGACTTTAAGAGCTTTCACCGATGAAGTGTTGTTCAGATGATGAGCACCGTATATCTCTTTCGCTCTTAATTGCGTAAGCTTTAGAGATATGTTTTGCTCGATGATAACTTTTGATAGCTTGAGTGTTGGGTGATCAATCGATCTTCAATGCCTTCATAAGATATATATAGTCTCAAGCATATATCCGTTGAGATGTATCCGCTTGAATGAGATTTCGCTCCAACGGATTATGACACGATCCGGATTTCGCGGATTCTCAAGATTCGAAGATCGGCGTATTTAAATACTTTATCCTTGAGTATTTAAATACTTCTTTAATCAACGGTACTTGACTTCTGGATATTCCTTCTTTGTCCGGTTGTGAGCTGTATGGAAGATAACTGTATTTGAGATTCGAGACAGTTTCCATACTTGATCTTTTAACAATACTTCTTGCCGATCAAGGGCTTCACTATATGCTGATTCGATGCAGGTCTTCGATATAGGATAAAGCCTCAAAGCTTCGATACAGTTTCCTTTACTGTATTCGGATTGGCATATATGTCAAAACCTCTTTATCAAATACCATTCGATACAGGGATCAGATATCCCGGCTGTTTCGATACAGGGTCTTTGTTTTCCCAACAATGTGAATTGTATAATGTATGGAGAATCATTTATCATGTATATCTGACCCTGTGGTTTGGGCGAAATACTTGTGTTGTATTTTAAGTCGAGGCAAAAGCAAGGCACGGGAAGAGCATGGTGACGGCGAAGGGTTCGAAGGATACTAGTTCGGGGCCCCCAAGTCTTTTGTTGTCCTAAGCATGCTCAAACCGTGTAATGTTATGTTTTCGTTTCCTTTATACTGTTGTCCGATTGTATTGTCATTTGAAGTATATTCCATCTCCATATGGTTTATACTTGTGTTTGGATCATGTGTACGTTAAGGCCGTTGGCCATACCATTTATAAACTCCTAATCGGAGTAATGACTATTTATTGTGGTTCAGTATCACACATTTAATATGTATTTTGGTATCGCTTGGTGGGCCCCAGTGTGGGGTCTACGGCACTGTAATATCCGCTTTTTGTGGTGTTACATTACGTACGTTATGGCCTATGCATTACGTACGTAAGCGATCGAACGAAACAAGGCAGTGAGTTCTGGAATGATGTTACGTACGCTATGAAGGTCCTGTAGCATACGTAAGGGAGCATTACGTACATTAATATTGATTGGTAACGTACGTAATGAGCGGCACAGATTATAAATAGAAGTTCGGCCTTTCATTTCTTCACGAGAGAAATCGATGCTTTTCCTCCAAACTTCGTCCCTCTGAGCATGGTAGTGAAGATAAACCTCTTCTATCTTGGATATAAGCTTGGAAACATGGATTTGAGGCTTGGATATGAAGATGTTGTTGATCCTTGATGTGTTTGATGGTGTTGTTCATGTTCTTGAGGTATGTTGTTGAACTCTACACCTTGATTTCAGATTCTTGGTATTGTTATCCGTATTTGATTCATATGATGATGATTATAGTGGTGTTGATGCGATTCTTAATGGTATGAGGAGTGTATATTGAAGAATATGATAATATATGACTTGGATTATGAGTTGGATGATTACATGTTAAAGGATATCGGATTATGTTGTTTGATGATTATGAACACGGTTTCGAATCACTTGGTATTCTTGAAGAACTTCTTGCTGAATTTAACATAGCAAGACGATCGTATGTTGAATTATCAGTATTTTTAGATATGAAGATCGAATGTTCGTTAAGTCATGTTGACTGTAGTGGTAGAAGTCTTATGTTCTTGATGAAATACGAATCATGATAACAATTTGGAATCCGGAAAGATTGTGATTGATCATCGAATATGATTTCCTTTACATTCGTATCCGTAATTGTATTGTGGTTGTGAATTCGTAATTGTTTGAGTTGGATTGTTCGGACTTGTGTTTAATCGAGATATTGTGAAATCGTTGGGTTTGTTGATCGGTTATATTGATTGTTAATAACGATTATCGATTTCGTTCGTATTATGGATATGAGTTCGTGATGGTTTGAGTTATACTATTTGGTTTTATATATGATCGAGGAATTGTTGAGCCGTTGAGTTTGATTAATTGGTTATATCGGGAATTGATTATTATCGAATGTGTGTTAATTGATTACTTCAATAGGTTGTGATAATTGATGGTTAGTTATAATCGTCGACTAGAAAAGTGTGTTGCGGTCGTGTTCGAGAATATTCGTAAATTGCATTGGTTAGGACCGAGGAGCTCGTAGATGAAGATAATGGGATTGGTAGCGGCTTCATCATCGTCGTGTCGATATCGAGGCAAGTTATTACTTGCTCAATTTATAATATTTAATGAATGGTTTTCGTTTCATTCGTTTATAATTCGTATAGCAACGATTATAATTATGAATACAGGAGATTTGGGATGTAAGTTGTTTTCGGATTTTGGGAATTTGAATCATAATGTATATGATTTACTTTTGTTATTAGTATACTTGGGTATCTAATACACATTGTGATAAAAACGAAGATATGAATTATCTACATTCCGTGACATTTTGGACTGTCGAATATGGATGATAATCGTAGTGATGGTTTTTGACATTGAGATCACTCTCGAAGGACTCAGGGAAAGTACTCTAATCATTTTTGTCATTTTGTGTCGATTATGTTGTGATACATTCGTGTATTGTTGTTGTCATGCATTTGTGTATTGTTGTTAATATGCATTTGTGCGTTGTTGTCATATGTCCACCATGCGTTGGTCCGACGGGATCATCATGGGATATCTATAGCTGTGTGCGCTGGATCGTTGGATAGCTATTTCCACCATGCGTTGGTCCGACGGGATCATCATGGGATATCTATGCTGTGTGCGCTGGATCATTGGATTACCATGTGTTGTTGTTGTGCATATGTATATTATTGGTTATCCACCTCGTGTTGATCTAACAATGTCATCTAGGGATCTATGTTATGTGCGCTGGATCATCGGATTTCTATAAGTATACATTGTTGTTGTTATCGTGGGCATATTGATGTCGTCATGCGAGTATGCATTTGTAGGTCTTATGTTAGGACCATGTCCGTATGTTGTATTGATCTGATCTTGGATTAGACTGACATGATTGTCGTGGAATCACATATCTTGAGGTATGTTCGATATTTCCTTTGGTATTTGTCTTTTGATGGACAATCGATTATCGTGTTGGGAGTTGATGATGTTATCCGATGGATCGAATTG
This sequence comes from Orobanche coerulescens, assembly GCA_033398695.1. Classification (NCBI taxonomy): domain Eukaryota; kingdom Viridiplantae; phylum Streptophyta; class Magnoliopsida; order Lamiales; family Orobanchaceae; genus Orobanche; species Orobanche coerulescens. The sequence goes on along the minus strand of CM065801.1, from coordinate 81,723,376 downwards.
GTCAGAATTGGTATTTTTCCGTGTTATGAGTTAGTGATGATATTTTGAGAATCTTGAGTATTGTTTAAGGAACAATACAAATGTTATGTTTGAGTTTATCGGTTAATCAAGATTACGAGATGTGCAATATGATAATGGTTATTTTGATGAGGATTATTCGAGTAAGTAAAGTTACGTCGGTAAGATTACATTGGGCGTATTCTTACTTAGTATTTTCATTGGTATGTAATTATTGACGTCATGTGATTGTTATCATTGTTGAGTATTATGGCTGACCCCGTCTTGGGCTTTCTTTTAAGGTTCTTGGGTTATCGAGCTTGTAGCGGTCGTGAAGAGATGAGCTTCCTGGAAGATACTGGCTATGGCATGTGATTGTGAATCGAGTATTCTGATTATGTTGCATTCCACTGCTAGAGTATTTTTAACTGGTTGTCTTTTCCACTGCATGAGTATTTTTAAATGACCTTTTGATATCTGGTAACTTAAGTTACTTTGGGAAATTGTTTTCTAAACTATTTTGTCAGTACGTGTAAGCGATAGCTGAATGTATGTTTTCAAACTGTTGAGTTTTGGCTTTTGGGCCTCGTAGTTTCAAATGGGATTTTACGACGGTTTTGATAAACGGGTTTTGTAAAGTATTTGCGTATTTTTAAAGATAGTACCATCGTTAGCCTCTTGGGCGTTTGTTAATGTTTTGGAAAATGTCTTTTAGCCTTGTGGGTTCCGTCTCGGGGCCCACAGTGCTGTAATATTCGTGGATAGCTCTGGAGGTGTTACAGAATATGGTATCAGAGCTTAGGTTGAGAAAACCTAGGCAGTTGGGTTGAGTCGAGTCGTGTTTTCATTACATCATTCGAGTTGTTGATTGACGAATATTAGAGCCCTGGGTTTTTGTTGTTCACTCGGGCTTGTGTGTTGTGTGATTTACCAGTGTGGTACTGGAGTTGTTGTAAACTTTTTCAAATGATATTAACGTGTTTCTTCGGATAGAGATGTGTTGTGTTCTCGAGTTGAACTGGGTTTGAAAAATGTGTGTTTTCAAAATATCTGTGTTGAGTATTTTCTAGAGTTGAGACATGTGCCAGTATCACAGGAAATCGTCGGTTTCACGATCTGCAAGTATTTGGATTTTTGAATTGCATTGAGATTTATTGCCATTCTTAGCTGATATGCTTTGAGATTCAGAAAGATATTATGCGTCACAGTATGAGATGACAGAGTTGGGACATGATTGATGATCTTGAGAAGCTATGATTTTGAAAATCAATATGTCGGTTAAATTTTGGAACGGAGTTCTGCATTTGGGAGAAAGATTGTGGATTGATGAGGAGAACATGTAGTCATGTTAATTCATCTTGAGATATATGAACCGTTTTTGAGCATTTGAAAATGATACTTTCCAAAATGAATGTTTCACGGACGTTTTACGGAAAATGATTTTGGGCCGAGACCCAATTGATTTTGAAATTTTTTTATAACTCAGGACTTGGGGTCCAAAAAGGGTATTCTACTTTTAAACTTCTTGCAATGTGGAACGGAAAATGTGCTGAGACCCTAATGTTTCGAAAAGGCTTTTCTGTTTTCTAAAACTCCCGAGATTTGTAAAACACTTTACCAATTGTTTATCTATTTTATTACTACCTTTTGGGGTTTTGGTTTATTTGTCCAAATGAAACTTCTCGGGTAGTCTTTCATTGTGTTTGATTTGTCGATAATTTAATGTTTTATCATAGCATAAGTTGAGGTGTTCCAGGATGGGATAATGGTCGAGGTTGCGAGTCATATGTTGAAAAGGAGTTTTTATCGGAGTCTATACATTAATATTTTGGAACTCTATCATGTGGTTTTCCGATGGAATATTAGTGGATTTGGTAACGAGCCGAAGTGGTATACAGGAGTATGGATGTAGTTAAGCATTTGCATAATTCCATTTTATTTAATCGTGTGTATTCAAAAAGAATTGTCATCGAGAACTTGACGTAATCAAATCGATTTAATTTTTCAAAAAATGGATTTCGTGGTCCTACGAAAATTTATGTTTTGAGTTTTGAAATTCTTGAAAGGACATTCAAAAATTTGTCTTCTTGACAAGACTATATGATTTCAAACTGGTTTTGAAAATGTGATTGATATACGTACACATTTAGTGCATAGTGCATATCATGGTGAAGTTATGAATGTGGCTCCCAAACTGGATAATACATCAGTATGGTACGATGAAAAGAGATTCGAAATTTAGTATGGTAGTTTGGTTATTCAAGGATGATCAGTTGATTGATCAGATAAGAGAAATATGCTGCGTGTTGTAGATTCATGTACAAGATGTGATTTTAGAACTTTGGATTTTGTGAAACCAGGATATATGTGCTATGCGATTTTATTGGTATGGTAGTAGTGCGATTTTACCATAGTGATTTTTGAATAATTCCTTTGTAAGTGTGGATTTGGGGATGGTGACCCAGGATGGTTGTTTTGGGTATTGATTGGTCGTTCCCACTCTGTGTAGGATGGAGTATGTTCGTCAGTTTGCGGCTTGTTGTTCATATGTCGAGGACTATGTTCACCAGTCAGGTGTGTTTCTTTGAGATCCATTGTATGTGTTGGGATAACAATAAACCTGTATCGATGCCGTTTGAATAAACAGTCCCTGTATCGATAGTATTGTCAGGATGTTTTAACAATATGCCAAATCCTGGATACCGCCTCTAGCTGTATCGAAAAGCTGATCAAGTTTCAAACCATGTATCGATGACCTCTCGCAGTCTCATCCATACATCATATTGATCATACAGCAAAGAGTCCCGCAAAGCTAAAGTATGGAAGCTGTCTCGAATATCAAATACAGTGATCCTTCCATATAGCTCTCAACAGGACAAGAAGGAATCTTCAGTATTCGCTAGAAGTCAAGTCCCGTTGATCAAGAAGTATTTAAATACTAAAGTATAAAGTATTTAAATACTGTAAGTCAGAATATCTTCAAAATCCCGTAATATCCGGATCTCAGTCAAATGTCTGTTGTCGCAGAATCTTGCCCAGTGGATAGATTTCAAACGGATATATTTCAGAGACTATATATATATCTCAGTCCTTGAAGATCAAACCACCTACGATCCAACGAACAACTTACGACTTACAACGATCAACGCGAATCATATACATCTGAACAAGATATTTCAAAGCATACTGCTATTCAAACGAAGAGATACAAGTGTTCCTTGAACAACACATTATCAGTTGAAAGCCCAGAAAGTCATAGCTGTTGTTCAAACCCTGTTCTATCTTTGAACAAACTCATATCAGCCCTGTGTGGACTGAGTAATCCTTGCTACTCCCGAACTGTGTGTGACGGACTTGCATTGAAGAAGACGAAGCTTCGTAACCGTGTGAAGAAGCTACCAAGTGTTAGCTCAAACCAACTGCGGTGAACGGTTGAAAGCTAAGATCTTTATATCAATCTGTGTGAACGATATATTGATTGAGTGTTGTTATAATTACGTAGTTGTGTACGCAGTAATTATAATAAAATTTTTACTCCTGTGTGGAGGACCAGTGGACGTAAAGGGGTTTACCTCAAACCACTTTAAATATTGTGTTATTTACCTTCTCCCATTATTGTTTTAATAACTGTGATTATTTAAGTATACTCTGCACATCGAGTTGCTGTATCCTCAGCAACTTACTGTATTTAAGACTTCCGCTATGCACTCCGATTTAAAACCGTACAAATTGTAGTTTAAGACACTTTCCAAGCTGTATCCAGTATACATAGTGGCCAACAAGTGGTATCAGAGAACGAGGTTGGAGCAAGAAAAAGAGTTATTAGCTCCGTTTGAAGACTCCATCACTGCTGACATAGCCCGTATCTCAATGCCAAACGTGAGAATACTGGGAGATAGACCAGAATTCCAGGATCCTAAGTATCCTTGGAAAAGCCTAGTCCGAAAGCCGCAATCTATGAACCTCCCGGCAAACCGACAACCTACCGCTGCAGAGATCAAAGAATGGAGGAGAAATGAACTGTTAAGATACTTCGTTGTACTTATCAGGGGATCCGCTTTATTCAATAGATGCAGAACGGTACAGGAAGCCGCAGAGGAATTCAAGACGAAGATAGAAGAAGGATCTCTCCTGCTACAGCAGCGAATGAAGTTAAAGCATCGAAAAGGCGACTTGGTAACCCATCCAGAAGATTGGATCCTAGTCTTTGATAAATCTTATGAAGGACGTGCAACTTATCAGAATCGAGACAGGGACGCTCACCAGAACTGGTGATGAAACACCAAGAATGAACCTTCCAAGTGACCATGGAGACACTCTGACTTTAGGAGCTGAATACCTTAGTGTATTATTCGATTGTAATTTCACTTTCAAAACAGCAATCTTTGTACTCTATTTCAGTATCAATAAAATTTTTGCCTGTCTTGAAAGATTACAACTCGTAATCTACTGTGTTCTTATATGTTTACAGTCACTTTATTTTATTCTTACTGTATTCATATCATGAAACCTATCTCATACACAAGTCAGAAGAACTTGTCTCATGAACAGCTTCATAGTTTAAGTTGTATGCATCTTAGAAAACAATGTAAGATTGTGCCTGCGCGCCAATCATAAGTTTTCAATGTAACTTTATTTTAATAAAAGCTGAAGTAGCCTGCGAGCAGTTCTTAGTGTTAAGCCCGAATACCGAAGGCCAGAACATTCGAAAGAAGACCAAGAAGTCTGCCCTACTTCAAACCGCTAAGTGTCAAAGTTTTGGCATCATCAAGGATGTTTGGATAACATCATAAGGTTTTAAAAGGAAGACTAGGAAGGACTTGGCAAATTATCAAAAAGGGGGAAATTGTTGGGATAACAATAAACCTGTATCGATGCCGTTTGAATAAACAGTCCTTGTATCGATAGTATTGTCAGAATGTTTTGACAATATGCCAAATCCTGGATACCGCCTCTAGCTGTATCGAAAAGATGATCATGTTTCAAACCATGTATCGAAGACCTCTTGCAGTGTCATCCATACAGCATATTGATCATACAACAAAGAGTCCCGCAAAGCTAAAGTATGGAAGCTGTCTCGAATATCAAATACAGTGATCCTTCCATACATCTCTCAACAGGACAAGAAGGAATCTTCAGTATTCGCTATAAGTCAAGTCCCGTTGATAAAGAAGTATTTAAATACTAAAGGATAAAGTATTTAAATACTGTAAGTCAGAAGATCTTCAAAATCCTGCAATATCCGAATCTCAGTCAAATGTCTGTTAGCGCAGAATCTTGCCCAACGGTTAGATTTCAAACGGATATATTTCAGAGACTCTATATATATCTCAGTCCTTGAAGATCATACCACCTACGATCCAACGATCAACTTACGACTTACAACGATCAACGCAAATCATATACATCTGAACAAGATATCTCAAAGCATACTGCTATTCAAATGAAGAGATAAAAGTGTTCTAACCTTGAACAACACATTATCACTTGAAAGCCCAGAAAGTCATAGTTGTTGTTCAAACCCTGTTCTATCTTTGAACAAACTCATATCAGCCCTGTGTGGACTGAGGAATCCTTTCTACTCCCGAACTGTGTGTGACGGACTTGCATTGAAGAAGACGAAGCTTCAGAACTGTGTGTGAAGAAGCCAGTCAAGTGTTAGCTCAAACCAATCTGTGTGAACGGTTGAAAGCTAAGATCTTTATATAAATCTGTGTGAATGATATATTGATTGAGTATTGTTATAATTACGTAGTTGTGGTCAGAGGCATGTCAGCAAAGTTTTGATGAACTCAAGAGTCGATTGATTTCAGCACCTATTTTGGTTCTACCAAAAGGAATGGAGGGATTCGTGGTGTATAGTGACGTGTAGAGATAGGGCCTTGGGTGTGTACTGATGCAGGAAGGGAAAGTGATTGCCTATGAATCGAGACAATTTAGACCCTATGAAGTTAACTATCTGACCCATGATTTGGAACTAGCAGCCGTGGTGTTTGCTTTGAAAATCTGGCGTCACTATCTGTATGGAGTTACCTATCAGATCTTTACTAATCACAAGAGCCTGAAGTACATTTTTACTCAGAAGGAGTTGAACATGAGGCAGAGAAGGTGGCTAGAACTAATCAAAGACTATGATATCGAGATCCTTTGTCATCCGGGCAAAGAAAATGTGGTTTCCGACGCCTTAAGTCATAAGACAGTATAGGAGCAAATGCTTGCCCGCTTGACAGTTCAGAGAGAATTGCAGTTGGAGTTCGTGAGGCCGGAAATTGAAATATGGTCACAGCATAGTCAAGGACATCTTTGCACACTTGAGATTTCATCATCCCTTGATGATATAATTAGATCGAAGAAGGTTACAGGCCCATTCTTATTTCGAGTTCGGGATGAAGTAACTCAAGGGAAAGCCCCTAGATTTGTGATCCACGAGGATGGATTAATACGCTTCAGGAATCGAGTTTATATACCCGCAGATGAAGAGTTGAGGAACTCTATCCTTAGAGAGGCTCATGCTACCCCGTACTCCATTCACCCGGGGTCTAGCAAGATGTATAAAGATTTGAAGCAATATTATTGGTGGAGGAATATGAAGCGTGAAGTTGCAGAATTCGTTTCGAGATGTTTAACCTGTCAGCTGGTTAAGATTGAGCATCAGCGACTGCAGAATGTCAAACCGCTCTCAATTACTGAGTGGAAATGGGAGGACACATCGATGGATTTTATCACTAGCTTGCCAACGAGTCGTCGAGGGATGAATACGATTTGGGTGGTTGTGGATCATCTGACCAAATCAGCCCACTTCTTGCAGATTAAAGACACATGGGGACCCGAGAGATTGGCCCAGCTATTTATCAAAGATATTGTAAGGTTAAATGGTACACCCAGGAGTATTGTATCAGATCGTGATGGGTGATTCGTGTCTTACTTTTGGAAAGTAGTTCATCGTGCGATGGGTATGCAATTGAACTTCAGTACGGCTTTTCATCCACAGACTGATGGTCAGTCTGAGAGGACTATCCAAACTCTAGAGGATATATTGAGGGCGTGCGCTTTTGATTGGAAGGATGATTTTGAAGTCCAACTGCCTTTGGTGGAATTCACTTACAATAACAGTTGGCACGCTTCGATTCAGATGGCACCTTATGAAGCATTGTATGGCCATCGTTGTAGGTCTCCTCTGTGTTGGGACGACCTATCTGAATCTTTGGGTACGGAACCCGATATGTTGTTAGCAGCCCGAGAGAAGATCACTCTAATTAGGAGTCGTTTGTTAACGGATCAAAGCCGACAGAAGTCTTACGCAGACAACCATCGATGACCACTTGAGTTCGAGGTCAGAGACCATGTACTAATGAAGGTGTCCACGAATCGAGGTGTCTTTCGTTTTGGGAAGAGAGGCAAGCTGAGTCCGAGGTATATCGGGCCGTTTGAGGTTTTGAAATGAGTAGGCGATCTGGACTATCCTCTGGCGTTGCCACCAGCTCTGAGTCGGATCCATAACATGTTTCATGTCTCCCAACTGAGGAAATATGTTGCTGATCCGAGTCATATACTTCAGTTTGATTAGATCGAGATGGCGGAGGATCATTCGTACGAGGAGCATCCTGTACAGATACTTGAGAGGAGAATCAAACATTTGCGGAACAAGATGATTCCCCTACTGAAGGTTCAATGGTCACGACATGGAGTCGAGGAGGCTACATGGGAGACGGAGAGCAGCATGCGAGAGAGATATCCCGAGTTGTTTACCCCTTAGTTTCGAGGACGAAACTCCTTTTAAGGAGGGAGTATGTAACATCCGACAGTAATTCTTATCTACTGTTGTATTATTCGGATAATTTGAGTATCATTGTAATCATGGTAGATTTAATTAATCTTTATTGATATCGAGATATAACAGAATTGACTTCATTAAAACTAGCATTCGCATTGTGGATGATTTCTTGACGTTGTGTAGATTTTTAGATTTTTTTGGCTAGAATTTCTGTGTTTAACGTACGCTAAGGCTTCAACCTAACGTACATTATTTTGTTAGGCTTTACGTATGTAATGGATTGTTGGTTACGTCCGCGATGCATTGGAATCTTATCTGGTCTCACTTTCGGCGTGGGGGACTGGACATGATCCGGATAACTGGCCTTTTCAAGGCAGCCAGGTTGACCTATATTACGTACGTAATGCCGTTGTCCATAACGTACGTAATGATGTTAGTGTTTTGAGAAAATAACATCGGGAGGCAGATTACGTACATAACACTTTTGGGTGTAGCGTACGTAAAGGGGTTAACGTACGTTATCTTCATGCGATAACATACGTAACGAGCTGTGCAGTTTATAAAAAGACAGCTTGTGTCTTTCATTTGCACGTCCAAACTCCGATTTTTCTCTCCAACAATCGTTCCTCTACATCACTAGATTGTTTTTACACCCTTCCAACTTGTGTTTGAGCTTTGCATCTTGGATTGGAGCTTGTTGGTTGGAAGTTTAGAGTTGTTCTTGTAACTTGGAGCGTGTTCTTATGTTCTTAGTGGTTGTTCTTCGTTTCTGAAGGTATGTTGTACGATTCTATGCTATATTTTCGTAGTTATGATGTTAGCGTTATAGTATACTACACATAGTGTTGAAATTAATCAAGTAAAACATGTTTGTGGTTAAGCTTTTAGCACTTATTGTTGAATTTGGTAATTAAGGGTTTGAAATGAAAATATTCTTGATGTTATAATGGGAATGATCATGTTTATAAGAATCATAATCTTCTTGCTGGACTATTAACGTCATTAGGACAATAATAATCCTTGGTTTCATTATAGTTAAGTTTGATTGATGCAGTTGTTGTCATAAAATGGATTAGAACAACTTGATGAATGTTAGAAGATTAGAGTGATGTTCTTGAATCTAAGCTAGGTGAGTTCATAGTTGTGATTATTGATTCTACAAGTTAGTAAGGGGATTGTGAGGATGGTGTTAATATGAGATAATATTCATTATTATGATATGGCCTTGTAACCGAATGAATTTAGTATAACTTACTATATTCAATCTAAATTTGACATAAGTTATGAACAAAGTTGTGCAGGTTTTTACTTTCAAACATTTGTGATGTTTTTGGAAAGTTTAAACGATATAAGGTAATAATAACGAACATAAATGATTGTTTTGGTAAATTCTTATTCATAAGAACCATGCGAATATTTGAAAATATCTTGTAAACCGATCATAAGAATGAATTGAGGTAAATAGAGTTCTTGGAGTAGAATTTTGGTATCTTAAGATAGTGAAAATTATTCAAACTGAATTTAGGGTGTCGTCTCACTAAATTCGATATCGATAATTATATGAATGTGTTATTGAGTGAAATGTATCTCATTCAAGGTTGGTTGTTTGAGTAACCGATATTAATCGAGGACCGTCCGTTCGTTCGACAAGGGAAGATTATTCTCATCTCCGTATTGAGGCAAGTTATCTTGCTTGGTTATAATGATGATTGAATTCTTGTGATAGTTATACATTTTGTGTATATGAAACACTTGTGAATTTGTGATTCGTAATTTGATATTGTTCTTGATGATGATCTCGTTCTCTATCATGAGATTGCATTCCCAAGTTCGCCACTTTGAATCGTTGATTTCGTTCATCCTTATTATCGCTTCGGTGAGTTCTTGATCCTTAATTGGATATGTGATTTGTTGAATTCATTGTCATGTTGTATCGTGACATATCTGAAATCATATCTGTGTGCCGATTGGTTATTGTGTAGGATTTTTAGCCAGGCACATATATAGTCATACGCGGATGTTTCCGTATTGGACTGTGCACATGAGACGTAGTTCGTGAGGCTAATTAGGTACATTGTCACACGTATATTCTGGATTCCGTATACGGGGTGGACATGTACAAGGACACATTTCCGGATCAGGTACTGTGATGTCCTTCTTGAGCCATATTGTTTGATCGTTCATAGTCCATGTATGATTGGATATGTTCGACAATTTGTGACTGATTGTTCATACGCCCGAGGGGTATATTCAATAGTCGGGATGTTTTCTTTGAGATCCAATATATGTGAATTGTATAATGTCTGGAGAATCATTTATCATGTATATCTGACCCTGTGGTTTGGGCGAAATACTTGTGTTGTATTTTAAGTCGAGGCAAAAGCAAGGCACGGGAAGAGCATGGTGACGGCGAAGGGTTCGAAGGATACTAGTTCGGGCCCCCCAAGTCTTTTGTTGTCCGGTTACGTTCAAACCGTGTTATGTTATGTTTTCGTTTCCTTTATACTGTTGTCCGATTGTATTGTCATTTGAAGTATATTACATCTCCATATGGTTTATACTTGTGTTTGGATCATGTGTACGTTAAGGCCGTTGGCCATACCATTTATAAACTCCTAATCGGAGTAATGACTATTTATTGTGGTCCGGTATCACACATTTAATATGTATTTTGGTATCGCTTGGTGGGCCCCAGTGTGGGGTCTACGGCACTGTAATATCCGCCTTTTGTGGTGTTACATTACGTACGTTATGGCCTATGCATTACGTACGTAAGCGATTGAACGAAACAAGGCAGTGAGTTCTGGAATGATGTTACGTATGCTATGAAGGACCTGTAGCGTACGTAAGGGAGCATTACGTACATTAATATTGATTGGTAACGTACGTAATGAGCGGCACAGATTATAAATAGAAGTTCGGCCTTTCATTTCTTCACGAGAGAAATCGATGCTTTTCCTCCAAACTTCGTCCCTCTGAGCATGGTAGTGAAGATAAACCTCTTCTATCTTGGATATAAGCTTGAAAACATGGATTTGAGGCTTGTATATGAAGATGTTGTTGATCCTTGATGTGTTTGATGGTGTTGTTCATGTTCTTGAGGTATGTTGTTGAACTCTACACCTTGATTTCAGATTCTTGGTATTGTTATCCGTATTTGATTCATATGATGATGATTATAGTGGTGTTGATGCGATTCTTAATGGTATGAGGGGTGTATATTGAAGAATATGATAATATATGACTTGGATTATGAGTTGGATGATTACATGTTAAAGGATATCGGATTATGTTGTTTGATGATTATGAACACGGTTTCGAATCACTTGGTATTCTTGAAGAACTTCTTGCTGAATTTAACATAGCAAGACGATCGTATGTTGAATTATCAGTATTTTTAGATATGAAGATCGAATGTTCGTTAAGTCATGTTGACTGTAGTGGTAGAATTCTTATGTTCTTGATGAAATACGATTCATGATAACAATTTGGAATCCGGAAAGATTGTGATTGATCATCGAATATGATTTCCTTTACATTCGTATCCGTAATTGTATTGTGGTTGTGAATTCGTAATTGTTTGAGTTGGATTGTTCGGACTTGTGTTTAATCGAGATATTGTGAAATCGTTGGGTTTGTTGATCGGTTATATTGATTGTTAATAACGATTATTGGATTTCGGTTCGTATTATGGATATGAGTTCGTGATGGTTTGAGTTATACTATTTGGTTTTATATATGATCGAGGAATTGTTGAGCCGTTGAGTTTGATTAATTGGTTATATCGGGAATTGATTATTATCGAATGTGTGTTAATTGATTACTTCAATAGGTTGTGATAATTGATGGTTAGTTATAATCGTCGACTAGAAAAGTGTGTTGCGGTCGTGTTCGAGAATATTCGTAAATTGCATTGGTTAGGACCGAGGAGCTCGTAGATGAAGATAATGGGATTGGTAGCGGCTTCATCATCATCGTGTCGATATCGAGGCAAGTTATTACTTGCTCAATTTATAATATTTAATGAATGGTTTTCGTTTCATTCGTTTATAATTCGTATAGCAACGATTATAATTATGAACACAGGAGATTTGGGATGTAAGTTGTTTTCGGATTTTGGTAATTTGAATCATAATGTATATGATTTACTTTTGTTATTAGTATACTTGGGTATCGAATACACATTGTGATAAAGACGAAGATATGAAATATCTACATTCCGTGACATTTTGGACTGTCGAATATGGATGATAATCGTCAGTGATGGTTTTTGACATTGAGATCACTCTCGAAGGACTCAGGGCAAGTACTCTAATCATTTTTGTCATTTTGTGTCGATTATGTTGTGATACATTCGTGTATTGTTGTTGTCATGCATTTGTGTATTGTTGTTAATATGCATTTGTGCGTTGTTGTCATATGTCCACCATGCGTTGGTCCGACGGGATCATCATGGGATATCTATAGCTGTGTGCGCTGGATCGTTGGATAGCTATTTCCACCATGCGTTGGTCCGACGGGATCATCATGGGATATCTATGCTGTGTGCGCTGGATCATTGGATTACCATGTGTTGTTGTTGTGCATATGTATATTATTGGTTATCCACCTCGTGTTGATCTAACAATGTCATCTAGGGATCTATGTTATGTGCGCTGGATCATCGGATTTCTATAAGTATACATTGTTGTTGTTATCGTGGGCATATTGATGTCGTCATGCGAGTATGCATTTGTAGGTCTTGTGTTAGGACCATGTCCGTATGTTGTATTGATCTGATCTTGGATTAGACTGACATGATTGTCGTGGAATCACATATCTTGAGGTATGTTCGATATTTCCTTTGGTATTTGTCTTTTGATGGACAATCGATTATCGTGTTGGGAGTTGATGATGTTATCCGATGGATCGAATTGGTCAGAATTGGTATTTTTCCGTGTTATGAGTTAGTGATGATATTTTGAGAATCTTGAGTATTGTTTAAGGAACAATACAAATGTTATGTTTGAGTTTATCGGTTAATCAAGATTACGAGATGTGCAATATGATAATGGTTATTTTGATGAGGATTATTCGAGTAAGTAAAGTTACGTCGGTAAGATTACATTGGGCGTATTCTTACTTAGTATTTTCATTGGTATGTAATTATTGACGTGATGTGATTGTTATCATTGTTGAGTATTATGGCTGACCCCGCCGTGGGCTTTCTTTTAAGGTTCTTGGGTTATCGAGCTTGTAGCGGTCGTGAAGAGATGAGCTTCCTCGAAGATACTGGCTATGGCATGTGATTGTGAATCGAGTATTCTGATTATGTTGCATTCCACTGCTAGAGTATTTTTAACTGGTTGTCTTTTCCACTGCATGAGTATTTTTAAATGACCTTTTGATATCTGGTAACTTAAGTTACTTTGGGAAATTGTTTTCTAAACTATTTTGTCAGTACGTGTAAGCGATAGCTGAATGTATGTTTTCAAACTGTTGAGTTTTGGCTTTTGGGCCTCGTAGTTTCAAATGGGATTTTACGACGGTTTTGATAAACGGGTTTTGTAAAGTATTTGCGTATTTTTAAAGATAGTACCATCGTTAGCCTCTTGGGCGTTTGTTAATGTTTTGTAAAATGTCTTTTAGCCTTGTGGGTTCCGTCTCGGGGCCCACAGTGCTGTAATATTCCTGGATAGCTCTGGAGGTGTTACAGAATACGGTATCAGAGCTTAGGTTGAGAAAACCTAGGCAGTTGGGTCGAGTCGAGTCGTGTTTTCATTACGTCATTCGAGTTGTCGATTGACGAATATTAGAGCCCTGGGTTTTTGTTGTTCACTCGGGCTTGTGTGTTGTGTGATTTACCAGTATGGTACTGGAGTTGTTGTAAACTTTTTCAAATGATATTAACGTGTTTCTTCGGATAGAGATGTGTTGTGTTCTCGAGTTGAACTGGGTTTGAAAAATGTGTGTTTTCAAAATATCTGTGTTGAGTATTTTCTAGAGTTGAGACATGTGCCAGTATCACAGGAAATCGTCGGTTTCACGATCTGTAAGTATTTGGATTTTTGAATTGCATTGAGATTTATTGCCATTCTTAGCTGATATGTTTTGAGATTCAGAAAGATATTATGCGTCACAATATGAGATGACAGAGTTGGGACAGGATTGATGATCTTTAGAAGCTATGATTTTGAAAATCAATATGTCGGTTAAATTTTGGAACGGAGTTCTGCATCTGGGAGAAAGATTGTGGATTGATGAGGAGAACATGTAGTCATGTTAATTCATCTTGAGATATATGAACCATTTTTGAGCATTTGAAAATGATACTTTCCAAAATGAATGTTTCACGGACGTTTTACGGAAAATGATTTTGGGCCGAGACCCAATTGATTTTGAAATTGTTTTATAACTCAGGACTTGGGGTCCAAAAAGGGTATTCTACTTTTAAACTTCTTGTAATGTGGAACGGAAAATGTGCTGAGACCCTAATGTTTCGAAAAGGCTTTTCTGTTTTCTATAACTCCCGAGATTTGTAAAACACTTTACCAATTGTTTATCTATTTTATTACTACCTTTTGGGGTTTTGGTTTATTTGTCCAAATGAAACTTCTCGGGTAGTCTTTCATTGTGTTTGATTTGTCGATAATTTAATGTTTTATCATAGCATAAGTTGAGGTGTTCCAGGATGGGATAATGGTCGAGGTTGCGAGTCATATGTTGAAAAGGAGTTTTTATCGGAGTCTATACATTAATATTTTGGAACTCTATCATGTGGTTTTCCGATGGAATATCAGTGGATTTGGTAACGAGCCGAAGTGGTATACAGGAGTATGGATGTAGTTAAGCATTTGCATAATTCCATTTTATTTAATCGTGTGTATTCAAAAAGAATTGTCATCGAGAACTTGATGTAATCAAATCGATTTAATTTTTCAAAAAATGGATTTCGTGGTCCTACGAAAATTTATGTTTTGAGTTTTGAAATTCTTGAAAGGACATTCAAAAATTTGTCTTCTTGACAAGACTATATGATTTCAAACTGGTTTTGAAAATGTGATTGATATACGTACACATTTAGTGCATAGTGCATATCATGGTGAAGTTATGAATGTGGCTCCCAAACTGGATAATACATCAGTATGGTACGATGAAAAGAGATTCGAAATTTAGTATGGTAGTTTGGTTATTCAAGAATGATCAGTTGATTGATCAGATAAGAGAAATATGTTGCGTGTTGTAGATTCATGTACAAGATGTGATTTTAGAACTTTGGATTTTGTGAAACCAGGATATATGTGCAATGCGATTTTATTGGTATGGTAGTAGTGCGATTTTACCATAGTGATTTTTGAATAATTCCTTTGTAAGTGTGGATTTGGGGATGGTGACCCAGGATGGCTGTTTTGGGTATTGATTGGTCGTTCCCACTCTGTGTAGGATGGAGTATGTTCGTCAGTTTGCGGCTTGTTGTTCATATGTCGAGGACTATGTTCACCAGTCAGGTGTGTTTCTTTGAGATCCATTGTATGTGTTGGGATAACAATAAACCTGTATCGATGCCGTTTGAATAAACAGTCCCTGTATCGATAGTATTGTCAGGATGTTTTAACAATATGCCAAATCCTGGATACCGCCTCTAGCTGTATCGAAAAGCTGATCAAGTTTCAAACCATGTATCTAAGACCTCTCGCAGTCTCATCCATACATCATATTGATCATACAGCAAAGAGTCCCGCAAAGCTAAAGTATGGAAGCTGTCTCGAATATCAAATACAGTGATCCTTCCATACAGCTCTCAACAGGACAAGAAGGAATCTTCAGTATTCGCTAGAAGTCAAGTCCCGTTGATAAAGAAGTATTTAAATACTAAAGTATAAAGTATTTAAATACTGTAAGTCATAATATCTTCAAAATCCCGTAATATCCGGATCTCAGTCAAATGTCTGTTGTCGCAGAATCTTGCCCAGTGGATAGATTTCAAACGGATATATTTTAGAGACTATATATATATCTCAGTCCTTGAAGATCAAACCACCTACGATCCAACGAACAACTTACAACTTACAACGATCAACGCGAATCATATACATCTGAACAAGATATTTCAAAGCATACTGCTATTCAAACGAAGAGATACAAGTGTTCCTTGAACAACACATTATCAGTTGAAAGCCCAGAAAGTCAGAGCTGTAGTTCAAACCCTGTTCTATCTTTGAACAAACTCATATCAGCCCTGTGTGGACTGAGTAATCCTTGCTACTCCCGAACTGTGTGTGACGGACTTGCATTGAAGAAGACGAAGCTTCAGAACTGTGTGTGAAGAAGCCAGTCAAGTGTTAGCTCAAACCAATCTGTGTGAACGGTTGAAAGCTAAGATCTTTATATCAATATGTGTGAACGATATATTGATTGAGTGTTGTTATAATTACGTAGTTGTGTACGCAGTAATTATAATAAAATTTTTACTCCTGTGTGGAGGACCAGTGGACGTAAAGGGGTTTACCTCAAACCACTTTAAATATCGTGTTATTTACCTTCTCCCTTTATTGTTTTAATAACTGTGATTATTTAAGTATACTCTGCACATCGAGTTGCTGTATCCTCAGCAACTTACTGTATTTAAGACTTCCGCTATGCACTCCGATTTAAAACCGTACAGCTTGTAGTTTAAGACACTTTCCAAGCTGTATCCAGTATACTTAGTGGCCAACAAGTGGTATCATAGAACGAGGTTGGAGCAAGAAAAAGAGTTGTTAACTCCGTTTGAAGACTCCATCACTGCTGACATAGCCCGTATCTCAACGCCAGATGTGAGGATGCAGGGAGATGGACCAGAATTCCAGGATCCCAAGTATCCTTGGAAAAGCCTAGCCCGAAAGCCGCAATCTATGAACCTCCCGGCAGACCGACAACCTACCGCTGCAGAGATCAAAGAATGGAGGAGAAATGAACTGTTAAGATACTTCGTTGTACTTATCAGGGAATCCGCTTTATTCAATAGATGCATAATGGTATAGGAAGCCGCAGAGGAATTCAATACAAAGCTATAAGAAGGATGTCTCCCGCTACAGCAGCAGATGGAGTCAAAGCATCGAAAAGGCGACTTGGTGACCCATCCAGAAGACTGGATCCTAGTCTTTGATAAATCTTATGAAGGACGTGCAACTTATCAGAATCGAGACAGGGACGCTCACCAGAACTGGTGGCGAAACACCAAGAATGACCCTTCCAAGCGACCATGGAGTCACTCTGACTTTAGGAGCTGAATACCTTAGTGTATTGTTCGATTGTAATTTCACTTTCAAAACAGCAATCTTTGTACCCTATTTCAGTATCAATAAAATTTTTGCCTGTCTTGAAAGATTACAACTCGTAATCTACTGTGTTCTTATATGTTTACAGTCACTTTATTTTATTATTATTGTATTCATCATGAAACCTATCTCATACACAAGCTGTAAAGAACTTGTCTGCGAACAGTTCATAGTTTAAGTTGTATGCATCTTAGAAAACAATGTAAGATTGTGCCTGCGCGCCAATCATAAGTTTTCAATGTAACTTTCTTTTGATAAAAGCTGAACTAGCCTGCGAGCAGTTCTTAGTGTTAAGCCCAAATACCGAAGGCCAAAACATTCGAAAGAAGACCAAGAAGTCTGCCCTACTTCAAACCGCTAAGTGTCAAAGTTTTGGCATCATCAAGGATGTTTGGATAACATCATAAGGTTTTAAAAGGAAGACTCGGAAGGACTTGGAAAATTATCAAAAAGGGGGAAATTGTTGGGATAACAATAAACTTGTATCGATGCCATTTGAATAAACAGTCCCTGTATTGATAGTATTGTCAGAATGTTTTGACAATATGCCAAATCCTGGATACCGCCTCTAGCTGTATCGAAAAGCACATCAAGTTTCAAACCATGTATCGAAGACCTCTTGCAGTCTCATCCATACAGCATATTGATCATACAGCAAAGAGTCCCGCAAAGCTAAAGAATGGAAGCTATCTCGTATATCAAATACAGTGATCCTTTCATACAGCTCTCAACAGGACAAGAAGGAATCTTCAGTATTCGCTAGAAGTCAAGTCCTGTTGATAAAGAAGTATTTAAATACTAAAGGATAAAGTATTTAAATACTGTAAGTCAGAAGATCTTCAAAATCCCGCAATATCCAGATCTCAGTCAAATGTCTGTTGGCGCAGAATCTTGCCCAATGGATAGATTTCAAACGGATATATTTCAGAGACTCTATATATATCTCAGTCCTTGAAGATCATACCACCTATGATCCAACGAACAACTTACGACTTACAACGATCAACGCAAATCATATACATCTGAACAAGATATCTCAAAGCATACTGCTATTCAAACGAAGAGATACAAGTGTTCTAACCTTGAACAACACATTATCAGTTGAAAGCCCAGAAAGTCATAGCTGTTGTTCAAACCTTGTTCTATCTTTGAACAAACTCATATCAAACCTGTGTGGACTGAAGAATCCTTGCTACTCCCGAACTGTGTGTGGCGGACTTGGATTGAAGAAGACGAAGCTTCAGAACTGTGTGTGAAGAAGCCAGTCAAGTGTTAGGTCAAACCAATCTGTGTGAACGGTTGAAAGCTAAGATCTTTATATCAATCTGTGTGAACGATATATTGATTGAGTGTTGTTATAATTACGTAGTTGTGTACGCAGTAATTATAATAAAATTTTTACTCCTGTGTGGAGGACCAGTGGACGTAGAGGGGTTTACCTCGAACCACTGTCGGAGAGGTTGATTCTAAAAAGAATCAGTCGTATTTTTAACCGAATCAGATCCAAAATCATTTATTTTATAAAAACAGTCTTTTTCATTCCTACATTCTCATATGGATACATCAATGATCAACAAAGTCCTTATGTTCTCTATTAATAAATTTGATGATTGGAGAATCAGAATGGAGGCTCATCTTGCAGCAATGCACGAAGAGATTATTTTTGTTATACAGGATGGCCCCATCAAGATAATGAAGGTAAATACGGCCGCAAGGATTGAAGGCCAATCCCATGCTGAGATGCTCGAGAAGGAGCGCGAGCAATGGACTACAGATGAAAGAAAACGCGCCAACCTCGACAATGTTGAGAAGAATGCGTTGTTTGTCACCCTCGACAAAGGCACATTCTCGAAGGTAAAGAGCTGTAAAACAGCCAAGGATATCTGGGATAAACTCAAGTTGATTTATGAGGGAATTGAGCTCTCAAAAGAAAATAAAATTTCCAAATTAACTCAGCAATTTGAATCTTTTGAAATGAAACAAACTGAAACACTTGAGGAACTTGACCTCAGATTCACTGGAATTATTGGTGAACTTGAAGCTTTGGGCAAAATTTATACCCAAAAGGAGAAAAACTTAAAGATTTTCAGATCTCTCCCTGCCCGATGGGACATTAAGACCACAACTATGCGTGTGTCATGGAACCTTAGTGAAATATCTACCTTTGATCTCTTCTGTGACCTCAAAGCTTTTGAGTTTGATATAGACAGGAGAGAGAAAATTGAAGAATCTCTCGCCAGGACTACAGCCTTAGCTGCTGTATCCAACCGTCGACACAGCATGCCCAGCCCATTAAAGCCAAATTACAAGAATGCTGATAGCGACGACGATATCCTGTCACAAGATGAAATGGCGCTCCTCATGCACAAATTCAAAAAGTTCATCAAGCAGTCTAGAAAGACTCCCTACATGCCCAAGCCTGTTCACAAGGTAAGTACTGAAACTTCCTCTGGTGATGCTAACCTGTGCTATAATTGCAGGAAACCAGGACATTATGCAAACAAATATCCTCATCCCAAAGTTCAAAGGTTGCCGGAAGCCGAGCAACAAGAGAGGGATGAACGAAGACGTGCTTGGAAAAACAAGCTCAAGGCACTGATAGGAGAATCAGAAGCCTCCCCCACACCATCCAAATCCGAAGAATGTCTTCAGGTAGTCACTGAAAGTGATTCATCTGATGATGAGCTCGAAGATAACGCATATATGTGCTTTATGGCAAAGGACATTCCGGAAGAAGAAAATAGCGATGATGGGGACATTTTGGAGAAGGACATATGGTACTTCGACAGCAGTTGCTCCCGTCACATGACAGGAGATAGAAGCAAGCTATCAGATTTCGTAGAAGGTCGCGGTCCAAAAGTGCGCTTCGGTGATAAATCTAAAGGAAGAACAAGAGGAAAAGGAAACCTTCTTGTCGTAAAATTCAAAGTCACCGACGTAGCTCATGTTGAAGGCTTACAGTACAATCTACTTAGTATTAGCCAGTTCTGTGACAAACAGTTCTCGGTGAAATTCTATGTAGACCACTATAGAGTCAAGAACATCCTAACCAAAGAAGTTGTGCTCACAGGAACCAGATCAGGTAATATGTATATTGCTGACTGGATGCCTATGAGCTCCACAATTCCTTGTTTAGTTTCCAAAGGCACTGCAGATCTAATCTGGCTATGGCATAAGAGGATGTCTCACGTCAACTTCAAGACGATCAAAAAGCTCTCAAGATAGGGACTGGTTAGAGGGTTGCCTAATGTATCATTCCAAAAAGACAGTGTCTGTGGACCATGCCGAAAAGGCAAGAAAATCAAGTTCACCCTGAAGAGCCAATCCTACCTTTCAACCCACAGAGTGTTGGAAATGCTATGGATCTCTATGGTCCTGTAGACCCGGTAAGTTTGGAAGGTAAGAAATACTGTCTTGTTGTTGTTGATGATTACTCCAGGTATGCTTGGACAATTTTCTTAAGCAAGAAGAAGGAAACAACATCAAAGCTACCTGAGCTCCTGAGAAAGCTTCAAAATGAAAATGGATCGAGTATCGTGTCCATTCATTCCGATAGAGGTACAGAATTTACTAACCGCTTTATAGAGTAATACTATTCGGAAAATGGGATACAGCACGAATACTCAGCTGCCCGTACACCTCAACAAAATGGTGTTGCCGAGCAAAAGAATAGGACGCTGAAAGAAGCAACAAGGACAATGATTGCCGCAAGCAAGTTGCCACAGCGTTTCTGGGGTGAAGCAACCAATAAAACATGCTACACTCAAAACTGCTGTATCGTCAACCAGAACCACAACAAAACAGCATACGAGGTATGGAACAACAGAACTCCGTTAGTTTCGTATTTTCACATTTTTGGATGCAGATGCTATGTGTTGAACAATGGGAAGGATCAACTTAGAACCTTTGATGAGAAGTCGGATGAAGGAATATTTGTAGGATATTCCTCCATCAGCAACGCTTACAGGATCTTTAATAAAAGGAAGCTGACGATCGAGGAATCAGTTCATGTAGTGTTCGACGAACCTCACCATGACCCTACAGGAGTAGAAGCTGTTACTCAGAACATCCAACAACTTTCCATCTTAGATCCACTGACTCCCATAGAACCTGTTGTTGACCTAGAAATCAACCCCGCAGCTGTAAGAATCGACGTAGATGAAGCCGATGCTGTATAAGCTGAAGCTGTATCTACAGCAACTCAAGATACAGTACGGGACCCTGAATTAGAACCCGACCGAAGATGGTTGAGAGACCACCCACAAAAGCTGATCATTGGAAACATTAATGCTCGTGTTTCTACTCTTAGGAGAATACAGAGTACATAAGGAAATGTACTGTGTGCACAAGAAGAACTAGATACTGAGATATCACCATTCCCTGAATGGAAATCTCAATCCGAGCTTAGAAGACTCAATATGTGCACTATTGCTGTATTCTTAGCCCGGTCCGAACCTGTTTCTACCATAGAAGCTCTTAATAATTCCCATTGGATAACATCTATGAAAGAAGAGATTAACGGTTTCGAAAGAAACAATGTATGGTATCTTGTACCCAGACCTACGCATCAATCTTTTATTGGAACCAAGTGGGTATTTCGTAACAAGAAGGATCGTAATGGACTAATTATAAGGAATAAATCCAGACTAGTCGCACAAGGCTACAGACATGAAGAAGGCATAGACTACGATGAAACTTTTGCCCCTGTAAGAGCTTCATCGTATACCAAATAAACTTTTGCCCCTGTAAGAGCTTCATCGTATTTGACGCCCATAAGAGCTTCATCGTATACCAAATAGACGTCAAAAGTGCATTCCTAAACGGAGACCTTGCCGAAGAAGTTTATGTTGAACAACCACCAGGGTTTGCCAACACAGATGTCATAGATCTAGTATACAGGCTAAGGAAAACACTATATGAACTTAAGCAAGCCCCTAGAGCATGGTATGAGACCCTATCCCAGTATCTAACTGATAATGGATTTGAGAAAGGTGCTGTGGACAAGACCCTGTTCAAAATACAGGAAGGCGATGACCTTCTAATGGTTCAAATCTATGTAGATGACATTATATTTGGTTCAACTAACCTTGCTTTATGTCAAAGGTTCTCTCATCTCATGCAAAGTAAATTTGAAATGAGTATGATGGGAGAACTTAGTTATTTCCTAGGTTTGCAGGTAAAGCAGTTGCCTACATGGATCTTCATCAATCAGGAAAAATACAACAAGGAGCTTCTCAACAAATTTGGAATGAACACTTCCAAATCATCGTCAACCCCCATGAGCACTTCCGTGCAGATTAGTGCTGATGAAGCCGGAAAGCCGGTTGACGAATCACTCTACAGGAAGCTTATTGGCTCGCTCCTGTACCTAACGGCTAGCAGGCCCGATATCCAGTTTGCCGTAGGAGTGTGTGCGAGATATCAAGTAGCACCCAAAGAATCACACTTCAATACAGCTAAACGAATCCTGAAGTATAATAAAGGAACAGTCAATGTAGGACTTTGGTATCCTAAAGAAGGCGGATTCGATTTAGTTGGCTACAGCAACTCGGATATCGGAGGCTGCAAGCTAGATAAGAAGAGTACAAGTGGAACTTGTCACTTTCTTGGACCTAGACTTGTTTCTTGGTTCAGTAAAAAGCAATTGGCAAACTCACTTTCCACGGCTGAATCAGAGTACTATGCTGCTGGTAGTTGCTGTATGCAGATCCTTTGGATGCAGCAACAGTTGTCAGATTATGGGATTGAAGCCAAGGAAACGCCAATCATGTGCGATAGCATGAGTGCATTTGCAATAACTCACAACCTTGTATTGCACTCGCGCACTAAGCACATCAACATGAAGCATCATTTCATAAGGAATCATGTCGAGAACAAGGATGTTCGTCTGGAAAAAGTTCATATAGATATTCAGTTGGCCGACATCTTCACCAAGCCTGTCGATACAGCAAGATCCAACATGCTTCGACAAGAATTTGGGATTGCTACAGCCTGCCTCCTTGTAAGTATTTACTGTTTTTACTCAACAATTGAGGGGGAATGCTGTAAGACCCAAGAATACAGTATCCACCATTAATTATCTATACACTCAGAGCCTTCAATACAGCACTGTAGGGAACAAAGAAATATGAATCATCCTACAGCTGACGTGTGCAATAATTAAGGGGGAATACAGTATGACCCATGAATACAGCATTAATCCAAAAGTTGCTATATGGAATTGAAACCTATATGTACCTTTTAAGGGGGAACGCTGTATCGTCGCGGATACAGCACATACTGGGAATTCAATTCATTATATATATTATAATATTTCGTTTTAAAAATAATTTTTGTCCACGTGCCCTGTTTTCATGTCAAACGTCATTTACATTAAATGACTTACACGACATCTGGACAATTGAATCTCAAAAGCTGCGATGTTTTCAATTTGTTTAATATTTAATACCGTCGTTTCAGGCATTAAGGGGAATAACAAATGTCATAAGTCGGACCCGTTCCTATTTTAAAATTCAATGGATAAGTGTACCAGTTACACTCAGTCCATCGTGACCGTTCATTTCAAACACCGGTTCCCATCCCTTAAATCTGACCATTCGTTCTCTGAAAACCCTTCTTCGCCGCCCACTATAAAAGGACTGTAAATGTCATTTGAGACTCTTTACACCTTCTGCATATTTTAAGATCACTCAAGCAATTCAACCTACAAGTTTTTCTGTGTTTACTACATATTCTTCTCGAATCTTTTTCATCTTTTCTTGAGAATCATCAATGGCTTCCACTCAGACATCTTCCACTTCTCTCAAGAAGTCTCTGAACTTCATCGATGGACGGATCTTCTCCAGATCTATCATGATGGAACTCATTCACGCTGAAAGTGATGACGTCGATACCATGGAGGTCGTCACCACTAGAATCCGTCAACAAGGCCTCTACCGCCTTGGGAGCCACACCGCCGAGAATTATGATGTTCATCTTGTTGAGGAGTTCTACCTCAACGCCGTGGTTCGTTTTCTGCCTCTAGCCCTAGGAGGTCATGTTGCTGATATCACAGCAGTCATTCGGGGAGTGGAGATCCGCATTGACCAAGAGCTTCTCAAAAACATCTTCAGGCTACCCTATGATGGCCTGACCATGGAAGAACTTGAGACCTTTGGGTCTCAAGAGCTGCTGACTCAATACTATGGCTTGTTCACCGATTTGGAAACGGTGGAAGTGGTTCACACCACATGCCATAAGAAGAAGTTTTGTTTACCGTTTGTTTATTTACATCATTTTTGCTGCCGCATTATTGAAAATCGTACAGGTGCATTTGAGATGTGCACAAATCTCAGATTCAGGATGATGGTTGCCATAATGACTTGTGAGAAGGTCAACTGGTGTCAGATTATCCTTAAACGTTTGCAGGAAGAGGTTTCCAAACCTACTACTCAAAAGAAATCATTTGGTGTATTTATAAACCATGTCTTGACGAAGTGCGGACTTCAGCAAACCGCAGATGCAAAGAAGATAAGTTCACGGATATTCTTAGGAGGCGTCAGGCCCACTACCTTCAATCAGAGCATCCTGATTGCGAACAGGCCTTTTATCTGGAACTTGCCACTATCTGAAGATCCGAGGGACATTTCTTCTAAGTCCCAAAGTGTCGAATCGTCAAAGAAGCGAAAAAGATCTCACAGCACGACACCAGTTCTTGTTGAGAAGCCGAAAAGGAAGCTAAGGAGGCTTACTAAAGTTAAAGCTACAGAACCCTCCGAGGATGCTCCTGTCGTGGCGCAACCCACTAATCAACTATCCCACGGCCCAACCCCTGCGGAAGAGATGCCCGCTACTGCATCGACAGTAGATCCCGAGCCCTTGGCGGCAACGACGGATACGAGGACATCTGCCAACTCAAAAGACTCTGGCGAGTCGGCTGCCTGTTTGGAGCTAAAATCTACCTCTCCTATACGGGATTCCACACCCATTCAGGATCCACCTTCCTTCGGGGTACCATCCCATGTAAGAAATCCCTCTCTAATACAGGATCCCACACCTGTAGAGGAACCCCTTCTTACAGCAAACCCAGAAGCTGTACGTAGTCCCTCCACGGACACAATAATTTCCAAGACCCTACTTTCCGTGCAGATTGAACAGTCATTCAAGCGATTTCTCAAATGGAAAAGCTTTAGAATTTCTCCGTACGAAACCTTGTACAACTGGAGTGAGTGGTATAGCGAAGAGAAGTTCGTTTTGGAAGTGACGGACACCCAAGAAATTGCTGTCCTGATCCAATGGGACAACTTATTCGTCAAGGAGCTAATTGGGAGTCATATGCTTGATAAGGCTGAAGCTAGAAGGAAAGGAAAAGCTTCATCAATGGAAACTCCCGACAGTCCAAAATCTGATCCTGATTCCGACGACGATGACGACGCACTCCAGGCTAGTTTGCGGATGAGTCGAGAGGAAGCCCAAGCCAAGAAAGATGAAGGGGCATCTACCCATCAATCGTCCCCTTCGCCATAGCTAGACAATATTCATGACAATGAGGATTCAGTCCCTCATGTGAAGGAAGAAGAAAATGTTTCGCAACAGGCACCCGAGCCTGCTGTCGCCGCCGAAGAAGAAGAATCACGTGCCTTCCAGCAAGAGGAATCAGTCCCCCTGCCGGAACAGGCGGATGCTGAGAGACACCAGGAGGAATTGGTCCCTCCTATATCCATGTCTACAGAAATCCCTTCGACACAGGAGGATATCGCACCCCCTGCTGCCGAACCCAAACAGCTGCTCCCGCCCCATCAACTAGAGATGTTAAACGGGCTAGCCCTAGCGGTTCCGGGCTAGCCCTAGCGGGCTTCGGGCTAAACGGTCCGGGCTAAAAAAGCCTGGATTTAAACGGGCTAGGATATATTGGCCCTAACCCTAACCCTAACGGGTTTCGTGCTAAACGGGCTAAACGGACTAAATATTTAAAAAATCTATTTTTTATTTTTTTATAAGTAAAAAAACAATAATAATATATTTTATATATATAGTAACAACTATACTATAATAAATATAACAAAAAATACACTTTTATGTATATATATATATATACACACTATATTAACAAATACAGTAATAATATATATTATATATAATATTAATATATATTATATATATAATATTAATATAGTGTATATATATAATATTAATATAGTGTGTGTATATATATATATATATATATATATATATATATATATATATATATCGGGCTTCGGGCTAGCCCTAGCGGGCTTCGGGCTAGCCCTAGCGGGCTTCGGGCTAGCCCTAACGGGCTTCGGGCTAAACGGTCCGGGCCAAAAAAGCCCGGATTAAAACGGGCTAGGAAATATCGGCCCTAACCCGATTTTTTGGCGGGTTAAACGGGCCAGCCCTACGGGCCCGAGCCCATTTAACATCTCTACCATCAACCGCCTTGGAATCCGACGACGGTACAATACCTGAGGATGTCCAACTCACTTCACGTCCTGACGTGAATTTGATAAGGTTAAATGGAGTCGAGGACTTCACCCAGCCAGATTCTCCCCACACCGAAATAAGAAAAGAGCACTTACGTGCTCTTGGCCTGCAAACAGTATTTATTCAGGACGCAGTCAATGCTCTACACTCGGTAGAAAAGGCTCTTGATTGGCTTCACACATCTGCTGTTGAAGAAATGACTGGATTAAAGCATGAAGTCTCTCGTGTAGTCGAAGCCTTTACTGTCTTGCCAGAAGTCTTCAAGAAAGCCCTGAGCAATCTGCAAGAGAAGCAAGAAAGGATCCTGAGGGAAGAGCAATCGAAACTCCGCGTATCTAAGTCCAAGACCGCATTTGCTCTAATCGAATCCGGTTCCTAACTGCGAAACCATGACAAGAACATTAAGGATATGTCGCAGGTGCTCTCCTCCCTTGTTGAGAGAATGACAAATATTGAGACGAAACAGGATGCCGCTCTGGAGATCCTGGAATGTCTTGATGAAAAGGTATCATACCTTGATGATGCCAAAAAGGGGGAAGAAGCACGGGAAGCCGCCAGGAGAATGAGGTTGGAGCAAGAAAAAGAGTTGTTAGCTCCGTTTGAAGACTCCATCACTGCTGACATAGCCCGTATCTCAACGCCAAGCGTGAGAATACTAGGAGACAGACCAGAATTCCAGGATCCTAAGTATCCTTGGAAAAGCCTAGTCCGAAAGCCGCAATCTATGAACCTCCCGGCAGACCGACAACCTACCGCTGCAGAGATCAAAGAATGGAGGAGAAATGAACTGTTAAGATACTTCGTTGTACTTATCAGGGGATCCGCTTTATTCAATAGATGCAGAACGGTACAGGAAGCCGCAGAGGAATTCAAGACGAAGATAGAAGAAGGATCTCTCCTGCTACAGCAGCAAATGATGTTAAAGCATCGAAAAGGCGACTTGGTAACCCATCCAGAAGATTGGATCCTAGTCTTTGATAAATCTTATGAAGGACGTGCAACTTATTAGAATCGAGACAGGGACGCTCACCAGAACTGGTGGTGAAACACCAAGAATGAACCTTCCAAGTGACCATGGAGACACTCTAACTTTAGGAGCTGAATACCTTAGTGTATTATTCGATTGTAATTTCACTTTCAAAACAGCAATCTTTGTACTCTATTTCAGTATCAATAAAATTTTTGCCTGTCTTGAAAGATTACAACTCGTAATCTACTGTGTTCTTATATGTTTACAGTCACTTTATTTTATTCTTACTGTATTCATATCATGAAACCTATCTCATACACAAGCTGTAAAGAACTTGTCTGCGAACAGTTCATAGTTTAAGTTGTATGCATCTTAGAAAACAATGTAAGATTGTGCCTGCGCGCCAATCATAAGTTTTCAATGTAACTTTCTTTTAATAAAAGCTGAACTAGCCTGCGAGCAGTTCTTAGTGTTAAGCCCGACTACCGAAGGCCAGAACATTCGAAAGAAGACCAAGAAGTCTGCCCTACTTCAAACCGCTAAGTGTCAAAGTTTTGGCATCATCAAGGATGTTTGGATAACATCATAAGGTTTTAAAAGGAAGACTAGGAAGGACTTGGCAAATTATCAAAAATGGGGAAATTGTTGGGATAACAATAAACCTGTATCGATGCCGTTTGAATAAACAGTCCTTGTATCGATAGTATTGTCAGAATGTTTTGACAATATGCCAAATCCTGGATACCGCCTCTAGCTGTATCGAAAAGCTGATCAAGTTTCAAACCATGTATCTAAGACCTCTCACAGTGACATCCATACAGCATATTGATCATACAGCAAAGAGTCCCGCAAAGCTAAAGTATGGAAGCTGTCTCGAATATCAAATACAGTGATCCTTCCATACATCTCTCAACAGGACAAGAAGGACTCTTCAGTATTCGCTATAAGTCAAGTCCCGTTGATAAAGAAGTATTTAAATACTAAAGGATAAAGTATTTATATACTGTAAGTCATAAGATCTTCAAAATCCCGCAATATCCGAATCTCAGTCAAATGTCTGTTGTCGCAGAATCTTGCCCAACGGTTAGATTTCAAACGGATATATTTCAGAGACTCTATATATATCTCAGTCCTTGAAGATCATACCACCTACGATCCAACGAACAACTTACGACTTACAACGATCAACGCAAATCATATACATCTGAACAAGATATCTCAAAGCATACTGCTATTCAAATGAAGAGATAAAAGTTTTCTAACCTTGAACAACACATTATCACTTGAAAGCCCAGAAAGTCATAGTTGTTGTTCAAACCCTGTTCTACCTTTGAACAAACTCATATCAGCCCTGTGTGGACTGAGGAATCCTTTCTACTCCCGAACTGTGTGTGACGGACTTGCATTGAAGAAGACGAAGCTTCAGAACTGTGTGTGAAGAAGCCAGTCAAGTGTTAGCTCAAACCAATCTGTGTGAACGGTTGAAAGCGAAGATCTTTATATCAATCTGTGTGAATGATATATTGATTGAGTGTTGTTATAATTACGTAGTTGTGTACGCAGTAATTATAATAAAATTTTTACTCCTGTGTGGAGGACCTGTGGACATAGAGGGGTTTACCTCGAACCACTGTCGGAGAGGTTGATTCTAAAAAGAATCAATCGTATTTTTAACCGAATCAGATCCAAAATCACTTATTTTATAAAACAGTATTTTTCATTCCTACATTCTCATATGGATACATCAATAATCAACAAAGTCCTTATGTTCTCTATTAATAAATTTGATGATTGGAGAATCAGGATGGAGGCTCATCTTGCAGCAATGCACGAAGAGATGATTTTTGTTATACAGGATGGCCCCATCAAGATAATGAAGGTAAATACGGCCGCAAGGATTGAAGGCCAATCCCATGCTGAGATGCTCGAGAAGGAGCGCGAGCAATGGACTACAGACAAAAGAAAGCGCGCCAACCTCGACAATGTTGCGAAGAATGCGTTTTTTGTCACCCTCGACAAAAGCACATTCTCGAAGGTAAAGAGCTGTAAAACAGCCAAGGATTTGTGAGGGAATTGAGCTCTCAAAAGAAAAGAAAATTTCCAAATTAACTGAGCAATTTGAATCTTTTGAAATGAAACCAACTAAAACACTTGAGGAACTTGACCTCAGATTCACTGGAATTGTTGGTGAACTTGAAGTTTTGGGCAAAATTTATACCCAAAGGGAGAAAAACTTAAAGATTTTCAGATCTCTCCCTGCCCAATGGGTCATTAAGACCACATCTATGCATGTGTCATGTAACCTTAGTGAAATATCTACCTTTGATCTCTTCTTTGACCTCAAAGCTTTTGAGTATGATATAGACAAGAGAGAGAAAGCTGAAGAATCTCCCGCCAGGACTACAGCCTTAGCCACTGTATCCAACCGTCGACACAGCATGCCCAGCCTATCAAAGCCAAATTACAATAATGCTGACAGCGACGACGATATCATGTCACAAGATGAAATGGCGCTCCTCATGCACAAATTCAAAAAGTTCATCAAGCAGTCTGGAAAGACTCCCTACAGGCCCAAGCCTGTTCACAAGGTAAGTACTGAAACTTCCTCTGGTGACGCTAACCTATGCTATAATTGCAGGAAACCAGGACATTATGCAAACAAATGTCCTCATCCCAAAGTTCAAAGGTTGCCGGAAGCCGAGCAACAAGAGAGGGATGAACGAATACGTGCTTGGAAAAACAAGCTCAAGGCACTTATAGGAGAATCAGAAGCCTCCCCCACACCATCCAAATCCGAAGAATGTCTTCAGGTATTCACTGAAAGTGATTCGTCTGACGATGAGTTCGAAGATAACGCATATATGTGCTTTATGGCAAAGGACATTCCGGAAGAAGAAGATAGCAATGATGAGGACATTTTGGAGAAGGACATATGGTACTTCGACAGCGGTTGCTCCCGTCACATGACAGGAGATAGAAGCAAGCTATCAGATTTCGTAGAAGTTCGCGGTCCAAAAGTGCGCTTCGGTGATAAATCTAAAGGAAGAACAAGAGGAAAAGGAAACCTTCTTGTCGTAAAATTCAAAGTCACCGACGTAGCTCATGTTGAAGGCTTACAGTACAATCTACTTAGTATTAGCCAGTTCTGTGACAAACAGTTCTCGGTGAAATTCTATGTAGACCACTGTAGAGTCAAGAACATCCTAACCAAAGAAGTTGTGCTCACAGGAACCAGATCAGGTAATATGTATATTACTGACTGGATGCCTACGAGCTCCACAATTCCTTGTTTAGTTGCCAAATGCACTGCAGATCTAAGTTTGCTATGGAATAAGAGGATGTCTCATGTCAACTTCAAGGCGATCAAAAAGCTCTCAAGACAGGGACTGGTTAGAGGGTTTCCTAATGTATCATTCCAAAAAGACAGTGTATGTGGACCATGTCGAAAAGGCAAGCAAATCAAGTTCACCCTGAAGAGCAAATCCTACCTTTCAACCCACAGAGTGTTGGAAATGATACACATGGATCTCTATGGTCCTGTAGACCTGGTAAGTTTGGGAGGTAAGAAATACGTAACTCTTAGCATCTTAACATACGTTAACTATACTCCTTAGCGTATGTAATCCTTGTGCCTTAGCGTACGCTAAGTATACATCGTAGCGTGCGCTAATGTGGCTGTACTTAGCCATTTTTAGCTATCCTTGTCCAATGTCTCAACATACTAGATACGAACATATGGCATACTGAATACACATACTCCTTCCGATTATATTCTCATACGATACATCTAATACACGATATTCTCATATATAATTATCGACCAAGTACGACAATTATACAAATACAGCTGTCTCAGTCTTTCATTTATTTTATCCATACTGCACAGATTCCACACTGTCCAACATAACTCGTATAAAATAACATTAAACAACAGTAGTAGAAATTCCGGATATTACACTTAACAACTGGTAGAAATATGGTATTTGATTCTTTCAACGCTATTTCTTGATCTAGATTACTAATGGGACATATAGGAAAACTATAAGATTTCCTATATGTGTCGATATAGAAATAAGGATCAATAAAGTCATATACATCTGCTCTTAATTGATTTCCTATGACAGCTAGCGCATGGCAGCAGGGGAAGCAGTTAATTTCCCATTTAAAACAAGAGCATGTTCGCTCATGAAGTCCAACAGTATATGCAAATTCAGACTTCACAAGAAATACACCCGGTTCTGAACAATGCATAGTATAAGATGATGTGGCCTTAATACCTTGTGTTAACTTTTCCTGCTTCGATTGTGTCAGCCTTGTTATCCACGTAGTAGCTTTTCGTTGCCTGGATGATATCATATCCATAATCTTGATCTAGTCAGATCTAACTTATAATATACAGGCATATTGATATGGCGCTCAACTGAAATCCAATTGTTAAATGACTCTGCAGTGCCGTTCGCAATAATACCATATCTGTCCCCAACAGAAAATGCACGACACCAGTTCTCAACTAGAAGGTCAAGCAGAACTGCATCAATAATTTTTCACCACCCAATTTTCTTAGAGCAACGAGGTGAAATCGGTTTTCTCTCTTCGATGATGAATGTGCA
Source organism: Orobanche coerulescens (assembly GCA_033398695.1). Classification (NCBI taxonomy): domain Eukaryota; kingdom Viridiplantae; phylum Streptophyta; class Magnoliopsida; order Lamiales; family Orobanchaceae; genus Orobanche; species Orobanche coerulescens. The sequence continues at coordinate 81,691,246 of CM065801.1, read as the reverse complement.
AGTTTCCAGAAACAATCCCGGACATTGTCAATACACACCAACTTCCATAATCCTTCAAATCTTTTCATCAAGTTCATTTGAAGATGTTTGTAGCAAAACAAATGTGGGTTACCGGGGAATACGCTATCAAATGCACAAAGCAGGCCATGTCCCCGGTCACTTATGAATATTATCGTTCTCCCATGACGAGCTATCAATTTCTTCAAGTTGGAAAAAAAGAATAACCAATTATCTTCAGCTTCAGATAAGCAAACACACATAGCTAGAGGAAACATACATGAGGTAGTAAGAATCACAGTTAGGAAATGGATGAAGTTATAAGTATAAAAGTACAAGATTACTTGTTCAAATAATACTATTACAACAACGTAAAATACCATTACTTTGCCAAGTAAACATAAAAGACTTTAACATGTTAGTAGCTAGTGGTTTGATATTATGTAATATTTTTTGAAAAGTTACTAGTTGAAGTAATTCGATCTTTTCAACATTACTATTTCAAGTAATCCACACACATAGCTAGAGGAAACATATATGAGGTAGTAAAAATCACAGTTAGGAACTGGATGAAGTTATAAGTACAGAAGTACAAGATTACTAGTTCAAATAATACTATTACAACAACGTAAAATACCTTAATATGCCAAGTAAACATAAAAGACTTTAACATGTCAATAGCTAGTGGTTTGATATTATGTAACATTTACTGAAAAGTTACCAGTTGAAGTAATTCGATCCCGTCAACATTACTATTTCAAGTAATTCATACCCAGTACCATAATGTTGAAAATAAGGTTTGAATGAGAAATAGCTATACCTTCATTCTCGTTTTTTCCAGTAGCTGATATAATCTGACCCTTGTAGACACTCTTATCAAATGTCCCATCAACATATAATATAGGTAACGCATGTTGAAATCCTTCCACACATGCACCATATGCAACAAAAACCCTTTGGAATCGATTAGTGACTGGGTCAATTTCCAATTCAAATATTGAGTCATTTTTTGTTTCCATGACAACATCCTTATACCACGATAGCTTGTTGAAGGAATTAGCCTCGTGTCCATACATCTTGTTATTTGCCTTTTCTTTTGCTTTCAAAGCCACCTAGTACGATATGTCAAATCCATACGATTCCTTGATCTTTTTGGATATCTTTGGGCATAAGGCACTATTATACATAATATCATTGTCAATGTAATTCATAATGACTTCTGAATCCAACTTCGGATGACTAAGTTTTCGACCAACATTGAGGCAAGTATGTACTAGGTCTTTATCTCGGATAACAAATACACCACTAGGTGAGTTAACGCCACCTTTAACAAACCAGTTGCAAAAATGGTCTCCCTACAAGCTAACAAAGTCGCTGCAGTAAGCATGAAGGCGCTTCCCATCGTTGCGAATAAATTTATAATCAGAGCCGTGGAATGCCGCATACTTTTTCAAATTCTCCCTAAACTCATCTATACCTTGATTGAAGTTTTGACCTACAAATTGAATTACATGAGCCCACTCATCCGATAATAAAGTTTTCGGTTGCTCTGTCCGGTAAGCTTTCCCTAGATGACCTTCCTCCTCCAGCTCAATTTCAACAACATTAGTATCACCTTGTTCTTTTTGTTTGATCACGGTTATGTCAACAACTTTCATCTTGTATATCATAGCACCCGAGATCAACATATGAAGGTCTTGTTCGCTTTCTAATAAACAACAAGCACAACCTGTTGTACAATATGTGAACCAGAGTACATCATCTCGTCGAAATTTGAACCTACGGTGCACTTCATCTTGCAGTGTACTTAAATTGATTGTCGAACTCAGCGGATACATAAAATAATAACCCTCCCATTTCCACCTAAGAATCAAAGTTGAATAATCACGCTTGCCCCAACACAAAGTATTTAGTTCATATAAATGAAAACACTTTGCACACAATAATAAGTATAAACAAAACAAAAATGCATTTCAGTTTTGAAAAATTGATGTTGCAAAATATAGTTAAACACACAGCAAAATTACAAAATCCACCCAGTTACACAAAAATTCCTTTTTTATTCTAAAATCCAGAAAAAGCTAAATTCATATTATGAAAAATATGAAAAGTTCAAACCTTAACGGTTTCGGAGTCGTCGAATGTTCGGGAATCATATTTCTCCTGGAAAATTATGAACCTAGAAAATTCTGAGAGCTCTCTTTTGCACCAAAGAAAAGACCAGGAAATAGCCGAACAAGAAAAGAGGTGAAGTTTGAATTTGAATATTGAAATGCATATTTGAATCCCTGTAATGTTGATGAATGGAAATCACGTCGCTTCTCCTGTAACTGTAGATGAAAGGAAAGAAAGCAAAAAGCAGAAAAAAACAATACAAAATAGCAAGGGTAAAAAGGAGAGATGACAAGAGAGAGAAGCGCGTGAAAAGGTCAAAACGTAGTAAGTGAGAAGATTGAGGGGCGCGTAAGTGCTACTGAGCAAAGGCCTTGTTGCATTGTATTTTTGGGTCATTTTCTCTTTAATGAAAGTTTTCCGTTATACAAATTATAATATTAATTGATCAAAAATTAAAAAAATGAGTAATAATCGATTCTTTAAAATCAGTCATACTTTCATCAAAATGACGGATAGAAAGTGATTAAATTACTCTATTCTAGTAGGTCGGAGAAAGAATATAGTTTTGTGATATTCAATTCTATTAAAAACCTTTTATTGCAATACCTTTTACCAAATTTTAAGTTTTTGAATTCAAGTGGCCGATTCTTATACGGCCACAAGCACTAGGTAACGCAAAACTACAGTAAAACTTTTCTAAAGTTATATACTTGGGAACATAAAAAAATATTTCTAAATATTATTTCTAAATAGAGTTTCAAGAAGATTTTTTTTTTTAAATTTTAAAGTGCATGTATAATATATAAATATTATAATTAGTAGATACATGTATGTAATATATTGTAAACTTAGGAATTAGGCAATAAAATTGTTTATGCTTTAACCGATGAAGAAATCATTGAAGGAATTAGGCAAGAAAATGAGGAAAATAATCCGGAGGATGATAGCATAGAAGTATAAAAAATTTCATGTGAAGAAGCTTTAAGCTTACTCAACAAGTTGGAAATATTTTGGGTTCAACAAGAAGGTGGTCATTTGGACGAGCTAATGGGCACACCCAAGTTGAAGGACATGGTTACAACACAAATGATTAAATCTGTCACAATCAACCTTGAACAAGTATTTTAGATCAACTTAAATCTATTGGAAAAATATTATATATATATATATATATATGTATTTTATTATGATTTATTCCTAAATGGAGGTGTATTTCCTTATGTTGGGATTTGAAAATATATGAATTATGACAATATGGAGTTTATTCCAAATTATAACTAGTCCCAAGTTGGGACCATAAATTTTTATTCCTAAATAGAGTTTATTCCTTAATAGAGTATTTTTTTTTGAGAAGTTTTACTGTAGCAAGAAAAAAGAAAAGGCATGAAACGACAGATAATTATATATAAATTAATTAAAATGCTCAGTGTAACCGCTAATCAAATGATCAAAGATAAATTTGGATGAAGCATAATCAGTCAAGAAAATCAAGAGGACTGGTAAGGACTTATATCCTGATCCTCGATTATTCAAGAGATATAGGTCAGATGCCCTCTCACAACAGAAAAGAAAACTCTAAGCACCGACTCTATAGTATTAGTTTAAATTATTTTCGATGTGATTTAATAAAATTGTATGTTTATTATAGTATAAGTGTATTTGAAAAAATTGTATATATTGGATGAACTAATTAAGTAAGGCTACTCATATTTACCATTAGTTATATAAGTTAAAAAGTATTTAATATCTAGTCCAGGTGCGTCTTGACTGATCAAATTCAGTACAAACCCGAAAGTAACCTCCCAGGTGTAATGAGGAGGAGTAATTGGCAGGTCTGAATTCTGTAACTCCTGCTAATTTTTGAAATTCGAAACTCCTGTGTTCAATGCAGGCATGAACGCCTGCATTATGACAGCCTTAAGGACTGTGTTTAAACCTCCCCTGCAGGTGTGAATGGCTTATAAATAGGCATGCATTCCTTTGCATCTGGACATGCAATTTTCAAAAACTCCAGAATACAGCATACACAGTTTTCTGCATACATATCATAAAGTTGGAGCTCTTTCCTCGCCTCGTTCTAGTTCGCCGGAACTCGAAGGTCTGTGGTGCTACTACCTTTGAGACGAAGTCATTTTATCTTTGGGGGCGACACGCCTAAATCGAGAGCACTATCGGGGCATTTTTTGGCTTGCGGAAAGAGGGCCTTCCTCGACTCGGCTACTTAGCATACGGTTTTCTATCCTTTTAATTTATTGTTTATTTGTTATCTCAATTCAGTTTCATATATTTCTGTTTTGTCTCGAGTTGTAATCCAGTTTCGAGTTTTGTATTTTCATTTTTCGTACGAGTTTGTAATTTCTGTTTTTCGAGTTGTAATTTTCATTTCCAGTTGTAATTTGGTTTCCGACTGGTGAAATTATCAACAAGCGCAAGACGAGAAAATGTTTACTTGCTGTCTTTACTAAATTCCACAACTGGAGATGTCGATTACCGCTTCCACTGACTCGAGCACCACTGCTGCGACTGCCTTCGCGACTGCCGCCTCGACCATGGCGAACACCTTTGCTGCAACTATGTCAAATATGATGAGCTCAACTACCTCAGCAACAATTCCATGGGTGTTTTTGAACCCCTTTCTGACTACTGGTGGATCCACCTCGAGTGGCACTGTTGGTTCCACTTTTAGTGGTACCGTAGGATTCACGTTAGGATCTAGTGTTGGAGCCTATGGGTTCAACATGAGTGGTACCTTTTTTGGAACAACCTCGGGGCCTAGGATGATGCCTACCACCGAGAAGCCGCCAAAGTTTGGTGGAGCCGACTTTAAAAGGTGGCAACAAAAGATGTTGTTCTATTTGACAACACTAGGCTTTGCAAACTTCCTTAATGAAGATGCGCCACAGGCACCAAGTGTTCAAGAGACTAGTTTCACAGTCCGAGTTGCCTATGACAACTGGCACAATGGAGATTATCTTTGTAAAAATTTTATTCTGAATTCTTTAGAGGATAGTTTGTACAATGTATACTCTGTTGTAAACACATCAAAAAATATGTGGGATGCACTTGAAAAGAAGTACCGTAGCGATGATGTAGGTACAAAGAAGTTTGTAGTCGCCAAGTATTTGGACTACAAGACAAATCATGGAACAAGTGGAAGAGTTCCAACTCAGCATTCATGATGTAAATGCCGAGGGAATGGTCCTGTCGGACGCTTTTACTATTACAACTGTGATCGAGAAGTTGCCCCCCAGTTGGCAAGACTTCGAGAGCTACCTCAAGCACAAGCGAAAGGATATGACTCCTGAAGACTTGATTGTGAAATTGCTCATCTAGTCTGACGTGTGCAAGAATGATTATAATCCAAAAGGCCTGATCGATGCTAAGGCCAATATGTTGGAGCAAGGCGGTCCCTTCCTCAAACGAACTCGCCCAAGTGCTCAAAACAAGAACAAAGGGAAGCGATCAGTCAAGAAGTTTGATGGTGATTGCTTCGACTGTGGCAAACATGGGCATGCGGCGAAAGACTGCCGCAAGCCTAAGGCCAACAAGGAGAAGAAACATGTTGCCAACATCGCCGAGATTAATGGTGAGTGGAAAGAGGATGACCTTGATGCTGTGGTCACCGAGGAGGTCAACCACGTTGAGAACCAAGGTGGTTGGTACGTCGACACCGGTGCGACCGCCCACGTTAGTGCCGATAGGAGCCACTTTAAGAACTATCAAGCTGTTGAGGGAAGAAAGCTCAACATGGGGAATCCAGCTTCATCTGAGATTATCGGAGTTGGAGAAGTGGCCCTCAAACTTACGTCCGGATAGACACTCACCTTGAAGAATGTGCTTCATGTTCCGGATATGAGGAAGAACTTGATCTCGGGCTCTATACTAGTTAATAAGGGGTTTAAACTAGTGTTTGAGTCAGATAAGGTTATCATATAGAAATTTGATAGGTTTCTTGGCAAGGGTTACCTCACGTGTAACACCCCCAAAACCATATGTGAATATTACACGCCGTAGACCCTTTCCACAAGGATCTACCAGGCTAAACATCCATAAACAACCAAATGTTTGCCCGACCAGAGTCAAACAATAAAATAATACAGACCGTTATGGTCACTTACACGTGAATACACAGACCGATGAGGTCACACAACCCAATCAACAAAACTGACTTAAACGACATTACCCACACAGGGGTCGAAATACAATACAGCGGAAGACTGAAATCAACTCTGACAACCCAAGAAAAATCAAACAACTCTCGACTCATGATTAGTATCGCAGCTCGTCATCCTCTTGTGCCAATGCTGTGACTGCTCCCCTAAATATGCATGTACCTGGACACAAAACATACATCCACCCCCGATTACTCGGGGGTTAGGAAAACTCCACTGTTTTACTAGTGCAAGTATCAAATTATACGAAATATAACAAGCAAGTAATAATCGTGAATCAAATATAACAATCAAATATCAAAATATCCCCGGGATATTTTTACAAGGGAAGATCAGCTATGAAGCATTCAAAAATAAGATTATCAGCTCGGGAATTTTTTTGAATTTCAAAACCTTTCGAAAATCTTAGGGTCTTAACCCAAATCTCAAATTGTATTTCAACAATTTACAGTACGAAAACATTTCCATAAATCTCGTAGGGCTCGGGCCAACATTCTTTTCTTAAAACTTTCTTACAAAAAGTTTGATTTACAAAACATGATTCATGACACCGTGATACCCTGTCACGTGTCTCCGTAGGTTCAACAACCCGCACGGACTTAACCAATCACAACAATCACAACAATCAATCATGCTCATGACTCCGTGATCGCTTGCCACGAGTCTCCGTAGGTTCAACAACCCACACGGATTGAGCCAACACAACAATCACAACATCCAGTCCCGACCCCGTGAACCTGTGTCACGTGTCACCGTAGGTTCCGTCGAACCCGCACGGTTGGACGTACTGTGTCCTGATTCAATGGACCTGTGCCATGAATCATCGTAGGCCTCGTCAGACCCGGACCTCAGCACCACACGCTAAGTTCTGATCCCATGGACCTGTGCCATGAATCCTCGTAGGCCCCGTCGAACCAACACGAGTGAACTTAGCGTTCCAGCACACCACATTCACATTCACATTACATACAACAATGAGCACAGTTAATCAATCACGTTGATCACCACAAAATCGTACGTCACACGCACATAACATAATCTCAACACTCTCAACAACTATCATCAATCAACGACACACAACCAACATAACATACGTTCGGTATGCAATACATTGTACAACAGCTAACACGTATACCAAAATAACACTATTATCACAAAGCCTTCGAATTGCGGAATACACAACCAATTCAAATGGAACATATTTATGAAGGAAAGCAAAATAATTATAAATCTCATACGTGATTATTAATCGCAAGATACAAGTCGTATAATAAGATACTTGCCTTAATAACCGCTACCGAACGCTCCGAAGAACACGGTTCGACCGGGAAGCTCGGACCCTGAAGAAGACAACGAACGGAAGGGTTCCGACTCGAGTTCTTCACAAGAATTCGACCCTAACAATATATAAATCATCAATCATACGAGGAAGAACAATCGTAGAACGCCCGAAATCCCCTCTATGACATTTTACCGGACACCTTCAAGGCGTCGATCAAGAACTCGACCAAAACAACGAATCGATACGATCCAACCATGGAATAACAAGGTAAATGATACAATACATCTAAATAATCATCAATCCATCACAATCCTAAGTTAAATCGGATTAAACGGATGAAATCGAACAAAATACCCAAAATCCCTAAAATTAGATTTCTAGAAAATCTGACCTGATTCGCTCGATCAAAGGATGTTATAGGACGGATTATTGATGATATGAACCTCAAAACTTCATGGATTTATTGTATAACAATATGCCTCCATGATTGATCAAGCTCCATCCGCGGAATGGAAGAAAACGAGTGAGAAAAAATGAGTGAAACCCGACTGCTCTGTCATATTTATACTGCTGCCGGACACGGCGCAGCAAACGGCCCACACCAGCGCCGGGTGTCTCGGCCGTGTCTCGGAAGGCTGCCCGTCCTGGCCGACCTGGCGCCGGACACGGCGCTCGGCAGCGCCATTTTCAGGGCCGTTTCGCCCAGGTCAGGCCAGCAGCCTCCAGGCACAAAATGAAGAATCACAACGACGATCCCAACGACCCCGAAACCCGAACCTGAATACGAACCGAAGATACGGTTACGAAGTACTCGCAAAGACGAATCTAAGAGCTAATAGAACACATGATTCCGACCACCCGAAGGCTCGAAATTCGACAACGGAAGGTAATTACCCCAAACTTTGGGAAATTACGAAAATGGCCCAAAACGTCCGAAAATCACGATACGTGATCGAATAACCAAACCAAAGTTCACAACACGTCTAACAAAGTTAAACGGACTTACGGGAAACTCGAAACAGTAATTTCGAACGAGATTCACGAGAATCGAACTCGAGTGCGGAAAAGTCGTTAATAAACACGGAACTCAACAAAACAATACCGAAACGAACTCGGATGACAAAAAGTGCAGAATTAATCATTCTCAGAATGACGAGACGGTCCCAAGCGAGTCGTCGAAACGGACCTCCACCGAAAAAAAGAAAATTACCGGAAATCCGAAATTGCGGATATTACATTCTACCCTCCTTAAAAGAAGTTTCGTCCCGAAACTTAAATCAAGTAGGGAGAAGCAATATCCTGCCAGGAAAACTCAACGAGATACACAAGAACCGAAAAAAATCGCGCCCAACGGCGAAACGTTACAAGCAACGCAGAGGAATATACGGCGTGAAAACACGCCCACGACGACTACACAACGCCACCGACTATGTTTCAAAACAACAACGAGTAATTAACAACACATCACATGCACACATTTAATCAAAGAAATGCACGCGACAACAAGTCGCACCCGACCACAACGACCATGCGGTAGAAACAAATATAGTATTATGATAGAATTCACTCCGATTCTCGTCAACAAGAAAATGTCCGACGTCAAGACACAAACATTTCAAGATAACAGAAAACGAGAATACCGGACATGACATTCTATCCTATTAAAAATAAGTTTCGTCCCGAAACTTAAAATAAAACATCATGGTAGAATACAAACAAAACCAAAAAGTTCACACAACAAATATCAATTTCTACACGAATTATAGCACGAAGTACGATACACAACTACATCACGGGACACCACCAGGCACTCCCCGAGTAGGAACGAAAACCCAATTCCCGAACATCTTGGTAACGGTCTCACAATGCACCGCTCGGTGACCCACTTGGCCACACTCGAAACAGTTGACTAACGGTGAACGACAATTCTTCGTAGTACGAGATCAGGCAACAACAGTCAGACAACCTCATTCGAACAACAACGATCGAACACCAACGATCAAATAACAATGATCGAACAACAATGATCAAATAACAATGATCGAACAACAACGATCAAATAACAATGATCGAACAACAACGATCAAATAACAATGATCGGACAATAATGATCAAATAACAATGATCGAACAACAACGATCGAACAACAATGATCGAATGACAACAGTCGAACAATGACTCCGAAGTCCCCACTTCAACTCCAGACATTAAAAGAACTGGCAGAAAGTGAAAGATGTTACTTCCAAACAAGGTTCACAAGAATCGAACCGAACTCGGAAAGGTCACGATGACAAACAGGTCGATCTGAAACAAGGTCACAACCAGTTCGAACGATGACAACTGAGACATCAAACAAGTTCAAAAAGTATCTACGAACACGTGCAAGTCGATAGAATTTAGAAGGAGAAACTGCAGAAGTCAAATATAGTACGGGTATTACATCTGACCTCTTATAAAAGAAATGTCATCCCCGCAACTCACAACAACGGAAACAAGGTAACAACACAAAAAGCATCCGACAGGAAAATCTTCCATGGGTCTCTCAGAGCCGATCCTGATATCTGTGCTGAAGCGCGAACTCCGAAAGTCTCAGTAGCCAATTCGCAAAACTGAATTCGGTGTCCCTCGAGTCCGCACTTGAAACGCGTTACTGACGAGAAGGACAATTTACACGTGCATGCCCCGGCACATCACGGTTGAAACACCTCGGCTCGGCATACCGAAAATACAAATGCTAGATACAATGGGGCATAACGTCGCAAAACAATATAGCGGAGATGCCAAATCAGCACAACAAAGAATCATAACACATATCATATACAACGATTACCATCGTAAAGTAATACACACACAAACACTACAACAACGACGGTATCGTTCGGCGACCTCAACGGCCCGAACGATAACCAGCACATAATTACAAACATTATGAAACAATCACACATGTACACAAACGTACAAACCCAAGCTTCAACAGCTCACACTCGTGCGACAACACGCAAATCACCACGAGGCGATAAACAGTAAACACGAGTTCACATCTCTCACAGAGGGCTAGTACAACAAATGCGTGGCAACGCCTCGACATTCATGGCACCAATTCGATCATACATGGAAGCAAACATCATAACAACAACGCGAACATCATACATACATACCCAGCCCTCAAACGGGAATGGATAGGTTTTAAAAACGAAAACCTCATTTTGAAAACAATTTTGGAAACACCGATTGATCTTGAGTATCACCCTTCAAAAAAAAGTTCAATCGTGAAACATCGTTATCGAGACTTTGGAAAACTATTTCGCATTCGATAAAAATGAGGACACTTTCTTTTCGTGAAAAACTTTCGGAAATATTCGACCCTCGGGTCTAAGTAAAAGTGTTTCTAAAACATTGGAAATATCACAAAACATTTTGGTCCTCGAGGTAGAAGAATCTTGAAACATATTGTGGCACCTTGGATGTACCACGAGAAAATAATTCATTTTAAAAGTACGTCTCAAAATTTATTTTCTAAGGTACTCACAGTTTTCAAAGATAATTCAATGGGTTAGAATGCCCAAAAATTTCAGATAATTACACGGAACATTATAGCGCCATGAGTCCCGCGCCGGAATCCACCAGGCTAAAAACAATTTACAAAATGCCAAAAAGGTCGATGACGGTAATATTTCAAAAACTCACAAAAGCCATTTACAAAATACGAATTTCGCCAAAACGATCAACGCCATAATGCCAAAAACTCGGTTAAGGGAATCGGTTTTCGAAATAAAACTCAGCCGGTAAAATACCGAAAGCCATTACAAAAGAACTCACACAGCGGAAAAAGGAATACAGTCCAACATGCACAATCCAATTGAATACATCTCACAGCATCTAGTTTAAACATACAACAAAACCATTCCTCGGAGTTTCTCACGAACTCAATCGCCAATACCTTATTCGAAACCCAACAAGGTTCTCAATTTTCACACCATACCACCCCTCACAGTGGTTCAAAGGTAAAACAACAATAGGCCCAGTTTTATACATATAATATATGTCAAACGTATTAAATACAACTATATTCACAACACCGTGCAAATAAAATTATGCACCGCAATTAACTCATTTAGATAAAATCATGATACACAGGTACTTCGCATAAAAGAGGAGACTTACGTCCACAGGCCGCACGGAGATGACGGTCGCCCACGATACTAATTTCATCCGACAACATATCCGACACGTTGTGACTACGCACAACTCAACTTGTCACCTGACGACTCGAACGACAAGACAACACATTACTCGACAAACCACGACTCGACTCGACCAGACAGCCTAGGTTTCCGCAACCTAAGCTCTGATACCATAAATGTAACACCCCCAAAACCATATGTGAATATTACACGCCGTAGACCCTTTCCACAAGGATCTACCAGGCTAAACATCCATAAACAACCAAATGCTTGCCCGACCAGGGTCAAACAATAAAATAATACAAACCGTTATGGTCACTTACACGTGAATACACAGACCGATGAGGTCACACAACCCAATCAACAAAACTGACTTAAACGACATTACCCACACAGGGGTCGAAATACAATACAGCGGAAGACTGAAATCAACTCTGACAACACAACAAAAATCAAACAACTCTCGACTCATGATTAGTATCGCAACTCGTCATCCTCTTGTGCCAATCCTGTGACTGCTCCCCAAAATTTGCATGTACCTGGACGCAAAACAGACATCCACCCCCCGATTACTCGGGGGTTAGTAAAACTCCACTGTTTTACTAGTGCAAGTATCAAATCAACGAAATATAACAAGCAAGTAATAATCGTGAATCAAATATAACAATCAAATATCAAAATATCCCCGGGAGGTTTTTACAAGGGAAGATAAGCTATGAAGCATTCAAAAATAAGATTATCATCTCGGGAATTTTTTTGAATTTCAAAACCTTTCGAAAATCTTAGGGTCTTAACCCAAATCTCAAATTGTATTTCAACAATTTACAGTACGAAAACATTTCCATAAATCTCGTGGGGCTCGGCCCAACATTCTTTTCTTAAAACTTTCTTACAAAAAGTTTGATTTACAAAACATGATTCGTGACACCGTGATCCCCTGTCACGTGTCTCTGTACGTTCAACAACCCGCACGGACTTAACCAATCACAACAATCACAACAATCAATCATGCTCATGACTCCGTGATCGCTTGCCACGAGTCTCCGTAGGTTCAACAACCCACACGGATTGAGCCAACACAACAATCAATCATGCTCATGACTCCGTGATCGCTTACCACGAGTCTCCGTATGTTCAACAACCCACACGGATTGAGCCAACAAAACAATCACAACATCCAGTCCCGACCCCGTGAACCTATGTCACAGTAGGTTCCGTCGAACCCGCACGGTTGGACGTACTGTGTCCTGATTCAATGGACCTGTGCCATGAATCATCGTAGGCCTCGTCAGACCCGCACGATTGGACCTCAGCACCACACGCTAAGTTCTGATCCCATGGACCTGTGCCATGAATCCTCGTAGGCCCCGTCGAACCCACACGAGTGAACTTAGCATTCCAGCACACCACATTCACATTCACATTACATACAACAATGAGCACAGTTAATCAATCACGTTGATCACCACAAAATCGTACGTCACACGCACATAACATAATCTCAACACTCTCAACAACTATCATCAATTAACGACACACAACCAACATAACATACGTTCGGTATGCAATATATTGTACAACAGCTAACATGTATACCAAAATAACTCTATTATCACAAAGCCTTCGAATTGCGGAATACACAACCAATTCAAACGGAACATATTTATGAAGGAAAGCAAAATCATTATAAATCTCATACGTGATTATTAATCGCAAGATACAAGTCGTATAATGTAATATCTGGATTAATTACCGAGTATTTCACCTATATTTGAACCCTGTATTAGTTGGAATTGTGATATCAATAAGTGGAATATGGTATTTACCGTATTTGTATTTTCGTGCATGAGTATGGCAGCATATTACTTGTCTCATACAAATACTCAATAATACAAATTATTGAGTATGGCTGCATATTATAAGTGAAGTAATCAATTATGGAGTTGGGTGGAGGCCAGCACATAGTCCTGGACAGTTTTTAATTATTAAGCCTGGACAGCTTTGGAATCTAGCGTAGGAAATTATTGAGCACAGGGGTCCAGAAACATTTTATAAAGGACAGCACCTCATTTCATTTGGTTTTCATCTTCCTTCACATGTTCTTAGTTCCCTGAAAGTCCAGAGGGTTTTCCCTACCTCTTAAACACATTTAGACCACCCCTTTTGTGATCTTTGAAGATTGGGTGTCACTGGTGATTGATCATTGAAGTGGAGAAACATCTTGATCTGGCAAGCAAGCAACCGGAGTTGGATTCTACTTATTGTCTCGGTGCTTTCTTCATCTTAAGGTATGTTAATACTAATTCCTACTTGGATTCGTGTTATCAAGGATATGATAGAAGTATGATATCAAGATATTGAGTTCCACTGATAAAATCATCCACGCATCATCATGTTTTAGAAATTGGGATGTTTATACTTATGAATAAATCATCAGAGGTTATATCCTTCCATATAAGTTGAATTTGTTAGATGTTTTCTGGATATAATGATGATATTGGAATCTAACACATCAATCTTGGATCACCCAACTTCACCTGAGAATTTTGTATGTTCAGTTTTCTACCCAGTACCCTACTGTCATCAACTAGGCGAGTCAAGTAGGCTGATCAGCGAGGTTGACTTCTGACTCGGCTGATCAGCGAGGTTGACTTCTGACTCGGCTGATCAGCGAGGTTGACTTCAGACTCGGCTGATCAGTGAGGTTAAATTTTCAGTCCAATCGGGTGTTGACACGTGGCACAATATGATCCGTCTATTTAATTGTCCTTCGAACGGTCATAACTTCTTCATACGAACTCGGATTTGGATGAATTTTTTTTTAAAAACGATCGTCTCGACGGGACGAATAAAATAGACTCGGCTGATCAGCGAGGTTGACTTTTGACTCAGCTGATCAGCGAAGTGACTTTTGACTCGACTGATTAGGTTACATTTTATGAACTTCCGACCGTGATTTGGATTGTTAGATGTTCGTACGACTGTAAATGAAATCTATATTACTTATTTTGTTAAGGTTCGAGCTTAGCAACGTGATTGATTTAAGGGGCGACCTTCGAGTGTTTCGTTTTCGTGGAAGTTTTGTTCTTGTCTTCGAATCGAGGCAAGTACCTTATTTGTTTCATGTATTGTTGTTATACATATTGTCGTGCATGTATGTCGTTATTGTATGTCCACCTCGTGTTGGTCCGACGGGATCATCGGGGGATCTATGCTAGCGTGCGCTGGATCATCAGACGGTTTTTTCCACCACGGGTTGGTCTGACGGGATCATCGTGGGTTCTAGGCAGTGAACGTTGGATCGTCGGAATTACCATGTGTATGTTATGATATCTGTAATATCCGCAATTTTCGATTTTCAGTAAATTTCTTTTTTCGGTCGGAGTCCGTTTTGACGACTCGCTCATGACCGTTTCGTCATTCTGAGAATGATTAATTCTACACTTTTTGACATCCGAGTTCGTTTCGGTATCGTTTTGTTGAGTTCCGTGCTTTTTAGCGACTTTTCCGCGCTTGAGTTCGATTCTTGCGAATCTCATTCGAAACTGCTGTTTCGAGTTTCCCGTAAGTCCGTTTAACTTTGTTAGATGTGTTGTGAACTTCGGTTTGGTTATTCGATCACGTATCGTGATTTCCGGGCGTTTTGGGCCATTTTGTAATTTCTTGAAAGTTACGGGTATCCGTATCTGTAATGGTTGTCTCGACCCGTTTCTTGGTCGCGTATGGCTAATTATGGTATTATGTTTTCATTTCGGGTCGTTGATGTCGTCTGCGAACTTTTCGTCGTGTTCGTTCCGTGCGTTTTCGGAAATCGGGTCGTCGAGCCCTGGCGGTTGCGGGACTGGCCGGACGGTTGCGGGACTGGCCGGACGATTGCGGGCACCGGCCGGACACATGCGGCAGGAACCGGCGTAGCGCACGCTACGGCCGGAAGTCTGCGCGCGCTAGCCGGCAGGTGTAGCGCACGCTGCCGGGTGGCCTAGCGTACGCTATCGGGCCTGGACAGTGGGGTTTCTGAGGTTGTGGACTAGGTCAGGATCGGCAGGTAGCGCACGCTGCTGTCGGTCGTAGCGCACGCTAACCGGCAGGGGTAGCGCACGCTGCCGGCCGACTAGCGTATGTTACCTGGGTAAGTTTGTCAGTCCAGTGGCTACCGGATTAGCTAAGCGCGCAGGCTTCCGGCCGTAGCGCACGCTAGCGGGAGTCGGGTCGACAGGTTTGGTCGGCAGGGTTGGTCGGTGATGCCGGGTCGTGTGGGCCCTGGCCGAGGGTACTCGGCCGATACCGGCCGATAGCGCACGCTAGTCCGGGAAGGCTAGCGCACGCTAGTCTGGCCCAGTATAAATGTGGCTGAGCAGTCACATTTCACTTCGTTTTTCACTTCCTTCCTTCTCCGTCCGCGAATGGCGATTCATGGGTGACGAAGCCATGTTGTTTAGCAACAAATCCATGAAGTTCTTGAGTCCATAACATCAATCAATCGTCCGTTATCATCCTTTGATCCAGCGAATCAAGGTAATCTTCCTTAGAACCCTAATTTCGTGAATTTGGGGATTTTTGCATTTTCGTCCGATTCGTTCCGTGTTGTTGATTAATTCATGATGGGTATGATTAATCTTGATAGTATTCTTGTGTTTAACATCATTTAATCCATTGTTCTTCGTCGAATCGAAGTATAATTCTTGATTTCCTTCGAATTGACTTTTTGGGGATTTGTTCTCGATCTCGTTTTTCATCCGTTTTTGATGGATCGATTGTGGTTAAATGATGTTGTTAAACACATTCTATGGATTGTATATCCATATTTCAACTTGGAATTCGTTTTCGGGTTTTGACGGGACGAATCGTGTTCTTGGCCGTTTTGGGGGAAATCCTTGAACTTTCGTCATTCGTTCTTTGAATTCAACGGCTTTGAGTCGTGTTATGGAATTCATTTCATTGTTATTATTTGTCCTTCGTAGTTTGTGAACGTGAGTTGGCGTTCGGTGGAGTCGGCGGGTTCGTAGTCGGTTCGGGCCAACCTACTTCGGTCGATTCTCCGCGTTGTTCTTATTCGAGGCAAGTACCTTGCCCATTCTTTTCTCGTTTTATGGATATGATGATCGGTGGTCGTCTTGATGTGTTTGTTTGGTTATTTGAAATGAAGTTTCAAAGGATTTCGGTTTGGCCTCGTTAAAGGCTTTCTTTCAAAACGAGTGTGATTTGTGAACGGTGTTTTGAGAATTGATTATGATTTAGTTATTTTGAACGTTGAAGGATTTTATGATGATACTCCTATTGTTTAAGTTATGGAATCGTGTATTCCGTATTTAATCTTGTTATTGTATTTTTGAAGAGTTTGGTAATGGTGTCGAGTTAATGGCCATCTCTAGTGAGTATTCTTAATGAACTTACATTCTTAGCATGTTAGTATTGCATGAGTAACGTGTGTGTGTGTATGCTCACTACGGGTTAGATCCGACGGGGTCTCGGTAGGGCTCCACGAAGCTGTGGAACCGCGAGCTTGCTTTTAACCACTGTGGGTTAGATCCGACGGGGTCTCGGCAGGGATCCACAAAGCTGTGGGTCCGCGGTTAATTGTGGTGCATTTTTACAATTGTGATTCGATATTGGCATTTCCGGAAATGAGTGCTTTTGAACGGTTTTTCATTTGCATGCATTGACTAAGTGTGTAAGAGGTAAGTTGTTCGTTTGGCTTACTTGGCTAGGTTGGCACTAGAGTATTTTGTTGTTTGTTTTAAATCTTTTATTTGTGGATTTTGATGTTGGGAGACGAACCTTGTGGTCGTTCTTGTGTACTGTGAGTTGCTAAGATTTGGGGCTAAAATCCCAATGGTTTTATAAAAGTCGTTTTACGGATTTGGGGCTAAAATCCCAACGGTTTGGTAAATGTCATTTTTCGGAAAGTAAACCTTTGGGGCGGTGACCCCTTTTGTCTTTTGGATTTTGAAAAGTAGGATTTGATAATCCTAAATTGTTTTCTATTAAAACTCTCGATGGCATTCTAAACCGTTTTATAAATTACTTCCATTGATTTATGATATTTCGATTTTGAAATGTTTTCTCAAACCCTTGCCTCGGGAAGTACTTTTCGTTTCATTTGGATCTTTGAGGATCCTCGGTTATTGTTATTCGTGGAATGTGAATTGTATGGATCGTATTTGCACTTTGTTCTTGCACTAGCAAAACAGTGGAGTTTTGCTAACCCCCGAGTATTCGGGGGGTGGATGTCTGTTTTTGCATTCAGGTTTTGGAGCATAACACAGGGTCGGCACGAAGGATGATGAAAGATGATCGATACTAATCACATGAGGAACCGTACATCGTGTGTTGGTTCGATTGTACTTTATTTTCATTTGCTATATTGTGCCGTTATGCAGGTGTGGTTGTATTTTGTCCCCTGCGTGGGCATGAGTTGTATTTGAGTTGTATGTATTTGTGGAAAGACCAAATCGGTCTACTGAGTCATTGTAGCCTTGAAGGCATTGTCGAGATGTTAAATGTTGTTACCAGCCTGGTAGATCCTTGAGGAGAGGGTCTACGGCGTGTAATATCCCTGAGTGGATTGGGGGTGTTACATAAATGGTATCAGAGCTTAGGTTGAGGAAAACCTAGGCTGTCGGGTCAAGTCGTGTTGTTTGAGTCTTGTTTCGTCGGATTTTTATCTGACTGAGTCATGTCGCGACGCGTCGTTTGAGTTTGTTGGTCGTGATTAGTATCGTGGGGCGATCATCATCTTCGTGCGACCTGTGGAAGTAAGTCTCCCTTCTTTGTGTTGTGCCTCGTGTGACACGAGCTATTTTTATGATTATTTGTTAAGTGGTGGAATCCTTATGTGAATTTTGATTTCACGATATGTATTTAGTCGACTTTCGTATTTGATTTATACGAGGAGTGTCGTCGCTTGTGATGTCTTTTTATTGTTGTTTTTCTCCGTTGTTGATGATTTTCGAATCGATTTGCACGTTTTACAAGTCTCTTGTGGAAGCTTTGTTCTTATACGCTGTCAATTGTTCACTAGCCATGGGAGAGTATTTTATCAGTGGTTTTGTTCTGAATGTGGTATTTTATCGTTTATTTCCGTTTAAAGACATATATTTTCTTGATTTTAAACTTTTTGATGCGTGTGCTAGGAGTTGTTTTAGTGAACGTCGGTATGTGTGAGTTTTGGGCATTCTGGCCTATTGGATTTTTGAAAACCTTGAGTATCTTAGAAAAATAAATTTCGAGACATACTTTTCAAATGAGTTATTTTCTTGTGGTACATCCTAGGTGCCACAATATATTTCAAAAATTTTCTACCTCGAGGACCAAAATGCTTTGAGATATTTTCAATGTTTTAGAAACACTTTTATTTAGACCCGAGGGTCGAATATTTTGAAAGTTTTCATTAAGAGAAAGTATCTTCATTCTTATCAAATGCGAAATGGTTCTCCAATGTCTCGATAACGATGTTTCACGTTTGTACTTTTTTTGAAACATGATACTCAAGATCAATCGGTGTTCTTCTAAATTATTTTCAAAATGAGGTTTTCGTTTTTAAAACCTATCCATTCCCGTTTGAGGGCTGGGTATGTATGTGTGATGTTCGCGTTGTCATTTTGATACTTTCTCCCGAGTATGACCGAATTGGCGGTGTGAGCGTTGAGTCGCTTTCCACACATTTGTTGTGTTAGCCCCCTGTGAGAGGCGGGATGTTGGTGTTGAATGTTGTCGCCTCGTGATGATTTCTGCGTTGTCGCGCATGTGCGAGCTGTTAGAGCTTGGTTTGGTATGACCGTGTGCATCGGTGATGGTTCCGTTATGTGTCGGTTGTTTAATGTCTTGTTACCTTGCTTCCGTTTTTGTGAATTTCGTGGACGAGGTCGGAGGTAATGCCCGTACTATTTTGACTTCTGTATTTTCTCTTTCCCCAGTCTATCGATTCGCTCATGTTCGTTGGTACTTTATGAACTTGTTCTGTATTTCGGTTTCATCGTCCGAACGAGCTGTGATCTTGTTGTGGGTCGATCTGGTTATCGATGTTACTTTTTCGGGTTCAGTTCGATTCTTGTGAACCTTGTTTGGGAGTGACATCATCTGGTTCTACTAGTTCTTTTATTCGAAGTGGATCGGCTTTGGAACTCTTGTGTTTTCGACTCTGTCGACTCATTTATGTTCGTTGACATTTCTGAGCTTGTCCTGCCCCTTGCTTTTGTTTATCGAATGAGTGTAGTATTGTTTCGGAATAACTCGTTTGTCGCTGTGACTTTTTAATTGCTATTCCCTTTCCTGTGGATCTTATGTGAATGCACATCTTGTTGTTTCCACCGGATCATATATTGTCTCGAGTCGAGATGTGAACCTTGGAGTTGTTGTTTGAATTTTATTATCCTTCGTGATTCGAACATGATTCTTCGATTTCTGTTGTCTCGATCGTTGTGGTTCGATCGTTTGATTGTTCGGTTTTTATTGACCTCGTTCCGTGATTGGTGAACATTCAGGCTCCTTCGTAATTCCCTTCAGTTCGGGAAATTAGTCTCGTTTTCGATCTTTCAACCTTAGGCGGTGGAATTCCGTATTTGTTCAGCGTTTGGCTCGCGTTTTGATTAATGTACCGTTAGGTTGGTCAATCGTATTGATTTTCGTTCATTGTGTTTTGCGATTGTTCGGATAATTGACTTGATTGTATTATCCATTTGATGACGCTTGTCACTTGTTGGTTTTATTATATCCCTAACAGCGACGTTGTGTTGGTCGCCGTGGGGCGTGTTTTCACGCCGTACATTCCTTTGCGTTGTTTGTAACATTTCGCCGTTGGGCGTTAGTTACGTATTCTTGTGTATCTCGTTGAGTTTTTCCTGGCGGAATATTTCTTCTCCCTACTTGTTTTAAGTTTCGGGACGAAACTTCTTTTAAGGAGGGTAGAATGTAATATCCGCAATTTTCGATTTTCGGTAAATTTCTTTTTTCGGTCGGAGTTCGTTTTGACGACTCTCTCATGACCGTTTCGTCATTCTGAGAATGATTAATTCTACACTTTTTGACATCCGAGTTCGTTTCGGTGTCGTTTTGTTGAGTTCCGTGCTTTTTAGCGACTTTTCCGCGCTTGAGTTCGATTCTTGCGAATCTCGTTCGAAACTGCTGTTTCGAGTTTCCCATAAGTCCGTTTAACTTTGTTAGATGTGTTGTGAACTTCGGTTTGGTTATTCGATCACGTATCGTGATTTCCGGGCGTTTTGGGCCATTTTGTAATTTCTTGAAAGTTACGGGTATCCGTATCTGTAATGGTTGTCTCGACCCGTTTCTTGGACGCGTATGGCTAATTATGGTATTATGTTTTCATTTCGGGTCGTTGATGTCGTCCGCGAACTTTTCGTCGTGTTCGTTCTGTGCGTTTTCGGAAATCGGGTCGTCGAGCCCTGGCGGTTGCGGGACTGGCCGGACGGTTGCGGGACTGGCCGGACGATTGCGGTGTAATACCCAGTTGTAATTCAGTAATTATCACTCAGTAATTATCATTCAGTATTTATCGCTCAGTAATTTCATTCATTATTGATCATTTGTCACTCATATTCAGTCATGGTATTCATCATTCAGAGTAATTGTATCGTGTATCAATCGTCATTCATCACTAATCTGATTGGAGTTTCGTGCCGTCTTTATCATCATTGTCATTTTCTTAGCGAGCTGTGCGTGAGGAGTAGCGCACGCTACATACTCCTTTTAGCGTACGCTAATTGGGTATAGGTAGCGCACGCTACCACTCAGCTTTAGCGCACGCTAAGGTTACCACAGGCCGCGATCCGTAAGGTACCGACCGCAGTGAGTTATAAGTCGCGCCCGCTACGAATGGTAAGTAGCGCGCGCTAGTGGGTTGAAGTAGCGCACGCCAATATGATGTGAAGCGCGCGCAAAGGACGGATCAGGATGATTCCAGTGGCTACCGGATCGCACCGATTAATTCTTAGCGCACGCTATGTGTTGTTAGCGTACGCAACCGATATATTAGCGCACGCTAAACAATGGTTGTAGCGCACGCTATCGGGGTCCGATCGAGGTCGAGATAGTTTTACGGACTCCGGTCCGGGCATCAATATTTCGTTAGCGCACGCTAATAATGGGTCTTAGCGCACGCTAGTAGTATGGCCGTAGCGCACGCTACAAGAAGGTACGTAGCGCGCACTACCGTGTTCGGACAGTGGGTACTGGACTACCCAAATTACTCGTTAGCGCACGCTACGCACAAGGGCTAGCGCACGCTAACCTGAACTGACTATAAATTGGACAGTTTAGTCAGAGTTCGTCATTATTCATCTCATTTCATTCCTTCGGTAGTTTTGGGCAATTTCGGGCGATTCGGAGAGGATTCTTCGAGGTGTAATCGTCAATCATCATCTTCAAGCTCATCTTTCGGATTAATCATCATTTCACCATCTTCATTGCATCGAATCAAAGGTATTAATCTCTTGGATCTAGAATTTTGGATTTTTGGGTTTTCCTTCCGATTTCTTCGTGTAAGCTTGGATTATCATTGGAATATGTTAGTTATGGATTATCTAACTTGGATAAATATATTCCTACGGATTTAATGGTTATTTTCGGAATTATTCCAAGAACCCTTGGGGTTGACTTCGGTTATTTTGGGGATTTCCGATTGTCGTTATTATAAACTTAGATTGTGGATTTCTATGAGATTATTGATGTCATTGATAATGTTTTGCGGGTTTGAATCAATCATTTTGGAGTTGGTTCGATAATTCGGGTTTGGTTTTAACCAATGGGTATCTCAATGTTTTCGTTAGAGTTCATCTACGAGTTCGGATATTGTTGTATCGACGTTTGGGTCGGTTATGATCGTATTTGAGTCGTGTATTGATCGGTTGTTGGTAACTATTGATGTTCAAGGTTGTTCGAGCGATCGACTTTTCATTTAGGACATTGTTCGTGGAAGGACATTCTTCATCGGTATTGTGTAAGTTAATTCTTACTCGGTTAAAAGGATATTCATGCCTTTTGTTGTTGTTCATTCATAATCATAACTCATTCATCATTATATTAACCGTATCAAAACTTGTTGTTATCAATTAATCATTTCAGTCATAAGGAACGACGGTTCCAATCTTTTCATTGAGCTGTCATTTATTTCATTACCATTCCACCTCGGTGAGTCATTATTCATTTTCGATGTCACTTTTGTCATAACGTGGCATTCCGGGTCATACTGGCGTGCCGGTTGGTATGTGTAGGATTTTCATGTCGGGCACATTATGGTCGTGTGTTGGTTGTTGGCCTCACATTGGACTGTGCACACGAGTCAATGTGTCTCGTGAGACTGATTAGGTACAAGACCACGCGTGTATTGATCGTTGGTGGCTTGTGCACGGACACATTTCCATCCCGGGCGTAGTGTGGCGCCACCCTTTGAGCCGTACTGTTAGTTGATTCATATAGCATGTTTGATTGCGTATGTTTCGACAGGATATTTCATAATTTCAGATATAATCATGATTGTGTATTTTCAACTCTTGAGGATTGTTGTTCTTTGTAACTGACCCCGTTTGGGGATTTTGTTTTTCAGGTCATGGCAAGGCAAACGCACGGGAATAGCATGTTGACGTCGAGGAGTCTTAGTGATACTAGTAGGGGGCCCCGATCTTTCAGTTATTCATGTTATTGTCCTTTATTTTCCGCTGCAGACTTTCATTTGAATACTCCGTTTCATTCAGTGTTGTGTATTTTATCTTCATATAAAATACACTAGTATTCGGTGTTGTCCTGGTGTGTTGTAACTAAACTCCTCATCGGAGTAATTATTGTTGTAATGTAGTTCGGTACTACATTTATCTTGTGTAATTCATTCATTTTCATTTGCCTGGTGGGTCCCAGTTGGGGATCTACGGCACTGTAATATCCGCCTAGTTTGGGGTGTTACAGAGTTGGTATCAGAGAGTGGTTTTGAATACTACCTTCCGAGTCATGTCTCATTTGAAATCATCGTCATCAGACTAGTATCATTGGACTTTCGCGTCACGTGTGACCTGTGCAAATGCCGAGCCAATCGCATCAAAGAACCGTAAGACTTCTAACGCCATGGTATAATTTCGCAATAGTCATTCATTCATCATTCATCATTTAACAATCCTCAAACATCATCATTCATTATGATCGGACGATCATATTAACTCATCAATCACTTAATTCATTTCATTACTCGCTTAATAATCGTGACGATCATGTTAACTCATTAATTACTCAATTCATTTCATTACTCGGTTGTCAACTGATGATCATATTATCAATCTTGTTAAGTTATTCAAGATAATCATTTCAAGAATTTCATCGTATAATCATTTAACTTCAAGAATCATTCATATAATCACTAAGTTAGAGCATGTATACTCATTTTCATCATCTCATGACATAATCATAACGTGCTAAACATACGGGAAATATAATCATTATGCGACCTTCCTACTTCAAGATGGAGAGAGTCGAGGATGCACGGGAGAGAGGCGGTGCGGACCAAAACCCGAGAAATAATCACTCGTGCCGGAAATCGTGCCTGTGACTCGGCTCGATCACAAGATGTTCGGGTTGATCCACTCATTTTTATGCGAGCCATGATGACCCATGTGCGCTTGCTCAATCATCATTGCTCCACTGACCGGATTAATCGAGAGAACTCTCCGTATGAGCCACCAAGATGGAAAGTGCCGAACAACCTTCATTTGTCGCCAAGAAATCAACGGCGTAATCAATCCGAAGGCGGTCAATCAACCTTCAAGAAGCCTCGTGTGAGTCCTATCGCTTCGAGCGACCTTCTACGGCGCATAATCGTGCGGGATCTCATTCCCGAGCGCCGCCTCGCCATCACTGTTTCAATTGTGGAACGCCGGGTCATTTCAGACTGAGTGTCTCAAACCGTCTATCACGTGCTATAATTGTGGGAATTTCGCATAAGGCCCGCTTTTGCCGAAAGGACTCCAAGTCGGCTCGGTGGCATCTCGTGCCCGAAGCAACCAGCGTTTCAGAATCAGACTGCTTTGTCATCGTCGTTTAAGGCAATGGAAGCAAATAGAGTTGGAGCTCGTATTTATCAAACGGGAGCGTCTGGTTCGGGGGCCGGCAAGTCCCAGATTCATATGATGAGGAGGATCGACGATCCGGTGGCCCGAATGATTTCAGGTATACTCGTAATTTTATTTCAACTTGTGTGTACCTTTTGATTCTAGTACACCGCATTCATTCATTTTCGAATCATGCTTGAATAGACTTATTTCGGGATAGTCCTATTGCTTGTGAACCTCATACCATCGGTCTACCTGACGATGGAAGAATTTTCGGAATCATACCGAATTAAGCTTAATGACCGCGATTGGTTGATGGATCTAATCGTGGTGAAATTATCTTAGGACGATGTAATTTTCGGTATTAGTTGATTTGATCGTCTTGATACTATCCTCAGTGTTGTTAGCGTTTGGTCGCTAACTTTCCGTCGTTGGTTGTCGAATGTGTGCTTCAGGGAAGTAATCCCCGTTGTTCCAGTAGAATTTCTATTATGGCGGAAGCAGAGAAATTCCGTAATCGAACTATTCAATCATTCATTGTATCATTTCCATTGATTGGCTTTTCTAAGACAATCGAGTTATTCAATCATTCCTTGTATCATTTCCATCGATTGGCTGTTCTAAGACAATCGAGTCATTCAATCATTCATTGTATCATTTTCATCGATTAGCCTTTCTAAGGCAATCGAATCATTCAATCATCCATTGTATCATCTTCATCGATTGGCCTTTCTAAGGCAATCGAGTTGTTCAATCATTATTGGTATCTCTTTTTATCGATTGACCATTCTAGGGCAATCGAAATGTTCAATCATTCGTGGTATCATTGTCATCGATTGACGATGTATTTCCAGACGAGTTATCTGGTTGCCTTCACATAGAGTAGGGGAATTCAGGAGTGAGTGGGAGCCGGTACGTCCCCTTTATCGAAAGTACCGTATCGGATGGCCCCGACCAGAATGCAGGAGTTGAAGATTCAACTTGAGGAGTAGTTCGAGAAAGGTCATCTTCGACCGATTGCATCCCCGTGAGGAGCACCAGTGTGATCTGTCAAGGAGAAGGATGGCTCGTCTCGTGTGTGTATTAATTACCAGGAGTTGAACAGGGTGATGATCAAGATTAGTATCCTTTACCTCGTGTTGATGATCTTTTAGATCAACTTCAGGGAGCTTCAGTATTTTCCAAGATCGACTTAAGATCTGGATATCACTAGTTGCGGATTCGAGAGTCGGATATCGCGAGGACAGCGTTTTATACACGCTATGGTCATTATGAGCTCGTAGTTATGCCGTTCGGGCTAACTATTGCACCTGTGGTATTCATGGGGGTTAATGAGTCGGGTTTTCATCGACTTTTTGGATCAGTTTGTTGTTTTCTTCATCGACGACATTTTGACTTATTCTCGTAGCCGAGAGGAATACGAGGTTCATCTTCATCAGGTTCTCGACGTGTTGAGACGAGAGCAACTTTATGGAAAGTATTCCAAATATGAGTTCTGGAGGTCCGAAGTGACTTTCTCGGACATGTAATTTCATCTGACAGAGTTCGTGTCGACCCTCAGGAGTCGGAGACTATCCGATATTGGCAACCTCCGAAAGATATTAATTAAATCCGATGTTTCCTCGGATTAGCTGGTTAATTATCCAACCCGCGGCCGGAGCTAGCAACCGTGGTTTTCGTGTTGGAAATTTGGCGTTGTTACTTTTATGGCATCACTTGTCAGATCTTCACCAATCACAAGAGTTGAAGTATATATTTACTCACAAGGAGTTAAATATGCGACAGAGGCGGTGGTTGGAACTAATCAAAGACTTTGATATCGAGATCCTTTACCACCCGGGCAAGGCGAACGTTGTCGCCGACGCCTTGAGTCGTAAGTCCGTTCAGGAGCAGATGCTTGCCCGTTTAAGCCTCGAAGGAGCTTCAAAGAGGAATTCCTTAGACCCGAGATCGAGGTCCGCAGCCCGCGAGTTCGAGGGCCTTTGTATGTTAGAGATTTCATCGTCACTCGAGGAGGAAATCCGAGAGAATCGTGGTTCGGACCCATCATTGTTGCGCATCCGAGAGGATGTGGCCTGTGGAAAGCCCTGGATTTGTGGTCCACGAGGATGGACTCTTGAGGTTTAAGAATCGGTTGTGCGTACCGGCGAATGACGAGTTGAAAAACTCGATTTTGAAAGAAGCTCATGCTACCCCTTATTCTGTTCATCCGGGGTCTAGCAAGATGTACAAGGACTTGAAACAGAATTACTGGTGGAGTAATATGAAGCGAGAAGTCGCCGAATTTGTTTCGAGATGCTTAACCTGTCAACAAGTTAAGATTGAACATCAGCGACCGGCAGGTATGCTGAAACCTCTCCCTATTCCGGAATGGAAGTGGGAAGACATTTCTATGGATTTCATCACGAGTTTGCCGACGAGTCGTCGTGGCATGAATACGATCTGGGTGATCGTGGACCGCTTAACTAAATCAGCTCATTTCCTGGAGATCAAGGAAACGTGGGGTCCCGAGAGACTTGCTCAACTGTTCATCAAAGAGATAGTCAGACTGCACGGTACTCCTAAAAGTATCGTTTCCGATCGTGACGGACGGTTTGTGTCACATTTTTGGAAATCGGTTCATCGTGCTATGGGAACTCAGCTTAATCTCAGTACTGCCTTTCATCCTCAGTCCGACGGACAATCAGAGAGAACTATTCAGACATTAGGGGACATGTTGAGGGCATGCGTCCTCGATTGGAAGGACGATTGGGAAGCCCAACTACCACTGATCGAGTCCACGTACAGTATAGTTGGCATGCCTCCATTAAGATGGCACCTTACGAGGCCTTGTACGGTCGTCTTTGTCGATCTCCTTTGTGTAAGGATGACTTGTCAGAATCAATCGGCACCGAGCCCGATATGCTTATAGCCGTCCGGGAGAAGGTAGCTTTGATCAAGAGTCGTATGTTGACAGCTCAGAGTCGACAGAAATCGTATGCGGATAACCGTCGTCGACCATTAGAGTTCGAGGCAGGTGACCACGTGTTGGTCAAGGTATCCCCGAGTCGTGGTATCTTCCGTTTTGGGAAGAGAGGAAAGTTGAGTCCGAGATTCATTGGACCGTTTGAGATTTTGGATCGAGTAGGCGAGTTAGCTTATCAATTGGCTTTACCTCCGGCGTTGAGCCAAATTAATAATGTGTTTCACGTCTCTCAGTTGCGGAAGTATGTTGCCGACCCGAGCCACATACTTCAGTTCGACGAAATCGAGATCGCCGACGATCATTCATATGAGGAGCGTCCCATGCGAGTTTTAGAACGACGAATCAAACAGTTGAGGAATAAGACGATTCCTTTGGGTAAAATTCAGTGGTCTAGACACGAAGTCGAAGAGGCTACTTGGGAAACCGAGGATAGTATGCGGGAGAGTCATCCCGAGTTGTTTGACCCTTAGTTTCGGGGACGAAACTCTTTTAAGGGGGGGTGTATGTAATACCCAGTTGTAATTCAGTAATTATCACTCAGTAATTATCATTCAGTATTTATCGCTCAGTAATTTCATTCATTATTGATCATTTGTCACTCATATTCAGTCATGGTATTCATCATTCAGAGTAATTGTATCGTGTATCAATCGTCATTCATCACTAATCTGATTGGAGTTTCGTGCCGTGTTTATCATCATTGTCATTTTCTTAGCGAGCTGTGCGTGAGGAGTAGCGCACGCTACATACTCCTTTTAGCGTACGCTAATTGGGTATAGGTAGCGCACGCTACCACTCAGCTTTAGCGCACGCTAAGGTTACCCTGGCTGCAGTCCAGAAGGTACTGGACTGCAGGTGAGTTATAAGTAGCGCACGCTACGAATGGTAAGTAGCGCGCGCTAGTGGGTTGAAGTAGCGCACGCTAATATGAGGTGTAGCGCGCGCTAAGGACGGATCAGGTTGAGTCCAGTGGCTACTGGACTGCACTGGATTAATTCTTAGCGCACGCTATGTGTTGTTGTTAGCGTACGCAACCGATGTATTAGCGCACGCTAAACAATGGTTGTAGCGCACGCTATCGGGGTCAGATCAGAGGTCAGATAGTTTTCTGGACTCCAGTGCTGGGCATCAATATTTCGTTAGCGCACGCTAATAATGGGTCTTAGCGCACGCTAGTAGTATGGCCGTAGCGCACGCTACAAGAAGGTACGTAGCGCGCGCTACCGTGTTCGGACAGTGGGTACTGGACTACCCAAATTACTCGTTAGCGCACGCTACGCACAAGGGCTAGCGCACGCTAACCTGAACTGACTATAAATTGGACAGTTTAGTCAGAGTTCGTCATTATTCATCTCATTTCATTCCTTCGGTAGTTTTGGGCGATTTCGGGCGATTCGGAGAGGATTCTTCGAGGTGTAATCGTCAATCATCATCTTCAAGCTCATCTTTCGGATTAATCATCATTTCACCATCTTCATCGCATCGAATCAAAGGTATTAATCTCTTGGATCTAGAATTTCGGATTTTTGGGTTTTCCTTCCGATTTCTTCGTGTAAGCTTGGATTATCATTGGAATATGTTAGTTATGGATTATCTAACTTGGATAAATATATTCCTACGGATTTAATGGTTATTTTCGGAATTATTCCAAGAACCCTTGGGGTTGACTTCGGTTATTTTGGGGATTTCCGATTGTCGTTATTATAAACTTGGATTGTGGATTTCTATGAGATTATTGATGTCATTGATAATGTTTTGCGGGTTTGAATCAATCATTTTGGAGTTGGTTCGATAATTCGGGTTTGGTTTTAACCAACAGGTATCTCAATGTTTTCGTTAGAGTTCATCTACGAGTTCGGATATTGTTGTATCGACGTTTGGGTCGGTTATGATCGTATTTGAGTCGTGTATTGATCGGTTGTTGGTAACTATTGATGTTCAAGGTTGTTCGAGCGACCGACTTTTCATTTAGGACATTGTTCGTGGAAGGACATTCTTCATCGGTATTGTGTAAGTTAATTCTTACTCGGTTAAAAGGATATTCATGCCTTTTGTTGTTGTTCATTCATAATCATAACTCATTCATCATTATATTAACCGTATCAAAACTTGTTGTTATCAATTAATCATTTCAGTCATAAGGAACAACGGTTCCAATCTTTTCATTGAGCTGTCACTTATTTCATTACCATTCCACCTCGGTGAGTCATTATTCATTTTCGATGTCACTTTTGTCATAACGTGGCATTCCGGGTCATACTGGCGTGCCGGTTGGTATGTGTAGGATTTTCATGTCGGGCACATTATGGTCGTGTGTTGGTTGTTGGCCTCACATTGATCGCACACGAGTCAATGTGTCTCGTGAGACTGATTAGGTACAAGACCACGCGTGTATTGATCGTTGGTGGCTTGTGCACGGACACATTTCCATCCCGGGCGTAGTGTGGCGCCACCCTTTGAGCCGTACTGTTAGTTGATTCATATAGCATGTTTGATTGCGTATGTTTCGACAGGATATTTCATAATTTCAGATATAATCATGATTGTGTATTTTCAACTCTTGAGGATTGATGTTATATGAAACTGACCCCGTTTGGGGATTTTGTTTTTCAGGTCATGGCAAGGCAAACGCACGGGAATAGCATGTTGACGTCGAGGAGTCCTAGTGATACTAGTAGGGGGCCCCGATCTTTCAGTTATTCATGTTATTGTCCTTTATTTTCCGCTGCAGACTTTCATTTGAATACTCCGTTTCATTCAGTGTTGTGTATTTTATCTTCATATAAAATACACTAGTATTCGGTGTTGTCCTGGTGTGTTGTAACTAAACTCCTCATCGGAGTAATTATTGTTATAATGTAGTTCGGTACTACATTTATCTTGTGTAATTCATTCATTTTCATTTGCCTGGTGGGTCCCACTTGGGGATCTACGGCACTGTAATATCCGCCTAGTTTGGGGTGTTACATGCGGGCACCGGCCGGACAGATGCGGCAGGAACCGGCGTAGCGCACGCTACGGCCGGAAGGCTGCGCGCGCTAACCGGCAGGTGTAGCGCACGCTGCCGGGTGGCCTAGCGTACGCTATCGGGCCTGGACAGTGGGGTTTCTGAGGTTCTGGACTCGGTCAGGATCGGCAGGTAGCGCACGCTGCTGTCGGTCGTAGCGCACGCTAACCGGCAGGGGTAGCGCACGCTGCCGGCCGACTAGCGTACGTTACCTGGGTAAGTTTGTCAGTCCAGTGGCTACTGGACAGGTCGGCTAGCGCGCGCAGGCTTCCGGCCGTAGCGCACGCTAGCGGGAGTCGGGTCGACAGGTTTGGTCGGCAGGGTTGGTCGGTGATGCCGGGTCGTGTGGGCCCTGGCCGAGGGTACTCGGCCGATACCGGCCGATAGCGCACGCTAGTCCGGGAAGGCTAGCGCACGCTAGTCTGGCCCAGTATAAATGTGGCTGAGCAGTCACATTTCACTTCGTTTTTCACTTCCTTCCTTCTCCGTCCGCGAATGGCGATTCATGGGTGACGAAGCCATGTTGTTTAACAACAAATCCATGAAGTTCTTGAGTCCATAACATCAATGAATCGTCCGTTATCATCCTTTGATCCAGCGAATCAAGGTAATCTTCCTTAGAACCCTAATTTCGTGAATTTGGGGATTTTTGCATTTTCGTCCGATTCGTTCCGTGTTGTTGATTAATTCATGATGGGTATGATTAATCTTGATAGTATTCTTGTGTTTAACATCATTTAATCCATTGTTCTTCATCGAATCGAAGTATAATTCTTGATTTCCTTCGAATTGACTTTTTGGGGATTTGTTCTCGATCTCGTTTTTCATCCGTTTTTGATGGATCGATTGTGGTTAAATGATGTTGTTAAACACATTCTATGGATTGTATATCCATATTTCAACTTGGAATTCCGTTTTCGGGTTTTGACGGGACGAATCGTGTTCTTGGCCGTTTTGGGGGAAATCCTTGAACTTTCGTCATTCGTTCTTTGAATTCAACGGCTTTGAGTCGTGTTATGGAATTCATTTCATTGTTATTATTTGTCCTTCGTAGTTTGTGAACGTGAGTTGGCGTTCGGTGGAGTCGGCGGGTTCGTAGTCGGTTCGGGCCAACCTACTTCGGTCGATTCTCCGCGTTGTTCTTATTCGAGGCAAGTACCTTTCCCATACTTTTCTCGTTTTATGGATATGATGATCGGTGGTCGTCTTGATGTGTTTGTTTGGTTATTTGAAATGAAGTTTCAAAGGATTTCGGTTTGGCCTCGTTAAAGGCTTTCTTTCAAAACGAGTGTGATTTGTGAACGGTGTTTTGAGAATTGATTATGATTTGGTTATTTTGAACGTTGAAGGATTTTATGATGATACTCCTATTGTTTAAGTTATGGAATCGTGTATTCCGTATTTAATCTTGTTATTGTATTTTTGAAGAGTTTGGTAATGGTGTCGAGTTAATGGCCATCTCTAGTGAGTATTCTTAATGAACTTACATTCTTAGCATGTTAGTATTGCATGAGTAACGTGTGTGTGTGTGTATGCTCACTACGGGTTAGACCCGACGGGGTCTCGGTAGGGCTCCACGAAGCTGTGGAACCGCGAGCTTGCTTTTAACCACTGTGGGTTAGATCCGACGGGGTCTCGGCAGGGATCCACGGCCGTGGTCCGCGGTTAATTGTGGTGCATTTTTACAAATGTGATTCGATATTGGCATTTCCGGAAATGAGTGCTTTTGAACGGTTTTTCATTTGCATGCATTGACTAAGTGTGTAAGAGATAAGTTGTTCGTTTGGCTTACTTGGCTAGGATGGCACTAGAGTATTTTGTTGTTTGTTTTAAATCTTTTATTTGTGGATTTTGATGTTGGGAGACGAACCTTGTGGTCGTTCTTGTGTACTGTGAGTTGCTAAGATTTGGGGCTAAAATCCCAATGGTTTTATAAAAGTCGTTTTACGGATTTGGGGCTAAAATCCCAACGGTTTGGTAAATGCCATTTTTCGGAAAGTAAACCTTTGGGGCGGTGACCCCTTTTGTCTTTTGGATTTTGAAAAGTAGGATTTGATAATCCTAAATTGTTTTCTATTAAAACTCTCGATGGCATTCTAAACCGTTTTATAAATTACTTCCATTGATTTATGATATTTCGATTTTGAAATGTTTTCTCAAACCCTTGCCTCGGGAAGTACTTTTCGTTTCGTTTGGATCTTTGAGGATCCTCGGTTATTGTTATTCGTGGAATGTGAATTGTATGGCTCGTATTTGCACTTTGTTCTTGCACTAGCAAAACAGTGGAGTTTTGCTAACCCCCGAGTATTCGGGGGGTGGATGTCTGTTTTTGCATTCAGGTTTTGGAGCATAACACAGGGTCGGCACGAAGGATGATGAAAGATGATCGATACTAATCACATGAGGAACCGTACATCGTGTGTTGGTTCAGTTGAACTTTATTTTCCGCTGCTATATTGTTCCCGTTGTACGGGTGTGGTTGTATTTTGTCCCCTGCGTGGGCATGAGTTGTATTTGAGTTGTATGTATTTGTGGAAAGACCAAATCGGTCTACTGAGTCATTGTAGCCTTGAAGGCATTGTCGAGATGTTAAATGTTGTTACCAGCCTGGTAGATCCTCGAGAAGAGGGTCTACGGCGTGTAATATCCCTGAGTGGATTGGGGGTGTTACAATATCATGTTGTGATTATCAGTTGTGTATGTTATTTATTGAGTTTCTCGTAGGAGAAGACTCGTTGGTATTTTTGTCAATTACGTATTATTATTCTGCGTGAGATGTTGAATAATACGTTGTGGTACTTGTACTAGCATCGTTGTGCTAACCCCTTCGGGGGTGAACATTTTGTTTATGTTCAGGATCCAGAGAGCGGGAAACAACCACCGGAGCCGCATGACGACGGGGTGCGAGTGATGTTCGCCGGGTTTACTTGTCTCGTTGTTTGTTAGTTATTTCAATAAGTACTCGAGTACGTAGTCGCTTTTGATGAATTTGAATTTGGTGATGTATTAATAATTTCGTTGAACATTTGTATTTTCAAGATTTGGTCGAATCGTTGTATCTTAATTTCGTTATTTTCATTCGTTGGTACCTCTTAATGCCTTTTCAACTCTTTAGCCTTGTAAATCCCGATGTAAAGGATTTACTACATTGTAATATTCCCGAATATATCGGGGTGTTACGTAATATGGTATCGGAGCTAAGAATATGGATATCTTGGCCGTTGGGTTAAAATAGGGTCGTTTATGTCTTTTGAGGTAACCGCCGCGAATAACATCACTGCATCGCCTACGCTGTCGTGCGGGCGGTGGTTGTAAGTTCCTAAACTCTATCTTGTCCTTTCCATGTTACATTTCCTTATACTTGAGCATTTGAACGATATTGTTTCGTATATTGAGTAATTATGCTTACGATGTTGAGAGGCGGACGTGGACGTGGTTGCTGCGGCCGTGGACGCGACGAAGGAATGCCGAAAGGGAGGTGTTACCTTCTAATCGGGCCAGTCATAGCTCAAGCGAGCCGCAACGATCCATCAATAACGAACCGAACTCTGCCAGCAGAGATTCTTCGTCGTGGTGAACCAGATGACTCGGGCGCTCAGGTCGTGGATCGAATGCAGGTGGCGGTAGGATTACAGCAGGGAGATAGACAACAAGGGATCCCAGATATGGGAAATCGAGGTGACCGGTGGCTGCAAGAGGTGGCGAAGATGCAACCACCCAAATTCGACGGTATTTCTGAGACTCCCACCTGGGACCATTGGTTGAAGGAACTAGAGAAAATCTTTGCCGGAATTAACTGCCCAGATGACCGGAGAGCCTCTATCGCTCAATACTTTCTGATAGGGGAAGCGTCCGAATGGTGGGAAGCCATCCGGCCTATAGACCATGATGCTGATTGGACAGAGTTTAAATTGATGATGGAAGCTCAGTACTGCCCTCGTCCTGTGAGGGAAGCTAAGGTTCGGGAGTTTTTCTCCGCTCAGCCTTCAGATGTGCCATTATCTCATGCAATAAAGACGTTTTACGATCAGCTGGCATTCGTTCGACATCTGGTCGTAATGTATGCGTAAATGATGATCCATTTTGATATGAGGATGAAACCAGAAATCCAGAGGTACATGTCCGGTTTTGAATGTACCACACTCCGTCAATACCAGGATAAGGCATTGGCATATGAGATCAAGGAAGCAGCTATGGAGAAATTTACGGAATCCAAGAAGCAGAAAGTCTCTGGTACTTTTACAGAGCACAAGAACAGCGGGCCCCGCAAGGCCCAGTCATCTTTTCATTCTTTCAAGAAACCTCCGCACCCAGTTAGGAGCGGAAAGAACTTTGGAGCAACATCAACTATGACTGATGTTACCAGGAAATGTTTTAACTGCGCCCAGATGGGACACTATCGACGGAATTGCCCCCTACCTGCCGTGACTTGTTTTGATTGTGGTCGAGAGGGACATCGTGCGGTGTTCTGTGAAGAGGCTGCAAAGTCTATTAGAGCCCGTACACCACAACCAGTCCAGAAGGAAGCCAGTATCCAACAAACGCAGCAAAGTGTTCAGATGCCTCAGAATTTTGGCCGCGGGCGAGGCAGAGGACAGTGGGACGGAAAGGGTACATCGAGTGCCGGATCTGTTCCCCCACGTCTGTACGAGATGAGGAGAACAGACGATCAGGATGTCAGCCAGATCGTGCATCGGCCCAGATCCTTTACCAGACAGTTAGCGTTTTATTCGATACATTATCTACGCATTCTTTTATATCCTTGTCTTGTGTAAATCGTTTGAATGTTTCTGGTTTTCATAATTATGAACCTTATGTTGTTGGTTTACCGAGTGGAGAGAGGATTGTTGGAAACTTAGAAACTAGAGATTTCCCTGTATCATTTGGAGGCAGAGAGTAGCTCTCAAATCTGATTGTAATAGAAATGCAAGGGGACGATCTGATACTCGGAGACGATTGGCTTAATCGATATGGAGCTATTGTAAACTACCGAAGGAGGAATATCTCGCTGATCGCTGACGATGGTTCCGAAATACTGTTTGAGGTATGGAAACCGGGAAGCTCAGGAAAGTTGATCAAAGCGATGAAAGCTATCAAATTGTTGAAACAGGGCTGTGCCGGATACTGGTGTTATGAAATGAAGAAAGAAGACGAAATTGTGGAACTTTCATCCATTCCTGTTGTGAACGAATTTCCAGATGTATTTCCTGACGAGTTACCTGGACTACCTCCACAAAGGGATGTAGAATTTACCATTGAACTGGAACCCGGAGCTACACCAATTTCTAAGGCGCCGTATCGTATGGCACCTACTGAGATGTATGAACTGAAAAAGCAACTCGAGGAGTTACTGGACAAAGGCTATATTCAGCCAAGCGTTTCGCCCGGGGTAGCGCCGGTTCTTTTTGTCCGAAAGAAGGATGGATCACTTCGACTGTGTATCGACTATCGAGAGCTGAACAAGATGACGATTAAGAACAAATATCCGTTGCCACGGATTGATGATTTATTTGACCAGTTGCAAGGAGCAACATTATTCTCTAAAATTGATCTGAGATCAGGATATCATCAGCTAAGGATTAAAGAATCAGATGTTCCGAAATCAGCATTCAGAACTCGCTACGGACACTATGAGTTTGTAGTGATGTCGTTTGGTCTCACTAATGCACCTGCTGTATTCATGCAGTTGATGAACCGAGTGTTCATCGAATATTTGGATAAATTTTTGGTCGTGTTCATTGATGACATTCTAGTGTATTCTAAGAACCCGGAAGAGCATGCACAGCATTTGCGGATTGTATTAGAACTTTTAAGAAGCGAGCAACTGTACGCCAAACTCTCTAAGTGTGAATTCTGGCTAAAGGAAGTAATGTTCCTCGGTCATGTGGTATCAGCTAAAGGAGTCCGAGTCAATCCTCAGAAGATTGAAGCGGTTTTGGATTGGAAGCCTCCTAACAACGTGAAAAAAGTCCGAAGTTTCTTAGGACTTGCTGGGTATTATCGTCGGTTCGTGGAAGGGTTTTCCAAAATTTCCCGCCCACTTACTCGACTCCTGCAGAAAACTCAAAAGTTTGAGTGGAGTGAGTTGTGTCAGGTTAGGTTTGATAAATTGAAGAAGAGATTGACGACGGCACCGATTCTATCACTTCCACAGGGAACAGGAGGATTTATAGTTTACAGTGATGCTTCGAACCAAGGACTCGGATGCGTATTAATGTAGAATGACAAGGTGATCGCTTATGCGTCGCGACAGCTGAAACCTTATGAAGTGAATTACCCAACACATGATTTGGAGCTAGCGGCAGTAGTTTTTGCTTTGAAGATCTGGAGGCATTATCTGTACGGGACTCACTGTCAGATCTTTACGGATCAAAAGAGTCTCAAATACATCTTCAGTCAGAAAGAGTTGAAAATGCGGCAAAGGAGATGGTTAGAGCTGATTAAGGACTACGACTTGGAGATTTTGTATCATCCAGGCAAAGCGAATGTAGTGGCCGACGCACTTAGCCGCAAGCCTGTTTCTATTCAGATGCTGGAGACTCTGACCTCCCAACTTATCCTTCAACGAGAGATTATTCGAGAAGGAATTGAAGTATGGTTACAAGGAGTCCAAGGACAACTGTGCATGATGGAAATAACTTCATCATTAACCGAAGAAATCAAATCTAGACAGGCAGATGATCCTCTGATGATTCGGTTACGTGATGAAGTGATCAAGGGGAAAGCCCCCGGATTTGTAATTCATGATGATGGAGTTTTGAGATTTCAGAACCGACTCTGCGTTCCCGATGTCGATGTTATGAAACAGACGATTCTGAAGGAAGCTCACAGTTCGCCCTATTCTATCCACCCGGGCACCAGTAAGATGTATAAGGACTTGAAGCAATTTACGTGGGGCAACATGAAGAAAGATGTAGCGGACTATGTTTCAAATGCTTGACTTGTCACAGGTTAAGATCGAGCATCAACGACTGCCGGAATGTTGAAACCACTCCCGATTCCTGAATGGAAGTGGGAGGACATATCGATGGACTTTATCACTAGTATGCCGAGAACCAAGACAGGAATGAACATGATTTGGGTGATAGTTGATCGTTTAACCAAATCAGCTCATTTTCTAAGCATTAAGGACACGTGGGGACCAGAGAGGTTGGCACGAGTATTTATTTGAGATAGTTCGATTGCATGGAACACCGAAGACCATTGTTTCGATCGAGACGGCCGTTTGTGTCTCATTTTTGGAAAGTTCATAAGGCCTTGGGGACAATTGAACTTCAAGATGACTTATCACCCGCAGATCGACGGACAATCCGAGAGGACCATTCAAACGGTGGAAGACATGCTAAGGGCACTGCCTTAGATTGGTCAAACGATTGGGAAATTCATCTACCGTTGATTGAATTTACCTACAACAATAGTTGGCATGCTTCCATTAAGATGGCACCGTTTGAGGCATTATACGGGAGGAGATGTAGATCGCCCCTGTGTTGAGACGATTCATCAGACTTGATCGGGACAGAACCAGAGTTGATCGTACAGACTCGAGAGAAGATATCCTTGATTTGTGAAAGGCTATTGACCGCCCAGAGTCGCCAGAAATCTTACGCAGACATACGTCGTCGCCCTTTGGAGTTCAGTACTGGAGACCACGTACTTTTAAAGGTTTCTCCTACTCGGGGAATTTTCCGTTTTGGAAGAAGGGGAAAACTGAGTCCGAGATATATCGGACCGTTCGAAATCCTTGAGAGAGTTGGAGAGTTGGCATACAGATTGACATTACCTCTGTCATTGAGCCATGTTCATAACGTGTTCCACGTATCCCAATTACGGAATTATATACCAGATCCTAGTCATGTCATTGATTTCGGCGAGATCGAAGTCGCTCAAGATGGCACGTTTGAAGAGAAACCGATCAGGATACTCGAGAGTCGAGTTAAATAGTTGAGAAACAAACCGATCGCATTGGTCAAGGTTCAGTGGTCGCGCCACGGAGTGGAAGAAGCCACTTGGGAAACAGAAGAAAGTATGAAGTCCATATATCCAGGATTATTTTCGTCTTGAGTTTTGGGCCGAAACTCCTTTTTAGTAGGAGAGTATGTAATATTCGGATTAATTACCGAGTATTTCACCT
Source organism: Orobanche coerulescens (assembly GCA_033398695.1). Taxonomy (NCBI): domain Eukaryota; kingdom Viridiplantae; phylum Streptophyta; class Magnoliopsida; order Lamiales; family Orobanchaceae; genus Orobanche; species Orobanche coerulescens. The sequence goes on along the minus strand of CM065801.1, from coordinate 81,652,344 downwards.
ATATTTGAACCCTGTATTAGTTGGAATTGTGATATCAATAAGTGGAATATGGTATTTACCGTATTTGTATTTTCGTGCATGAGTATGGCAGCATATTACTTGTCTCATACAAATACTCAATAATACAAATTATTGAGTATGGCTGCATATTATAAGTGAAGTAATCAATTATGGAGTTGGGTGGAGGCCAGCACATAGCCCTGGACAGTTTTTAATTATTAAGCCTGGACAGCTTTGGAATCTAGCGTAGGAAATTATTGAGCACAGGGGTCCAGAAACATTTTATAAAGGACAGCACCTCATTTCATTTGGTTTTCATCTTCCTTCACCTGTTCTTAGTTCCCTGAAAGTCCAGAGGGTTTTCCCTACCTCTTAAACACATTTAGACCACCCCTTTTGTGATCTTTGAAGATTGGGTGTCACTGGTGATTGATCATTGAAGTGGAGAAACATCTTGATCTGGCAAGCAAGCAACCGGAGTTGGATTCTACTTATTGTCTCGGTGTTTTCTTCATCTTAAGGTATGTTAATACTAATTCCTACTTGGATTCGTGTTATCAAGGATATGATAGAAGTATGCTGTCAAGATATTGAGTTCCACTGATAAAATCATCCAAGCATCATCATGTTTTAGAAATTGGGATGTTTATACTTATGAATAAATCATCAGAGGTTATATCCTTCCATATAAGTTGGATTTGTTAGATGTTTTCTGGATATAATGATGATATTGGAATCTAACACATCAATCTTGGATCACCCAACTTCACCTGAGAATTTCGTATGTTCAGTTTTCTACCCAGTACCCTACTGTTATCAACTAGGTGAGTCAAGTAGGCTGATCAGCGAGGTTGACTTCTGACTCGGCTGATCAGCGAGGTTGACTTCAAACTCGGCTGATCAGCGAGGTTAAATTTCCAGTCCAATCGGGTGTTGACACGTGGCACAATATGATCCGTCTATTTAATTGTCCTTCGAACGGTCATAACTTCTTCATACGAACTCGGATTCGGATGAATTTTTTTTCTTAAAAACGATCGTCTCGACGGGACGAATAAAATAGACTCGGCTGATCAGCGAGGTTGACTTTTGACTCGACTGATCAGCGAAGTGACTTTTGACTCCACTGATTAGGTTACATTTTATGAAATTCCGACTGTGATTTGGATTGTTAGATGTTCGTACGACTGTAAATGAAATGTATATTACTTATTTTGTTAAGGTTCGAGCTTAGCAACGTGATTGATTGAAGGGGCGACCTTCGAGTGTTTCATTTTCGTGGAAGTTTTGTTCTTGTCTTCGAATCGAGGCAAGTACCTTATTTGTTTCATGTATTGTTGTTATACATATTGTCGTGCATGTATGTCGTTATTGTATGTCCACCTCGTGTTGGTCCGACGGGATCATCAGGGGATCTATGCTAGCGTGCGCTGGATCATCGGACGGGTTTTTCCACCACGGGTTGGTTTGACGGGATCATCGTGGGTTCTAGGCAGTGAACGCTGGATCGTCGGAATTACCATGTGTATGTTATGATATCATGTTGTGATTATCAGTTGTGTATGTTATTTATTGAGTTTCTCGTAGGAGAAGGCTCGTTGGTATTTTTGTCAATTACGTATTATTATTCTGCGTGAGATGTTGAATAATACGTTGTGGTACTTGTACTAGCATCGTTGTGCTAACCCCTTCGGGGGTGAACATTTTGTTTATGTTCAAGATCCAGGAGAGCGGGGAAACAACCACTGGAGCTGCATGACGACGGGGGTGCAGAGTGATGTTCTGGCCGGGTTTACTTGTCTGTTGTTTGTTAGTTATTTCAATAAGTACTCGAGTACGTAGTCACTTTTGATGAATTTGAATTTGGTGATGTATTAATAATTTCTGTTGAACATTTGTATTTTCAGTATTTGGTCAGAACTGTTATATCTTAATTTCGTTATTTTCATTCGTTGGTACCTATTAATGCCTTTTCAACTCTTTAGCCTTGTAAATCCTGATGTAAAGGATTTACGGCGCTGTAATATTCCTGAATATATCAGGGGTGTTACATATAATAAGATACTTGCCTTAATAACCGCTACCGAACGCTCCGAAGAACACGGTTCGACCGGGAAGCTCGGACCCCGAAGAAGACAACGAACGGAAGGGTTCCGACTCGAGTTCTTCACAAGAATTCGACCCTAACAATATATAATCAATAAATCATCAATCATACGAGGAAGAATAATCGTAGAACGCCCGAAATCCCCTCTATGACATTTTACCAGACACCTTCAAGGCGTCGATCAAGAACTCGACCAAAACAACGAATCGATACGATCCAACCATGGAATAACAAGGTAAATGATACAATACATCTAAATAATCATCAATCCATCACAATCCTAAGTTAAATCGGATTAAACGGATGAAATCGAACAAAATACCCAAAATCCCTAAAATTAGAATTCTAGATAATCTGACCTGATTCGCTCGATCAAAGGATGTTATATGACGGATTATTGATGATATGAACCTCAAAACTTCATGGATTTATTGTATAACAACATGCCTCCATGATTGATCAAGCTCCAGCCGCGGAATGGAAGAAAACGAGTGAGAAAAAATGAGTGAAACCCGACTGCTCTGCCATATTTATACTGCTGCCGGACACGGCGCAGCAAACGGCCCACACCAGCGCCGGGTGTCTCAGCCGTGTCTCGGCAGGCTGCCGGTCCTGGCCAACCCGGCGCCGTACACGGTGATCGGCAGCGCTGCCAGTGGCTTTCGCCTGTGTCAAAGCAGCCTCCAGGCACAAAATGAAGAATCACAACGACGATCCGAACGACCCAGAAACCCGAACCTGAATACGAACCGAAGATACGGTTACGAAGTACTCGCAAAGACGAATCTAAGAGCTAATAGAACACATGATTCCGACCACCCGAAGGCTCGAAATTCGACAACGGAAGGTAATTACCCCAAACTTTGGGAAATTACGAAAATGGCCCAAAACGTCCGAAAATCACGATACGTGATCGAATAACCAAACCGAAGTTCACAACACGTTTAACAAAGTTAAACGGACTTACGGGAAACTCAAAACAGTAATTTCGAACGAGATTCACGAGAATCGAACTCGAGTGCGGAAAAGTCGTTAATAAACACGGAACTCAACAAAACAATACTGAAACGAACTCGGATGACAAAAAGTGCAGAATTAATCATTCTCAGAATGACGAGACGGTCCCAATAAAGTCGTCGAAATGGACCTCCGCCGAAAGAAGAAAATTACCGGAAATCCGAAATTGCGGATATTACATCACGGAGGGACTCTTTAAACTTAATGCTTTGGCTATGCGTAATGTAACCAAGTCTGCTAATGCTAGAGAAAATCCTGCTGCTTCCTCTTACTTGACTGAGTGTTCTTATTTATGGCATTGTAGATTAGGTCATGTGAATCTAAATGCTATAAAAAGATTAGTAAACTTAGATTTACTAAAATTAAATGAAGTCAATACTTAAAACAAATATGAGATTTGTGTTGAAGCAAAAATGATGAAACTTCCATTTCATTCGGTAAAACGGAACACAAAACCCCTTGAATTAATTCACACAGACATGTGCGATTTAAAGTTTGTGCAAACTTGAGGTGATAAGAAGTACTTTATCACTTTTATCGATGACTGCACAAGATATTGTTATCTTTATCTTTTGAGAAGTAAAGATGAAGCTATTGAAGCTTTTAAGAACTTCAAGAATGAAGCCGAGGATCAATTAGGCCGTCGTATTAAGATGGTTCTAAGCGATAGAGATGGCGAATATGTAGCCCCGTTTGAGGAATTACGCAATGAGAGTGGTATAATTCATCAAACAATAGCTCCATATGCACCACAATCTAATTGCGTTGCCGAACATAAGAATCGAATACTTAAAGATATGATGAATACCTTATTGATTAGTTCAGGGTTGCCCCAGAACATGTGGGGGAAGCTGTCTTGACAGCCAACTACATATTGAGCAAGATTCCACGCAAAGGTAAGGATGTTACTCCTTATGAGTTGTGGAAAGGTATAAAACCTTCATACAAATATCTCAAAGTGTGGGGGTCTTTGGTGAAGGTTGAGGTGCCTCTACATAAATAAGTTAAAATTAGTCCTAAAACGGTAAATTATATCTTTATTGGGTATGCACTGAACAGTAGTGCCTATCGGTTTGTTATCCACAAGTCAGAAGTACCTAAAATGGCTGTGGGAACAATAATTGAATCAAGGAATGTTGTATTCTTTGAAAACATATATCCTTGTAAGGACCATGATAAAGTTGCGAACAATTCTAGCAATAGAGTTGAAGGTGAAGAAACAAGTTCAAAATCCGTGGATGTAGATCCAAAGTCACGTAAGCGATCGAGATCTAATCTGGAAGAGGTAGAACCGAGACGTGGTAGTAGGGTTAGGAAACCAAAGACATTTGTACCTGACTACATAGCATTCATGTTGGATGAAGAACCAACATCGATCAAAGTAGCTTATGCTAGACCACACGGGTTACTCTAGAAAGAAGCTGTTACAGAGTGAATTGACTCAATTTTACAAAACCAAACTTGGGTTTTGGTTGATTTACCTGAAGGTTGTAAGCCCTTAGGATGCAAATGGATCTTTAGAAGAAAGTACAAGGCTGATGGGTCAATTGATAAGTATAAAGCTCGTTTACTAGTCAAAGGTTTCAAGCAGAATGAAGAGTATAATTTTTCGATAACTATTCACCTGTAACGAGAATTACATCTATTCGAGTGCTTCTCACGATTGCTGCTTTGCACGATCTTGAGATTCATCAAATGGATGTTAAGACTGCTTTTCTGAACGGTGATCTGGATAAAGAGATCTATATGGAACAACCTGAAGGGTTTGTAGTACCTGGACAACAGAAAAAGGTCTGCAAACTGGTTAAGTCTCTATATGGATTGAAACAAGCTCCACTACCGTGGCACTTAAAATTTGATAATGTAATGTTATCAAATGGTTTTAAAATAAACGAGTATGATAAATGTGTTTATATTAAGAACACTAATAACGGTTATGTTATTGTGTGTCTTTATATAGATGTCATGTTAATCATGGGTAGCAATATACAAGTGATTAACGTAAGAACTTGTTAAAAAGAATTTTTGACATGAAAGACATGGGCTAGATGATGTGATTATTTCAATGAAAATTTTGAGAAAATCTGATGGAATCATCTTGACAGTTCTCAAGAGAAAGTTCTCAAGAAGTTTAATGCTTTTGATAGCTTACCGGCTAAGACCCAATAGAGTTAAATGATCACTTGAGCAAAAATCGAGGGGAGCCCATTGCCCAAGAAGAATATGCACGAGTCATTGGGTGTTTAATGTAACTTAAAAATTTCACTCGATCCGATTTAGCTTCCGCTGTGAATAAATTGAGTCGTTACACGAGCAATGCAAGCAAAGAGCATTTGAAAGCTCTCATTAGAGTTTTGAGGTACTTAAAGTATACTCAAAACCTTGGGTTACACTATTCGAGATACCCCCCGGTACTTGAAGAGTACTGTGATGCGAATTGGATATTCGATGCGAAAAGTTCTTTTTCTACAAGTGGTTACGTGTTTACCATTGGGGTGGAACTGTCTCGTGGAAGTCTGTGAAACAAACATGTATATCCCCATCCACCATGGAATCGGAATTCATAGCTATGGACAAAGCTGGTGAAGAAGCCGAGTGGCTTAGAAACTTTCTAGAAGATATTTCATGTTGGTCAAAGCCAGTGCCTGCAGTGATGATACACTGCGATAGCCAAGCTGCTATTGGTAGGGCAAGAAGTAATGTATATAATGGAAAGTCTCGACATATTCATCGACGCCATAATACCGTGAGACATTTGATCAAAAGTGGGGTTATCTCTATTTACTATGTGAGGTCATTGGATAATCTAGCGGATCTGCTAACAAAAGGGTTAAACCGTGATCAAATGAATAAATTGCTAGAGAGAATGGGTTTAAAATCCACAAATTGAGAATTATCATAGTGGTAACCCAACCAAGATGACTGGAGATCCCAAGAACTTGGTTCAATGGGAGAACTAAGCTATGAGAGTTCGTGTGAAACACTCATCTAAGTTTATTCCCTATAGAGCAATTGAGTGTTGAAAGCTTGCCTAGTGGTGAGGTTAAGTCTATGACTTTTAATGATTCCTAAAGACCTCGAGGAGGTTGAGTATGGCAAGATAGTAAGTAAAGAATCACCTATATAAGTAAGAAATGGGGGGCGCTTTATGAAATACACTTATGAATCCAAATGGGTGTCCAAGGCCCTCAAAAGAGACAAAACATGAGAACGAATGAGGTTGAGGTGTTCAAGTGTTAGCACCATTGTCTCGGTGCACGCCGTGGGGGAATAGTTCAAAGCATCAAGTCACTAATCCGCCTGTGTACCCAATGATGTCAACTATGGAAGGTTCAAAGTCACGAACTACCAATCCTTATACTTTAACGCCTCTTGAGGACTGAGCTTGAGTCTGCATATTGCATTTGGGCTATTTCCACTCATGTGGGGGATTGTTGGAATCGTTAATGATTTTATTTTGTAAAATTAAATATCATAGGATCGATCTACGTTCCGAGTAGATGATCGTGGTATATTCACTTTCTCTAAACCGATTCCCAGTGAGTGAGAAATAGTGAATTAAAGTTTGTCACTTAATTGTGAATACATGAGGGATGACTATCCCACATTGAATAATGAGTTATCATTGTTCAAGTATATAAGGAGTTACTATTATTCATGTAATAATTCATGGCACATGTGTATGGGCTAAAATCCCACACGCGCGCGCCGCCGCTGCCGCCGCCCACCTCACCTCGGCCGCGAGCCGCGAGCCGCGTGCCGTGGACCTTGGACCTTGGCCTTGATCTTGATCTTGATCTTGGACTTGGACTTGGACTTGGATCTTGAATCTTGGCAATTGGTCTTTGGGTGGTCTTTGGGCTGTTCTTTGGGCCTGATCGTGGGCTTTGTGGACCCTGACCCAGGCCACTCGATCCAGGCTATCCGGGAACAAATTTTTGGGTCGAACAATACCTCTACTATCCCGCCACCCATGGACGGCTTTGCTCAACAAGCTTTTTCCATAGACCCCAACATGCCGCAGACTGTCATGAATGGTTTCCACCCTTACAAGGTTTCTCTCTTCTCTTTCTTCGTGAAAATTTCCTTTTATGTTTGTCTCTCTGTGTGTGTCTGTTAATAACCAACTTGACTTTTCTTTTGATGATTTACATTGTAATCTCCTCTATTTAAGTCTAGAAAAATTCTAAGATAATCGCGCGGCATCGTACATGCATGTATATTAACCAATTGATCTGTAGTAAATTATTTTCATCATAAATAGGATGATGAATATATATAGACATAGTAGGTCGGTACTTTAGAACTTCCTTCGAATTTAAATGCTTTGCATTATGCATCATGTACAGTACATAATATAGTAAGCATTTGGTTGTGTATATTTGGTTCCTTAATTTAGAACACTCAATGTAATATGTATTTAAGATGTAAAATAATCACTTTTTATTTTTTAATCTCTACTATACATCTATCACCAATCATTTTTATTTTTTAATCTCCACTATATATCTACCATCATTACTTATATAAATTATTATTTAAAATACACCAAATATACAGCCTCCCTCACTGATATAAATACTCAATTGTGAATACAGGAGCGTAGATTTGTCCATCTCATCATCATTCTGCAATACCTGTCTTTTTCGCACCTTATAAATTATGAGAATTGCTTCCCACCTCCTCACATCCGTCTTAACCCCCTCACTTTTTTTTTTTCAATTTTGTCCTTTGCATTTTAGTTTAGTTTTTTTCTTTTTTATATTCTTTATTTATTTGTTCTTTTTTTCTTTGAATTTTTATTTTACTTTATTTATCAAAATTAATAATTTCTATTATTTATTTATTTTTATTTATATTATTTAAGATTAAAAATAACTAGGACACAATATAATAAATACTAAATACGGAAAATACGATCGATATTGATAAATAAACTATTCAATTAATATTGTGAGGGCAAAATGTCTAAATACTGGAAAACAACCGAGTCGTATTATTGTATGACTTTATTATGTATGTATATATATTTTGAATAATATGTATGTATAAATAATAATACTTTGAATTTTTATTTTACATCATTATATATATATATATAACTTTTATCAATTTTTCTACTGATATTTTTTCGATAATTTTTTTTATTATTTTAGATTTATTTTTATTTCTTTGTGAACGTATTATTATGACTATAGTTTTTCTATACAATATATTTATATTTAAAAAAAATATTTACGTAGTCATCTATACAAATAATATATATTATTATTTGGATTATATATTATTATCTTGATATATATTATTATTATTAGCTACCAATGGGAACATGTCGTGTGAATTTACCACTGATCATGTATGACTTTGTGTAAATATCCTTTTTTTTCGTGTTTCGTCATTTTTTTGGTATATATATTACTCTCTTTTTTTCATACACACACACACACATATATATATATATATATATATATATTACTCTTTTTATTTGAAAATATAGTAAAACGTTTTTAAAACATATTTTTTTGTTTTGCTCATTTCACTTAATTAGTTTAGTGTGTGTGTATATATATAGAGAGAGAGTCAGATTCAAACAAGAACGCTAACTATTTAAAAGAATACGAGAAAATCATATATGATTTTGCACAAACGGAAAAAATCATATATAATTTTATACTGACCAAAAAAATCAAATATATATGTCTAAAATCATATATGATTTTATACTGATGTACACACTCACGTAATCATATATGATTTTGTACGTACGTGAATCATATATAATTTTGTACATGGTGACCATTCTCGTATCCTTTTAAATATTTAGCATTCTCGTTTGAACCCGACTCTCTCTCTCTCTCTCTCTCTCTCTCTCTCTATATATATATATATATATATATATATATATAAAATTAGTTTTACTCTTTTTGTTTTTTTACAAAAACATTTTAAGTTTAATTAGTTAGCTTATTCGTTATCCGCTATCTCGTCCGCTATAAGCTAGTTGATCTACTATAAACCATCTTATGTGATATCCACTATTTTTTTGCAAACAGAACTTTGGTCTTGTAGGTCTTGAGAGTCGGCCATTTTAGTTCTTTAACCTTTTGATATGGCGAAACCATTAGAGCTAACATGATGGTCATGCATGCTCTCTATTAAGAATTACATCTGATTTTTTTATCTGTGTTATAAAACTGTAATATTATAGAGAGGATTTAGAGAGAGAATGATTCTCAGGGGTGTTTTTCATTAATAACTGAAGTCCTATTTATAGGAAAACTTCAGATGGTACAATCGTAATTACAAAATTACATCAGGGGCATAATAGTCATTCACACTATATAAAAACAAAGGGGTAATTAAAATATCAATTTCATGGTATATTATAACACTCCCCCTTGAATGACTATTTATATAAATATCTGCTGAACTAGTTTGAAGAAAAACTCAATGGGAGAAAACTTTCAAACTGTTTGTATTGGAGCTTGTGGGAATTATATAATCTTGCATCATAATGTTGGTAGGAAATCTCTGTTGGATAAAACTTCAGTAATCTGTGATCTCATAAATTTGCTCCCCCTTGATAGTTCTTGTATGAGTATTCTTGTGTCGTTTCAGTAAAACCTCGTGGGATAAAAACTGAGTGAATCTGTCATGTATATCATTCGTTGTTGGGAGTATCCACGTGTTGCCTCATTAAAACCTTGTAAAGAAAATCCAGTGGGAAAAACTTGATCGAAGGAAAAAGAGTACAACTACTCCTTCCGTTTTCAAACTTTGAGGAAAAATCTTGATCTTTGTAGTGTTCCTCATTATGCCATGAATATGCCTCGTTAAAACCTTATTAGGAAAAATCCAATGGGAAAAATCCTAATGAAGGAAAAAGAGTACATTGTTCATACTAATACGCCATTCCAGTTGCCTCGTTAAAAACCTTTCTAGGAAAATCTAATGGGACAAAACCTCAGTCAAGGGAAAAAGAGTGCAACACATATTTTATAAATATGCCCCAGGCATTTCAATAATCCTCCAAGGATTAGTACGAGTATCATCTTCAGTGCAGTTTATAATATCGAACTCATATTCTTTGCGATATATTCCAAATCTCTTTTGAAAATTTCAAATTAGTTGTCATTAAGCTGCCTCGTTAAAAACCTTGCTGGGAAAACTCAGTGGGATAAAACCTCAGTCAAGGAAAAGAGTACATCAAATAATTTTCTTTCACAACACCTTATTTTGAGTGACTGCACGCACTGATAATATGTTTAAAATTTCCCCAGGAGTCACTTTCAGTGAGCCCATATGTTTTATTTTATTATAAGGGCATATATTTCAATTTCGATGGATTTCAATATCCTCATTTATTTCATGGATATCCATATTTCATTCATGAATATCTTCGTTTAATTGTTATCCTCATTTCATGGATACACTACTACAAAATACCCATTTAACAGCGGACAATTAACAACGGTTAGGCCAAAATGCTGTTAAATTTGTGCGGTGGCACGGATCGTAAATATTATGAAAAATTAACAGCGGTTAATACAGAAGTGTTAAATTCGGACACTTAACGGCAGTTGCCCAAAAACCGCTGTTAAATTCAGAAAATTAACGGCGGTTGCGTAAAAACTGCCGTTGTTTTTCCTCTGTTAACAGCGGCTGTATGGTTAACCGCTGTTAAACATTTTTTGTTTAATTTTAACAGCGGTTTTCTATAGCCGCTGTTAATGTTCTATTTAATTACTACCCGGTCTTCTTTCTTTCTTCCTTTCTTCTTTTTTTTCCTTTCTTTATTCCTACGCTTTTGACTCCCCGACTTTTCACAATCGACCCGCAACCTCCGGCGACCTCCCGACCTCACGACCCTCGCAACCTCCCCAGATGTTTCGCAATCGACCGCAGATTATTTGGTAATTATTCTGAACTCTCTTCTTTGTTTCTATTTGGTAATTTTATCTAGTCTTTTAAGGATTGTTGTGTGCTGTTTAATATGTGTGTGTTGTGTGTGTATGTGCATGTATAGGTGTGGCAGTGTGTGTAGTGTGTGTGCATGCAGTGTGTGTCTGTGTATTGTGTGTGAGGCTGTATTGTGTCGTGTGTGATGTGTGTGTGTGGCAGTGTGTACAGTGTGTTTGTATTGTGTGTGTGGCAGTGTGTGTTGTATGTTTGCATGTATTGTTTGTGTGTAGACTTTTAATTATACCTGGATTGTTTTGGAGAACAATGTTAAAACCTCAATAAAACCACAATAATCACAAACGTAGTATTCAATTACACATAACGGACAAAATATGTATGCGCGTGTGTATGTGAGTTTTACGTGTTATTTTCTTCTTGTTTGTCATATAATTTAATCGATTTAGTTGAGTGTGTGTGTTGATTTTGACAACACTATTTTGTGAAACACGAATTATTTTGGGATAGATTTGGTTAACTTCGAAAGGGTCTTCTTCCTTTGGGATAGATGTTAACTTTCGTCTTAAGGATCTTCTCCCAACAGTTCGTGCAGATAGAGTTAGAAATCTTGACAAAGCCATAAGTTGACGTAGAATATAGTTAATTCTATTTTGACAACCGTCGTTCATGTTTCTATTTTAAAAAACAGTTATAGGACAACCATACCTTTGTCATTCTCTGTCAAAACATTCAAAAAGTTAGTAATCATATAGAAATGAAATTCTTTCCCTTATACAAAACAATAGCAAATTGAATTTCATAGTATGTGTAACAGAAAAGAATAAATGGATCGAAGTTGGATGAATGCAAGTCGTGCGAGTGCGGAGTATGATAATGGAATTGAGCAATTTCTTAAATTTGCTCGACAACATCGCTCGAAACCTGATGAAAGATACTTTTGCCCTTGTGTGAAGTGTATGAATGGGAGACGACATGAGGCTGACACAATTCGTGAACATCTTGTTTGTGAGGGGATAAACACCAACTATACGGTGTGGATATGGCATGGCGAAATAGTAGATGTTCCAACTGGAAACACTCATGTAGATATAGATGGTGATCAATTTGAAGAAATGATTTGTGATGTCGGACAAGAATCATTTCAAAGAGCTCGTGTTTATGATGCGTTGAAAAGTGATTCAGAGACTCCTTTATATCTGGGGTGTGAAAATTTCACACGACTATCTGCCGTGTTGAAGCTCGTTAATTTGAAGGCAATAAATGGGTGGAGTGACAAAAGTTTCACCGAATTGCTCCAGTTGATGAATGAGATGCTACCAAAAGGCAATACATTTCCTAAGCGTACCTATGAGGCGAAGAAGGTTTTCTGTCCGAATGGGTATAGACTATAAAAAAATACACGCTTGTCCCAATGATTGCATATTGTACAGAAAAGAGTTTGAAGAATTGCATAAGTGTCCTAGGTGTGGGGTATCACGATACAAAGTGAAGAATGATGGAGAGAACACACAACAAGGACCTCCCACGAAGGTGTTATGGTATGTTCCGATTGTTCCAAGGTTCAAGCGATTGTTTGCTAATAGAGATGATGCAAACAATCTCACATGGCACGCAAATGAGAGAAAATGCGATGGGCTAATTCGCCATCTAGCTGATGCTGCACAATGGAAGAAAATAGATCATTTATTTCCAGTTTTCTGGAGTGAAGCAAGAAACCTTAGGCTTGGACTTTCCACAGATGGAATGAATCCGTTCGGTAACTTAAGCACCAAGCATAGCTCTTGGCCTATTTTACTTGTGATATATAATCTACCTCATTGGTTATGTATGAAATGGAAGTACGTTATGTTGTCAATGATGATTTCAGGACCAAAACAACCTGGAAATGACATAGATGTTTATCTAAGTCCGTTGATTGATGACTTGAGAATGATGTGGGATGAAGGGATTTACGTGTTTGATGGTTACCGCCAGCAAAGTTTCAAGTTACGTGCAATGTTATTTTGTATGATTAATGACTTTCCCGCATATGGAAACTTGAGTGGATATAGTGTGAAGAGACATCATGCATGTCCTATATGTGAAGAAAACACAAGCTACATCCAGTTGAAACATGGAAATAAAACAGTTTACACTCAAAATTAGAGGTTTCTCAGTCGCCATCACCCGTATCGTAGATTGCGAAAAGCTTTTAATGGATTCCCAGAAAATGGACTTGCGCTGATGCCCTTAACAGGTGAGCAAGTGTACGATCGTGTGAAGAACATAAATACTATATTTGGAATAACTAAAAAGAAGGATGCTACGACAAACATTTGGAAGAAGAGGTCAATATTTTTTGATCTTCCTTACTGGAGACATCTAGATGCTAGACATTGCATAGATGTTATGCATGTCAAGAAAAATGTATGCGCTAGTGTGATTGGCACACTTCTCAATGTTAAACACAAAACAAAGGATGGTGTCCAGGCTCGTCAAGACTTAGAGAAAATGGGTATACGTCCTCAGTTTCATCCGCAAGTAGTCGGTAAACGAACTTATCTTCCCCCGGCATGTTATACTTTATCCAAAAGAGAGAAAATAAGCTTTTGTAATTGTTTACAAGGCATTAAAGTGCCACAAGGTTATTCGCCGAATATTAAGAGTCTTGTATCGATGCAAAATCTGACATTGGTCGGATTAAAGTCTCATGACAGTCATGTCTTGATGCAACAACTTCTAGCTGTGGCTACGTGACGTCTTGCCTAAAAAAGTGAGAAATGCCATAACTCGCTTGTGTTTTTTCTTCAATTCTATATGTAGCAAAGTGATTGATCCTTTGGTTTTGGATGAGTGGAAAAACGAGGCTATTGTTATCTTGTGCCAATTAGAGATGTATTTTCCTCCTCCTTTTTTTGATATTATGGTTCACTTACTTGTCCATGTAGATAGAGAGATTGAAGAGTGTGGCCCTGTTTATTTGCGATGGATGTTTCCGATTGAGCGATACATGAAGATTTTTAAAGGGTATAGTAAAAACCTATTTCGTCCAGAAGCATCTATTGTTGAGAGGTATATTGCAGAAGAAGCAATCGAGTTTTGCACAGATTACATGTTACAAACACCATCTGTAGGGCTTCCGAAGACTCGACATGATGGGAAACTTAATGTAAAGGGTACACGGGGTGTTAAAATATTAACCCAGAATTGCGATGAGGTGCTTCAAGCACATTTGTACGTTTTGAATAACACTGATGAGGTTCTTCCGTACTTGTTTGCTCACAAGAATATTTTGAAGACAAAGAATCCGCAAATGAGCGAGAAATGGTTGTTGATTGAACATAATAATACTTTTTTGAGGTGGTTTAAGGTACAAATCTCCGAAAGTGATAGCGCATCTGAAATGTTAAAATGGCTAGCTTACGGGCCGAAGTCCGATGTCGTAACTTGGAATGGATATGATATCAATAAGTACTCATTCTATACAAAGTCACAAGATGACAAAAGTTCGGTTCAAAATAGCGGAGTTACTCTTAAAGCCGAGTCCATGCACTTTTCAAGCTCGAAAGATAAAAATCCAATTATGGCATCGACAAGTTACTATGGAGTTATTGAAGATATATGGGAACTTGATTATGTTAAGTTTAGAGTGCCTATTTTTAAGTGTAAGTGGGTTGATAATAACACGGGTGTGGTAATCGATGAACTGGGCTTTACATTGGTAGATCTTCATAAGATAGCTTACACTAACGAGATTTTTATCAAGGCATACCAAGCTAAACAGGTGTTTTATGTCAAGGATCCATGCAATGAAATAATGTCGGTGGTCATTCCGGGTAAAAGTGTGGATATTAATGAAACTGAAGAGTCAAGTTTTGATATTTGTGAGTTTATTCCTTTATGAACACGGATGCCCACTATCGTTGAAGAAAATGTAGCAGACGACATACATGCCATTCGGGATGATCATGATGAAGGCATATGGGAAAACATTGTTATCTAGAGTCAAGTTAGATAGTTGATGATGAAGGCACAGTCGATTATGTTGAATTGTAGTATTAATGTTCAATTACGTGACATTGTTAATGATAAAGTTGGTTTTGTTGAATTTTAGTATTAATGTTGAACGTTCTGTTCTGAAAAATCAAGTT
Source organism: Orobanche coerulescens (assembly GCA_033398695.1). Lineage (NCBI taxonomy): Eukaryota > Viridiplantae > Streptophyta > Magnoliopsida > Lamiales > Orobanchaceae > Orobanche > Orobanche coerulescens. The sequence goes on along the minus strand of CM065801.1, from coordinate 81,637,170 downwards.
TTTATATATTACTATTTAAGATTTATTTCATTATTTGTTATTAAAAAAATATGTGTGTGTATATGCAGTGTGCGCAGTGTGTATAGTGTGTGTATGTGTGTGTGCAGTGTGTGTGAGTGTGTGAGAGTGCAGTGTGTGTGTGCAGTGTGTGTGAGTGTGTGAGAGTGCAGTGTGTGTACTATGTGTGTGCAGTATGTGTGATTGTGTGCAGTGTGTGTGAGAGAGTGCAGTGTGTGTATGAGAGTGCAGTGCGTGTAGTTCGTGTGTGTGTGTGCAGTGTGTGAGTGTGTGCAGTCTGTGTGTGAGAGTGCAGAGTGCAGTGTGTGTAGTGTGTGTATGTGTGTGTAGTGAGTGTTAGTGTGTGCAGTGTGTGTGTAGTGTGTGTGTAGTGTGTGTGTGTGTGTGTTTTATGTGTGCAGTGTATATTGTGGTTGGTGATTAAATTTATTTGTTAATGCAGGCACATGGCGTCTCCTTCTCGTTCCCCTCACACTCCTCATCCCGCTCGTTCTCCTCATTCCTCCCGGTCTCCCGATGCTCATACACGTAGTACTTCTACATCGAGATATCCCACGCGATGTGGAAGTATGTCGAAATGCCGTGTTGACGGAAAAAAATTACCTCTTGACATTGATCCAGTACGGGGAAAGATCGAATACGAACATAAATTGAAGTTAAGTACGTACTTGGGAAAACTTGCCAAAGATCATGGCTCAATAGTGTACAAGAGTTGGAAGCAAGTACCCGATGTAACACCCCGAGATATTCGGAATAATTACAGCGCCGTAAACCCTTTAAGTAAGGATTTACAAGGCTAATTAAAAGAAATGTGAATAATCCAACAATACCGCAGAAATTCAAATTACAAAACCGGTTCCAACTGAACCAACGAGTTAATTAATACAACCATATCGAAATGATATTAATAAGACACGCGTACTCGAGTACTGAAAATGAACCAAGAAGACAATCAAAAGAAACGACAAACATCACTGAACCCCTTTGTCGTCACATCGGTACTGTGGCTGTTTCCCCGCTCCTCGGCTACCTGAACATTAAACAAATGTACACCCCCGAAGGGGTTAGCAAAACGATGCTAGTACAAGTATCATATTAAACAAATCGAATATGCATCAATAATACATAACAAGATACACCACACGGACTTCCGCTACCGGAATCCGAAAATGCGAATCCACACGATTCCATTAACACAGCATGGGTATTCCAATGATCCAGCGCCCTTAGCATAGATCCCAAGATGATCCCGTCGGACCAAAACGAGGTGGAAAAACCCGTCCAATGATCCAGCGCCCTCAGCCTAGATCCCAAGATGATCCCGTCGGACCAACACGAGGTGGACATCCGATCCAGCGCCCTCAACATAGATCGTACAACATACACAAACACAACTCATGCATAGATATATGCAAAATCGCTATGTCCATCAACATGAACATACAAACACTAGATAACGAATATCATGACAATTCAATGAAATAAATCCCATGTTCAACAACATGAATAAACCACATGTATACTCAAAATACCAATATTAACAAATTACGATACTTGCCTCAAAGATGGCAAGAACTAATCACTCTGATGATCTCAACACACTCGAAGGCCGCCTCCTTCGATCAATGTAGCAAGCTCGAACCTTAACAAAAGAATAATATAGAATTCATCTCAAGTCGTACGAATGTCTAACAATCTGGTCTACGGCCAAAAGCTCTAAAAAAATGTAATCTGCCTGAACTGCTTAGTGCGCGCTACGTACTCTACGTAACGTACGCTAAGCCTGCCCATTAGTGTACGTAAACGACGAAGCCTAGCGTACGCTAACTATGTACTGACAATCCTCTCTGATCAGCCGACTGACCCGCCTGATGACATAACGTACGTTACGTACCAAACGTAGCGTACGTTACTCATTCCCGATAGCACACGTTAATATGCCTATCTTAGCATGCGCTAACCGTACATGGCAGTTTACTACTGGGCAGTAGACTTAATCTAATGGTGATGAAACTCATGAAATCTTCAGTGTTAATACATGTCATCTCCGTGTATATCATGCTCATACGGTTTGCGAAAGATCTATACGGATTAAATGACTACGAGATACAAGGATACTTATAATCATCACAACACCACAATTCATCTTGATCTTCAAGAAAGTATCCTAAGTTCCATTCATTCTATGTCCCAAAACGAATGATTCCATTATGTAAAGACATAAGAACTTGATAATCTCCATATACTGGTCACAATCGGTTTGAAACTTCATGAATATGCTAGGAGTTCAAACACTAAAAGGCTCAATGGTTTCTACAATGAAGAAGTACTGAAACATCGAAAATACTCTTCTACACATGATGTTCGACTACTTACTAATTTAACTGACTAGATGAATCCCAAATCATGATCAAAACATCCTTCAGAATACTACTAATATTGGTGAAGAATCACCTACCTAAAAGTAGCGAAGAACACGAAGGAACTTGAAGAAATCCAACACCGAGGGCTTGAACACCAATCTCCAATGATCTACAATCTTCAAACTCGTGCTAGGAGGATGATATGAGAGATTTAGGATAGAGGAAGTAACTCTCTAAGCTCAAGAATTCGGATTTGGGAATTGAAAAGATCTGAAACAATGAAAAAGTGTGCTGTCTTATATATAAAAAAGGGTTATTAGCGCGCGCTAGTCCATAAACATAGCGCGCGCTAACGGTCATACGAAGCTTACTGACTTCACTGTACTCAGCAATTAGCATGCGCTATCCTCATATCATTAGCGTGCTGTACCGCGTTGACTTGGATTTTCCCGAAAGCCATCCAGGTTCATCCCGACATAATCCGACCAAGATCCGCGGCTGATCTCACCTACCACCCTGTCTTAATCATGCTGACTACATATAGCATGCGTTAAGGTGCATAAGTAGCGTGCGCTACGAATCCAATTTAGCGTACGCTACGCTAAGTCGATAGCGTGCGCTACAAGTGCAGAAATCACCACTTAGAATACATTCATGCAATTATATGCTCAACAACACCGGATCATGAAATACGGAGAATAATACTCAGATCAAAATGCAACAAATATAATATCACAAGGTTCAATTACACATCAGAAATCTCGGGTATTACATCCTTTCTCCCTAAAAAGAAGTTTCGTCCCGAAACTTAAGATGAAAACAACTCCGGATATCTAGTCTTCATATTGTCCTCCGTTTCCCAAGTGGCCTCTTCAACTCCATGTCGTGACCATTGAACTTTAACCAAGGGTATTAGTTTATTCCTCAATTGTTTGATCCGACTTTCAAGTATCTTGATTGGTCTCTCTTCGAAGGTGCCATCATTAGCTATCTCGATCTCATCGAACTCAATGATATGACTGGGATCTGGTACATACTTCCGCAATTGGGATACATGAAACACATTGTGAACGTGACTCAGTGATGGCGGTGAGGCCAACTGGTATGCTAAATCCCCAACTCTTTCGAGGATCTCAAATGGTCCGATATATCTCGGACTTAGCTCACCTTTTCTCCCAAAATGGAAAATTCCTCGTGTAGGAGACGTCTTCAATAGTACGTGGTCCCCAATGTCGAATTCTAGAGGGCAACGACGCACGTCTGCATAAGACTTCTGTCGACTCTGGGCAGTCAACAGTCTTTCCCGAATCAAAGCTATCTTCTCTTGAGTCTGAATTATCAATTTCGGTTCCGTCCCGATCAAGTCCGAAGACTCATCCCAGCACAGGGGTGATCGGCATCTTCTCCCATACAAAGCTTCAAATTGTACCATCCTAATAGAAGCATGCCAACTATTGTTGTAGGTGAATTCAATCAAAGGTAAATGAACTTCCCAATCAGTTGACCAATCCAAAGCACAAGCTCTAAGCATGTCTTCTATGGTTTGTATAGTCCTTTCGGACTGACCGTCAGTTTGAGGATGATAAGCCGTGCTAAAGTTCAGCTCGGTCCCCAGAGCCCTGTGAACTGCCTTCCAAAAATGCGACACGAAGAGACCATCTAGATCTGAAATAATGGTCTTCGGCGTCTCGTGCAATCTGACTATCTCTGCAATAAATACTCGTGCCAATTTCTCGGGTCCCCACGTGTCTTTAATTCCTAGGAAATGAGCCGACTTGGTTAGTCGATCGACTATAACCCAAATCATGTTCATTCCCGTCTTGGTCCTTGGCATATTGGTGATGAAATCCATCGAGATATCCTTCCACTTCCACTCAGGGATCGGAAGCGGCTTTAACATTCCGGCAGGTCGCTGATGTTCAATCTTAACCTGCTGACAAGTCAAACACTTCGAAACATATTCTGCTATGTCGTTCTTCATATTTCCCCACCAGAAGTTTTGTTTTAGATATTTATACAACTTACTGCTGCCCGGGTGAATAGAATAGGGTGCGCTGTGAGCTTCCTTCAGAATTGTCCGTCTCAATTCATCATCATCGGGAACACAAAGTCGAATCTGAAATCTCAGAACTCCATCATCTTGTATCACGAATCCTGGGGCCTTTCCCTTCTTTACTTCGTCACATAACCTAAGGATCAGAGAATCGTTCAACTGCTTAGATTTGATTTCCTCGACTAGTGACGAAGTCAGTTCCATTACATATAGTTGCCCTTGGATTCTTGGTGACCATAGTTCAATCCCTTCGCGGATCAGTTATCGTTGAATGCTGGTTTGGGATGTAAATGCTTCCAACACTCGAAGAGAAACAGGTTTACGGCTCAAAGCATCGGCTACTACGTTTGCTTTACCCGGATGATAGAGAAATTCCAAGTCGTAATCCTTGATCAATTCCAGCCACCTTCTCTGCCTCATGTTTAATTCTTTATGACTGAAAATGTACTTGAGGCTTTTATGATCTGTAAAGATCTGACAATGAGTACCGTATAAATAATGTCGCCAAATTTTCAAGGCAAAGACCACAGCTGCTAACTCCAGATCATGAGTCGGGTAATTAACTTCGTACGGTTTCAACTGCCGAGAAGCATAGGCGATCACCTTATCCCCTTGCATCAACACACATCCCAGACCCTGATTTGAAGCGTCGATGTATACCATGAATCCATCAGTTCCATCTGGTAATGCTAATATAGGTGCTGTCGTCAGTCTCTTCTTAAGTTCATCAAAACCAGCATGGCATTTCTCATCCCATGTGAACTTTTGAGTTTTCTGTAACAGCTGCGTGAGCGGACGAGCAATTTTGGAAAATACCTCTACAAAATGGCGATAATATCCAGCAAGTCCTAAGAAGCTTCGGACTTCTTTCACGTTACTAGGAGCTTCCCATTCCAAGATTGCTTCGACTTTCTTCGGGTCCACCTGAACTCCGTCAGCTGATATCACATGCCCAAGGAGGGTTACTTCCCTAAGCCAGAACTTGCATTTGGAAAGCTTCGCATAAAGCTGTTCCTTCCTCAAGGTGCTCAAAACCACACGCAAATGCTCGGCATGTTCCTCTGTGTCTTTCGAATAGATCAAGATGTCATCAATGAAAACGATCACAAACTTATCTAGGAATTCTAAGAAAACCCGATTCATCAATTGCATAAATACCGCAGGAGCGTTGGTAAGTCCGAATGGCATCACCACGAATTCATAGTGCCCGTACCGAGATCTGAAAGCAGATTTCGGTATATTCAATTCCTTAATTCTCAACTGATGATATCCTGATCGCAAGTCAATCTTCGAGAATACCCTTGCCCCTTGCAGTTGACCAAACAAGTCATCTATCCGAGGTATAGGATACTTGTTCTTGATCGTCACTTTGTTAAGCTCCTTGTAATCAATACATAATCGGAGGGATCCATCTTTCTTCTGAACAAAGAGAACGGGTGCTCCCCAAGGAGAAACACTAGGTTGAATTTAACCCCTCTGCAATAATTCCTCGAGTTGCTTCTTTAGTTCATACATCTTGGTTGGCGCCATGCGGTATGGTGTTCTGGAAATAGGAGCGGCTCCAGACTCTAATTCGATAGTGAAATCCACTTCTCTCTGCGGAGGTAACCCAGGTAGTTCGTCAGGGAATACATCTGAGAATTCATTCACAACTGGAATAGACGAGAGCTCTACTCCTTCTTCTTTCCTCATGGCATAGCACCAAAGTCCATGACATCCCTGCTTCAGCAATTTCACAGCTTTCATCGCTTTGATCAATTTTCCCGAGCTTCCCGGTCTCCATCCTCTGAATAAGTCTTCAGATCCGTCATCAGCAATGATAGAAATGACTCTCTCTTGGTAATTCAAAATAGATCCATAATGGTTGAGCCAATCATCTCCGAGAATTAAATCATCACCATGGATGTCAACTACAATAAGATTCGATGTCCAATCTCTCCCTCCTATAGATACTGGAAAATCTCTAGTTTCTAGGGTTCCCATAATTTTCTCTCCGCTCGGCAAACCCACAACATATGGTTCACAATCAAATAAACACGAGATTTTCAAACGATTAACACAGTTCGATGATATGAAAGAATGCGTAGCTCCGGAATCGAATAAGACACTAACTGGTTGCAAAAGGATCTGAATCGTACCTGATGCAACAAAGAAGTTGTTCGATCGCCGATTTCCTCATCTCGTACAGGCACGGAGGAACAGACCCAGCACTGGATGTCTCTCTCTTTCCAACATTATGCTGCTGAAATCCACTCTGCTGCATCTGGTTCACACTTATTTCCTTCGGAACTGGCGCCGGAGTGCGAGTACCAAACGATCTAGTCGTCACCCCACAGAAAGCCGCACGGTGCCCTTCTTGCCCACAATTGAAACAAGTCACAGAAGATGTGGGGCAATCACGTCGTATATGCCCTGCTCGACCAAAATTATAGCACTTCTTTGATGCGTCCGAAACTACTGATGTTGTCTGGAACTTCTTCCCACCTCTAGAAGGATGTGGAGGTTTCCTGGATGAATAAAAGGAAGACTGGACCTTGTGGGGCCCACCACTCTTATTTTCCGAGAAGTTGCCGGTCACTTTATGCTTCTTTGCCTCCATCGATTTCTCCACCGCCGTCTCTTTCATGTCGTAGGCCAGCACTTTGTCTTGATACTGTCGCAACGTAGTACACTCGAATCCGGACATGTACTGCTGAATCTCCGGCTTCATCCGCATATCGAAATGAAAAATCTTCTCTGCCTCCGTTCTGACCAAGTGTCGCACACAAGTGAGCTGATGGTTAAAAGTCTTGATATGGCTGTCACAGATGCTTCCGAACTCTCTGGTGAGAAAAACTCTCGGATTTTTGCCTCTCTAACTGGACGAGGACAATACTGTGCTTCCATCATTAGTTTGAACTCTGTCCACTCAGCATTATGATTCTCAGGTCGAATAGCTTCCCACCAGTCAAAAGCCTCCCCAGTCAGAAAATACTGGGCGATAGGAACTTTTTGGTCCTCGGGACAATTAATACCCGCGAATATATTCTCTAACTCCTTTAGCCAATGATCCCAAGTAAGTGCCTCAGCAGATCCGTCAAATTTTGGCGGGTGCAATTTGACCACCTTAGCAAGCCATCTGTCTCCCCGGTTATCCTCGTGGTGCTGCTATCCTATCGCCGTCTGCATGCGGTCAACTACCTGAGCGAACTGGTTTATCTGAGTCACCACCTGTTGAAGCACTCCCGGTATGTTAGGATTCGCGTCGTCATTCGCTGATCCCTGCTGTCCTCCAGAATGGGAATCGGTTCGACTAGCCGATAATTCTAGGGTAGTTGCGGAATCCTCCTATCTCACATTACCACGTCCGCGTCCACGACCGCGTCCGCGTCCACGTCCTCCTCTCAACATACTGTAAACACAATTTCTCAATATCCAGGACAAAATTTTCAAATAAAGCCCGTCAAATACTCACAAAACAGAAATCAAGTAAAACGGTAGTATAGGAGATTAGTAGACTTACAACCACGGTCCACATGACGACTTTGGCTGAACAATGATGTTACGAACGACCCGTAAATCAATAACGTAAACAGACCCAACTAAAACCCGACTGCCAAGATATCCATGAATCCTAGCTCCGATACCATATTCTGTAACACCCCGAGATATTCGGAATAATTACAGCGCCGTAAACCCTTTAAGTAAGGATTTACAAGGCTAATTAAAAGAAATGTGAATAATCCAACAATACCGCAGAAATTCAAATTACAAAACCGGTTCCAACTAATCCAACGAGTTAATTAATACAATCATATCGAAATGATATTAATAAGACACACGTACTCGAGTACTGAAAATGAACCAAGAAGACAATCAAAAGAAACGACAAACATCACTGAACCCCTTCGTCGTCACATCGGTACTGTGGCTGTTTCCCCGCTCCTCGGCTACCTGAACATTAAACAAATGTCCACCACCGAAGGGGTTAGCAAAACGATGCTAGTACAAGTATCATATTAAACAAATCGAATAGGCATCAATAATACATAACAAGATACACCACACGGACTTCCGCTACCGGAATCCGAAAATGCGAATCCACACGATTCCATTAACACAGCATGGGTATTCCAATGATCCAGCGCCCTCAGCATAGATCCCAAGATGATCCCGTCGGAGCAACATGAGGTGGAAAACCCCGTCCAATGATCTAGCGCCCTCATCCTAGATCCTAAGATGATCCCATCGGACCAACACGAGGTGGACATCCGATCCAGCGCCCTCAGCATAGATCGTACAATATACACAAACACAACTCATGCATAGATATATGCAAAATCGCTATGTCCATCAACATGAACATACAAACACTAGATAACGAATATCATGACAATTCAACGAAATAAATCCCATGTTCAACAACATGAATAAACAACATGTATACTCAAAATACCAATATTAACAAATTACGATACTTGCCTCAAAGATGGAAAGAACTAATCACTCCGATGATCTCAACACACTCGAAGGCCGCCTCCTTCGATCAACGTAGCAAGCTCGAACCTTAACAAAAGAATAATATAGAATTCATCTCAAGTCGTACGAATGTCTAACAATCTGGTCTACGGCCGAAAGATCTAAAAAAATGTAATCTGCCTGAACTACTTAGCGCGCGCTACGTACTCTACGTAACGTACGCTAAGCCTGCCCATTAGTGTACGTAAACGACGAAGCCTAGCATACACTAACTATGTACTGACAGTCCTCTCTGATCAGCCGACTGACCCGCCTGATGACATAACGTACGTTACGTACCAAACGTAGCGTACGTTACTCATTCCCGATAGCGCATGTTAATATGCCTATCTTAGCGTGCGCTAACCGTACATAGCAGTTTACTACTGGGCAGTAGACTTAATCTAATGGTGATGAAACTCATGAAATCTTCAGTGTTAATACATGTCATCTCCGTGCATATCATGCTCATACGGTTTGCGAAAGATCTATACGGATTAAATGACTATGAGATACAAGGATACTTATAATCATTACAACACCACAATTCATCTTGATCTTCAAGAAAGTATCCTAAGTTCCATTCATTCTATGTCCCAAAACGAATGATTCCATTATGTAAAGACATAAGAACTTGATAATCTCCATATACTGGTCATAATCGGTTTGAAACTTCATGAATATGATAGGAGTTCAAACACTAAAAGGCTCAATAGTTTCTACAATGAAGAAGTACCGAAACATCGAAAATACTCTTCTACACATGATGTTCGACTACTTACTAATTTAACTGACTAGATGAATCCCAAATCATGATCAAAACATCCTTCAGAATACTACTAATATTGGTGAAGAATCACCTACCTCAAAGTAGCGAAGAACACGAAGGAACTTGAAGAAATCCAACACCGAGGGCTTGAACACCAATCTCCAATGATCTACAATCTTCAAAATCGTGCTAGGAGGATGATATGAGAGGTTGAGGATGGAGGAAGTAACTCTCTAAGCTCAAGAATTCGGATTTGGGAAGTGAAAAGATCTGAAACAATGAAAAAGTGTGATGTCCTATATATAAAAAAGGGTTATTAGCGCGTGTTAGTCCATAAACATAGCGTGCGCTAACGGTCATACGAAGCTTACTGACTTCATTGTACTCAGCAATTAGCATGCGCTATCCTCATATCATTAGCGTGCGCTACCGCGTTGACTTGGCTTTTCCCGAAAGCCGTCCAGGTTCATCCCGACATAATCTGACCAAGATCCGCGGCTGATCTCACCTACCACCCTGTCTTAATCATGCTGACTACGTATAGCGTGCGTTAAGGTGCATAAGTAGTGTGCGCTATGAATCCAATTTAGCGTATGCTACGCTAAGTCGATAGCGTGCGCTACAAGTGCAGAAATTACCACTTAGAACACATTCATGCAATCATGCGCTCAACAACACCGGATCATGAAATACAGAGAATAATACTCAGATCAAAATGCAACAAATATAATATCACAAGGTTCAATTACACATCAGAAATCTCGGGTATTACACCCGACAAGCCGGATAAAGAAATGTTGTGGGAGGATATATTGGTACGTGACTCTCTTTTTGTATTAAGAATTGTGTGTGTATTGTGTGTGTGTGTGCTGCGTGTGTTTGTGTGATGTGTGAGTTTTTTGTTTGTGGGTGTACTGTGTGTGTGTGCTGTACTGTGTGTTTGTGTGTGTGTGGCGGTGTATGTGTATATGTTTTTGTGTGTGTGGCAGTGTGTGTGTACTGTGTGTGTGTGTGTGTTTGTGTGTGCGTGGTAGTGTGTGTGTGTGTGTGTACTTTATGTGTGTGTGTTTTTGTGCTATGTGCGTGTGTGTTGTGTGTGTTTGTTTGTGTGTGTACTCTGTGTGTATGTGTGTTTTTGTGTTGTGTGTGTGTTTGTTTGTATGCTGTGTGTGTGTTTTTTTGTGTGCGTGGCAGTGTGTGTGTGTACTGTGTGTGTATTTTTGTGTTGTGTGTGTTTGTTTGTGTGCTGTGAGTGTGTTTTTGTGTGTGTGTGGCAGTGTGTGTACTATGTGTGTGTTTTTGTTTTTGTGCGGTGTGTGTGTGTGCTGTGTGTGTTTGTTTGTGTGTGTGTGTGTGTGTGTGTGTGTGTGTGTGTGTGTGTGTGTGTGTGTGTGTGTTTGTGTATTGTGTGTGTGTGTTTTTGTGCTATGTGTGTGTGTGCTGTGTGTGTGTGTGTGTTTGTGTGATGTGTGTGTGTGTGTGTGTGTGTGTGGCAGTGTGTGTACTGTGTGTGTGTGTGTGTGGCAGTGTGTGTGTGTGTGTGTGTACTGTGTCTGTATTGTGTGTGTGTGTGTGTTTGTGCTGTGTGTGTGTTGTTTGTGTGTTGTGTGTGTGTGTTTTTGTGTGTGTGTGGCAGTGTGTGTGTGTGTGCTGTGTGTGTGTGTGTGTGTTTGTGCTGTGTGTGTGTTGTTTGTGTGTTGTGTGTGTGTGTTTTTGTGTGTGTGTGGCAGTGTGTGTACTGTGTGTGTGTGTGTGCTGTGTGTGTGTGTGTGTGTGCTGTGTGTTTGTTTGTTTGTTTGTTTGTTTGTTTGTTTGTGTGGCAGTTTGTGTGTACTGTGTGTGTTTTTGGGCTGTGTGTGTGTGTGTGTTTGTGTGATGTGTGTGTGTGTGTTTGCGTGTGTGTGGCACTGTGTGTGTACACTGTATGTGTGTGTGTTTTAGTGTGTACTGTGTGTGTGTTTTTGTGATGTGTGTGTGTGTGTATGCTGTGTGTGTGTGTTTGTCTGTGTGCTGTGTGTGTGTGGCAGTGTGTGTGTTTAACTCTAGTTTGTGTGTGTAGCCAACTCTAGTTTTAATTGTCAATATGTCGGCCAATTTTGAGCAATCTTGGTCATTTTCAAAAGAAGTCTTTACAGTCAATTGGCATAAAATGGAGGAAATTTAAGTCTGATTTGACCGGTGACTACATATATGGTCCAAGCAAAGGAAAATCTCCTTGTGACAAGTATGGTATCTCCGACGAGGACTGGAGAGGCTTCAAAAAGATTCGTGAGGACTCCGCTTGGGAGGTATAACCGAAAAAAATGTTTTAAGTTTTTTTTTTAAAGTTCAATGCTGAAAATAATGAACACACAATCAAATAAAATAATTTCTAATTAATAACATAAAATCTGAAATAAAAAAATGTTTTAAATTTGAAAATATATATATATATATATATATACACACACACAATATTCATAAAAGGATTGCACAATAATCTGAATAATTTTACAGGAATCAAATAAAACAATTTCTAATTAAGAACCTATTTCTAATTAAGAACATAAAAGATGAAAAAAATATTTTGAATGGATTATTAGATACTTGTTGTAATATCCGCATTTTTCTTTCCCTTGTATTTTCATTTTCGGTGTATTTCTCGGTCGTAGTGACCCTCGTGTATCTTTCAGTGTATCTTTTCAGCCACCTGTTGATCTGATTCTCGTTATTGTTGTGCGGAACCACCGTTTCGGGGTTGCCGTGGATCCATTCTACGTTATGATACGTTTTGAGATGTTCTGTTGGATGTTTCGTTCATACTACGGTGTTTTGGACCGTTTATATTTCGTACCTAGCGCACGCTATCTTTTCTGCATAGCGCACGCTAGATGTCCCTTAGTAGCGCACGCTACGACTGGTTCGTAGCGCGCGCTAGAGAGCAAGCCCTGGGAGTGACAGTGCTGATTCTAGGCCTCTGGACTGGTGGATTAGCGTACGCTACGTAGTCTAGCACACGCTAATGTTGGGGGTTAGCGCACGCTGAGGCGCCCGGTAGCGTGTGCTAATGTGAATGTCCAGTACTGGACAGTTGCTTCTGGAGTCGGCTGATGTCCAGGTAGCGCACGCTATTGGTCAATAGCGCGCGCTACTGAGAGGTTATTAGCGCACGCTATGTATGGAGTAGCGCACGCTAACGGCCAGAAATGTGGCTACTGGACTGGAGTTTGTTTCATTAGCGCACGCTAACTTTGAGGATTAGCGCACGCTAACACTCCTTGGCTATATAAACCAGGGAGTTGACCGAGATGAACGTATTATTTTCATTTCTTCCTTCTCTCCGCGGCTAAGGCGATTCCGAGCGATTTCTTGGCGATTTCTTCCTCCGATCATCTCAACCATCAACTTCCTTGAGTTCTTGGTGTATATTATCAACATCAACACGAATCTTTCATCCTAATCCAGGGTAAAATCTCTTAGAACCCTATTTTTGGATAAATTGGGGGTTTTGGGATTTTCGTCCGATCCGTTCCGTTTCGTTGGTTAATCCATGATGAATATGATTAACCTTGTTGATATCATTAGCTTTCCTACGGATTCATGGTATATTTTCATAGTTTTGCGAAATCGGGAGGGTTTGGTTGTGGTCCGCCCTCATTATTTTTATACGAATATACATGAATCGTAGGTGGGTTTTCGGGTATATTCAAATTCCGTATTCGTTAGGATTGGTGGTTATTGTGTTCTTCGAATTGTTAGGTTTGTAATTGTCAGTCACTAGCATTCGTCGGCGTCTTTCCTTCCGTTCGTTGCGTCGTCAATTGTTCAAGGCAAGTATTTTTGGAAACCTTTATGCTTAACATGAAATGGTAATGTATATTGTGTGTGCTTTACTCACCCTGGGAGGGTCCGACGGGGCCTCGGGGGAATCTATGACATCACTCTGGATTCACGAGTTTGTTTCGCTAGCTAACTCGGGAGGGTCCTTAGAGGCCTCGGGTGGGATTCATGGTATCGTCCTGGTCCTAGGCGATGCATGTGCTTGATTTGTTTTATAAAGTGGCCAGCTCGGGAGGGTCCTTAGAGGCCTCGGGTGGGATTCATGGTAGCGTCCTGGTCCTAGGCAAATTGATTATTTGACTGTTTTTTTCTGGAAAAGACATGTCTGGTTTTTGGTTTTTGAATGATATTGGTGCATGTGCTATGAAATGTGTAAGCGATTGGTTTGCCTTGATTACTTGTACTAGCGTAATTGCTAACCCTTTGGGGACCCGTTGTGGGGAAATTCTTGTTATGGATTTCAGGTTATTATCACCCGGTTGAGCGAGCGCTGGGACAGTACGAAGATGTTGGTCAAGGTGGTTGACATATACATTTGAGTCCTTTTACTTTCGTTATTTCATTCGATATGGTTGTTGTCCACTTCTGAAACTTATAGATTGTACTCGTGAGTACTTAGGCTTTTCTCTTCGGATTATGGTTTGTGTTCATCAAGTTATATATGTTTGTCATTGTTGATTATTCCGCCAGTTATACCGAGCATGTCGATTGATTTTCAACTGGATAATGTGTATTTTTACTGTGGTAAATTGTGTCTAGCCTGGTGGTTCCCATGTAGGGGTCCACGGCACTGTAATATACCTTGAATATCTCGGGGGTGTTACATAAAATGGTATCATAGCCCTAGGTTTTTGAATACCTAGGCTTGTTGTTTATTTGGGTCTAGTCGTGTTTTGTTTTGCATATTGTCACACCGCTGCCAGCATCTCGGTACTTCCAGCGCTCGTAAGTTTTCTTATTCGGCCCTTCTGTTTCTTGCATTGTATTTTCACTTCTTGAATCGTAGTTGCTTTTTCCTCCCTTACTCATCATCGATGTACTTCGGTTACCTCTTAACACCAGTATGGATGCCGGAGGAAACCGTGGTCGTGGTCGTGGTCGTGGACGTGGCCGAGGACATGGGGCAGCCGGTGGAGCGGCCACATCGCATTCTTTGGGAGCCGGCAGTACCGGTGCCCGTCACAGTCATGCTTCTTCTCAAGAGCGCGCCGATCTTGGTATTGCGGCCGTTACGCAGCAAATGGTTAACCAGATGGCGGCGATAGCTCAGGTGGTTCAGAATCCGGATTCGGCCCATGCTAATCGGGGCGGAGCGGATTGCTGGCTTCAGGATGACATCAAGATGCATCCTCCTCAGTTTTCGGGAGCTTCGGACCCGATCGGCTGGGAGGGGTGGATCAAGGAGATATCTAAAGTCTTCGTTGCCACCAACTGTCCCGAGGACCGTAAGGTCCCTATTGCCCAGTACTTTCTCACTGGGGACGCTACGGATTGGCGGGAGGCCGTTGGGCCCAAAGACCATGTTGCTTCGTGGGCCGAATTTCAGGTATTGATGGAGACCGAATATTGCCCGTGGCCGGTCAGAAAGGCTCGAGTGCATGCTTTCTATGATGCTCAACCACGGGATATCCCCGTATCTCAAGCTATTGCTGATTTTAACGAAGAGTTGGGTTATGTGAAGACCCAAGTTGTTGAAGAAAGCGACAAAATGTTCCATTTTTCCAGGAGGATGAAACTGTCGATTCGGGACTACATGTCTGGACTTGTCTGCACTACCCTGAAGGATTATTAGAGTCGAGCTCTTGCTTATGATATGTCGTTGACAGCCAGTGCGGCGGTTCGGGAGAGTAAGAAGTAGAAATCCACCGAAAATTTCTCGGGTCACAAGGGTGGAGGTCAGCAGAAGTCTCAGTCTGCGAATATTCCTGGCAGTAATTCGGCTCGTTTCTCTGGGGGCTATCGAGGTACTGCCAGTGCCTCCGTTCGGGATGTTAAATGCTTTAACTGTGGCGAGCCGGGTCATCGGAGCCGGGAGTGTCCTCGTCCGCCTCTGATTTGTCATACTTGTGGTCAGTCGGGCCACAATGCTTCCTTTTGTGAGCGAGTAAGACGGCTTCTTGGTGCTCAGACTTCTTTTCCAGCACCTATGGAGCCGAGTGTGAATCAGGGCTCATTTGCTCCGCAGCCTCCGCCGGGCGCCGGTCGAGGTAGAGGTCAGCCCGCTAGGGGAGGAGCTTCCAGTGTCGGCTCTGCCCAGCCGCGTATCTATGAGATGAGGAGGGCCGATGATCCAGCAACTACTGTGGCGACAGGTACTATTCATATCCATTCCCATCCTGTCAGTGTGCTTTTTGATTCGGGTGCTACGCATTCACTCATTTATCTAGAGTGTGTACGCCGTTTGAGTCTCGACTGCTTGTCACCTTGCGAGCCTTTCATTGTTAAACTTCCTAGCGGTGATAGAATTATCGGTGATCGATATGTCCGGGACTGTTCTGTGTTTATTTGTGAGAGGGCTTGGCTCTCCAATCTTATCGTCGTGGGTATCGAGGGTGAGGATTTGATTCTCGGGGATGATTGGCTCGAGCGGCATGGCGCAATCATGAACTACCGCACGAGAATCATCACTATGTTAGCCGAGGATGGCACCGAGCACTCTTTCGTGGGACGAAAGAGAGGAAACCAGAAGTTCGTTATTAATACCTTGAAGGCGATGAGACTCCTGCGAAAAGGGTGTACTGGTTATTGGTGCTATGCCTTGAAGGCGGAGGATGGTGGAGTCGATCTTTCGTCGATTCCAGTCGTTAGTGAGTTTCCTGATGTATTTCCTGATGAGTTACCGGGATTGCCATCGGATCGTGAGGTTGAGTTTGCTATAGAGTTAGAGCCGGGTGCGGCTCCGATTTCGAAGGCGCCGTATCGCATGGCACCTTCATAGATGGCCGAACTGAAGAAGCAGTTGAGAGAGCTTCTTGAGTCGGGTTATATTCGACCGAGCGCTTCGCCTTGGGGCGCACCGTTTTTGTTTGTTTGGAAGAAGGATGGTTCACTGCATTTGTGTATCGACTACCGTGAACTAAACAAGGTGACCATCAAGAACAAGTATCCCCTCCCGAGGATTGATGACTTGTTCGATCAGTTGCAGGGAGCTGCGGTATTCTCGAAGATCGACTTGAGATCGGGGTATTATCAGCTTCGGGTGAAGGAGTCAGACGTTCCGAAAACAGCTTTTCGGACGAGATACGGACATTATGAGTTCGTAGTTATGCCTTTTAGGTTAACTAATGCGACAGCGGTGTTCATGCAGTTGATGAACAAACTCTTTATCGAGTATTTGGATAAGTGTGTCGTCGTCTTCATTGACGATATTCTTATCTATTCAAGGAATGAGGAAGAGCATGCCCATCATTTGCGGATAGTGTTAGACATTTTGAGGACCGATCAACTCTATGCGAAGTTCTCGAAATGTGAGTTCTAGCTGAAGGAAGTGATGTTTTTGGGTCACGTGATTTCAGCCGAAGGAGTTCGAGTGGATCCGCAGAAGATTGAGGTAGTGTTGGATTGGGCACCGCCCAAGAATGTGAAGGAGATCCGTAGTTTCTTGGGTCTGGCCGGCTACTACCATAGGTTCGTCGAGGGTTTCTCGAAACTGGCTCGACCGCTTACACAATTGCTCCAGAAGTCTGAGAAGTTCGTCTGGAATGACGAGAGACAGTCGAGTTTCGAGGAGCTGAAGAGGCGTTTGACTTCAGCCCCGGTTTTAGCATTGCCGTGTGGCAACGAGGGTTTTGCTGTTTATAGCGATGCTTCGGGTCAGGGTCTTGGGTGCGTGTTGATGCAACACAGCAAGACTATTGCTTTTGCATCGAGACAGTTGAGGCCGTATGAGCTTAACTACCCTACTCATGATTTGGAGTTGGCGGCAGTCGTTTTTGCGCTCAAGATTTGGCGACACTATCTTTTCGGCTCTGCATGTCAGATTTTTACCGATCATAAAAGTCTGAAATACATATTTACTCAGCGGGAGTTGAATATGAGGCAGATGAGGTGGTTAGAGTTGATTAAGGATTATGACCTCGAAATCCTTTATCATCCGGGCAAGGCGAACGTCGTGGCCGACGCCTTGAGTCGGAAACCAGTCTTGTTGCGAACACTTGAGGTCCTTACGTCTCAGTCTGAGCTTTGGAGAGTGTTGATCGAATTAGATGTTGAGGTTCTGTTGCCTGGAACTGTCGGGCGACTTTGTGCTTTAGAGATTTCGTCGTCTCTGATCGACGAAATTAAACTGAAACAGCTGGAGGATCCGATGATTGTGCAAATCCGAGAGAATGTTCTTAAGGGAAAGTCTTCTGGGTTTGTGATTCATGAAGATGGTGTGTTGAGATTCCAGAGTCGACTGTGTGTACCGAACGACTTGGATTTGAGACAGAGTATTTAACGTGAGGCCCATGCTACGCCTTACTCCATTCATCCTGGTTCGAGTAAGATGTACAAGGACATGAGGAGTAATTTCTGGTGGAATGATATGAAGGAGGAGGTCGCACAGTTTGTAGCGAGATGTTTGACTTGCCAGCAGGTCAAAATCGAGCATCAACGACCAGCCGGGTTATTGCAGCCACTTCCCATCCCAGAATGGAAATGGGAAGACATATCTATGGACTTCATTACGAGTTTGCCGAGATCGAGATTGGGCATGAATATGGTATGGGTGATTGTTGATCGTCTGACCAAGTCGGCACATTTTCTGGGCATCAAGGACACTTGGGGCCCGGAGAAGTTAGCTCGTGTGTTTATCGTGCAGATTGTGAGGCTTCACGGTACTCCAAAGTCTATTGTTTCGGATCGTGATGGCCATTTTGTATCGAACTTTTGGCAGGCGGTACATAAGGCATTGGGTACTCATTTGCATTTGAGCACCTCGTTTCATCCTCAGTCAGATGGACAGTCAGAACGCACTATCCATACGTTTGAGGATATGTTGCGTGCTTGTGCTCTCGACTGGAGTAGCGAATGGGAGGAGCATTTGCCATTGATCGAATTCACGTACAACAATAGTTGACACGCGTCAATTCGGATGGCACCGTACGAGGCGCTTTATGGGCGGCGTTGTCGATCGCCGATTTGTTGGAACGAAGCATCCAATTTGGTCGGGACCAAACCGGACATTGTTTTAGAGACGAGGCGGAAGGTGGATTTGATTCGAGAAAGGATGTTAACCACTCAGAGTCGGCAGAAGTCGTATGCCGACGTCCGTCGTCAACCTTTGGAATTCGAGGTGGGGGACCATGTTTTGCTAAAGGTGTCGCCGACGAAGGGAGTTTTTCGCTTCGGGAAGAAGGGAAAGTTGAGTCCGAGATTTATTGGACCCTTTGAGATTCTCGAGCAAGTCGGTGAGTTGGCATACCGTTTGGCGCTACCTCTGGCCTTGAGTCACGTTCATAGCATTTTCCATGTTTCGCAGCTGAGGAAATATGTTCCGGATCCTAGTCATATCATCGACTTTGGCGAGATCGATATTGCCGAGGACATTACCTTCGAGGAGCGTCCCTTGAAGATTTTGGAGCACTGTGAGAAGCGACTGAGGCATAAGACCATCCCTTTGGTCAAAGTGCAGTGGTCGAGACATGGTATCGAGGAGGAAACTTGGGAGACCGAGGATAACATGCGTGCTAGGTACCCTGAGTTGTTTGTTTCTTAAGTTTCGGGACGAAACTTATTTTTAGAGGGGTAGAATGTAATATCCGCATTTTTCTTTCCCTTGTATTTTCATTTTCGGTGTATTTCTCAGTCGTAGTGACCCTCGTGTATCTTTCAGTGTATCTTTTCAGCCACCTGTTGCTCTGATTCTCGTTATTGTTGTGCGGAACCACCGTTTCGGGGTTGCCGTGGATCCATTCTACGTTATGATACGTTTTGATATGTTCCGTTGGATGTTTCGTTCATACTACGGTGTTTTGGACCGTTTATATTTCGTACCTAGCGCACGCTATCTTTTCTGCATAGCGCACGCTAGATGTCCCTTAGTAGCGCACGCTACGATTGCTTCGTAGCGCGCGCTAGAGAGCAAGCCCTGGGAGTGACAGTGCTGATTACAGTCCTCTGGACTGGTGGATTAGCGTACGCTACGTAGTCTAGCGCACGCTAATGTCGGGGGTTAGTGCACGCTGAGGCGCCCGGTAGCGTGCGCTAATGTGAATGTCCAGTACTGGACAGTTGCTTCTGGACTCGGCTGATGTCCAGGTAGTGCACGCTATTGGTCGATAGCGTGCGCTACCGAGAGGTTATTAGCGCACGCTACGTTTGGAGTAGCGCACGCTAACGGCCATAAATCTGGCTACTGGACTAGAGTTTGTTTCGTTAGCGCACGCTAACTTTGAGGATTAGCGCACGCTAACACTCCTTGCTATATAAACCAGGGAGTTGACCGAGATGAACTTATTATTTTCATTTCTTCCTTCTCTCCGCGGATAAGGTGATTCCGGGCGATTTCTTGGCGATTTCTTCCTCCGATCATCTCAACCATCAACTTCCTTGAGTTCTTGGTGTATATTATCAACATCAACAAGAATTTTTCATCCTAATCCAGGGTAAAATCTCTTAGAACCCTATTTTTGGATAAATTGGGGGTTTTGGGATTTTCATCCGATCCGTTCCGTTTTGTTGGTTAATCCATGATGAATATGATTAACCTTGTTGATATCATTAGTTTTCCTACGGATTCATGGTATATTTTCATAGTTTTGCGAAATCGGGAGGGTTTGGTTGTGGTCCGCCCTCGTTGTTATTTTTATACGAATATACATGAATCGTAGGCGGGTTTTCGAGTATATTTAAATTCCGTATTCGTTAGGATTGGTGGTGATTGTGTTCTTCGAATTGTTAGGTTTGTAATTGTCGGTCACTAGCATTCGTCGGCATCTTTCCTTCCGTTCGTTGCGTCGTCAATTATTCAAGGCAAGTATTATGCTTAACATGAAATGGTAATGTATATTGTGTGTGCTTTCCTCACCTTGGGAGGGTCCGACGGGGCCTCGGGGGAATCTATGACATCACTCTAGATTCACGAGTTTGTTTCGCTAGCCAGCTCGGGAGGGTCCTTAGAGGCCTCGGGTGAGATTCATGGTATCGTCCTGGTCCTAGGCGATGCCTGTGCGTGATTTGTTTTATAAAGTGGCCAGCTCGGGAGGGTCCTTATAGGCCTTGGGTGGGATTCATGGTAGCGTCCTGGTCCTAGGCAAATTGATTATTTGACTGTTTGTTTCTGGAAAAGACATGTCTGGTTTTGGGTTTTTGAATGATATTGGTGCATGTGCTATGAAATGTGTAAGCGATTGGTTTGCCTTGATTACTTGTACTAGCGTAATTGCTAACCCTTTGGGGACCCGTTGTGTGGAAATTCTTGTTATGTATTTCAGGTTATGATCATCCGGTTGAGCGAGCGCTGGGAGAGTACGAAGATGTTGGCCAGGGTCGTTGACATATGCATTTGAGTCCTTTTACTTTCGTTATTTCATTCGATATGGTTGTTGTCCAATTCTGAAACTTATATATTGTACTCGCGAGTACTTAGGCTTTTCTCTTCGGATTATGGTTTGTGTTCGTCAAGTTATATATGTTTGTCATTGTTGATTATTCCTCCAGTTATACCGGGCGTGTCGATTGATTTTCAACTGGATAATGTGTATTTTTAATGTGGTAAATTGTGTCTAGCCTGGTGGGTCCCATGTAGGGGTCCACGACACTGTAATATACCTTGAATATCTCTGGGGTGTTACACTTGTAACAGGAACAAAGAAGTAAGAAAAAAGAATTAGCAAAAATGAACATTCCGCATTATATAGCTCGAGGAGGGTACGACTTGGTGGATATACGGGAGATGGAGAGGAAGATGAAGGAGCGTCGATAAGTATCTAAATCTGAAGAAGATATTGTTATTGATCCCCAGTCTCCACCTACACATCATCAAAGGTGGAAGCTTGGTCATACAAAAAGACGGGGGGTACGTCATCCGATGCTATACGGGAGATTGTCGAGAGGATTGTAAGTTCTTTTTTAAGAATTATTTTTTGTTGTAAGAAAAATAAAAAGCTCCACTTTTTTGTTGCTAAGTGTTAGAAAACACTAAAAATTTGAGGTAAATTATTTGTTTTATTAAATGTAAATAACCACTTTTCTACCCAATTAGTTTTATCTACGTTCTTGTATTGTTTTTTCTCCTTCATCAACTTATATCAGTTGTTTGCATATTTCAAAATTTTGTAATATGGTGCCAAATTAAATTTTTGTAGGATGATTTGGAGAAGCAGTATACACAAGGTACCTTCATTCCTGAGGGACGACAGGATATATTGGCGCCTGCCATTGGGAGACCCGAGCACCCTGGTCGTGTTCGTGGCATTGGTTTTGGTGTGGGTATTCGCGATTACTTTGGACGATCATGGGGACCGACGTCTTCCGTAAGTAAAGATGTGTTGGAGCAGCTAAGGAAGGAGATCACCCTTGGTGTCATACAGACTTTGATGAAAGAGTTCGGCCAGACAATGGGTGCTAGTTCCCAACGGCCTGTTGATATTCATACAACGGATGAGGTTACTCGTGTTAGCACGAAGGGGAGTTGTGCTGATGCAATTTCTGGCCCTTCTGGAGAGAGGCATGCGACTGGAGACACTCATCGAGTTGGATTTTATGTGGACGAGCACCCTCCCCATCTAATTGCTATCGGTAGGGTTATTCTGGGCGATTCGACCCTACATTGTGCTCCTTTACCAGCTCATTGCTTAAGGTAGTGGTTGAGGAGGCCGTAGATGCCAGCGCTGATGTCCCTGTGGCGACTGATGATGTGAGAGTCGTGGGGGAAGCTTTAGGTGGATTTATTGCATGGCCACGAGATTTTATTTTCTCCGATTTTTTAAAGGTAAATATTTTCTTTTTCTTTTTAGTAACTCAAACAAAATAAATTATTTCAAATGTACTTGTATTTTACACTCTACTATATGAAATAGGATATTCAGCAACCAATGAAGCAGGCTTGTCACAATGACGGGTCGAGGACCAAAGATGACATCATGAAAGACTTACTTAGTGTTGCATCGAGTATTTACAATAAGCCGTTATCAGTGTCGTGGGATGCAGCTATATTTGGCTGTGGTGGTGATGATGTTCCATTGTACATCGCTCACACTAATATTTTAGAGATCGTTCAAGGAAACGAGTGGCTTAGTTTATCAGTTATACAGCTTTGGACTATGTGAGTAATTTCCTTTATCGAATTTTTTTTACATTCGTAGTATGTGTGTGTACAGTGTGTGTGTTTGTATGTGCTGTGTGTGTGTGCAGTGTGTGTGTGTGTGTATGCGGAGTGTGGGTTTGTGTGTGTGTGTATGTGCAGTGTGTGCAGTGTGTGCGTGCAATGTGTGTGTGTGTGTGTGCTTTTGACTGTATGGCAGTGTTTTTTTTACTGCGTGTAGTGTGTGCAGTGTGTGTATGTGCAGTGTGTGTTTGTGTGTGCAGTGTGTATGTGTATGTGCAGTGTGTGTGTGCAGTGTGTGTCCGTGTTTGTGTGCAGTGTGTGTGTGTGTGTGTTTTTATTGTGTGGCACTGTGTGTGTGTGTGTGGTGTGTGTGTGTATTTTTAATGTGTGGCAGTGTGTGTGTGTTTGTGTGCAGTGTGTGGAGTGTTTTTTTTATATTAATATTTTGCTTAACAAATTAGGTATTTGTCTAATATGAATGTGGGCACGATGGACGAGGATTTGTATGGATATTTTGATACTCAATCCATACAAAATATGGGACAGAGGGGAGAGGAGATCTCGAGATATATATATATATATATATATATATATATCGATGCGTATGCTTGAGTCGAAGAAGTAAATATACATGGGAGCTTACCATCATAACTAAATTAAAGATTGTAAATTTCAAAATATTTTCTTTTTAACAAAACTATTTCTTTATTTTTTTACAACATAGTTTAGTAATATGTTTTTTCTTTCAAATGCATTTATCAATGTAGGCATCATTGGCAACTTCTGGTCATTGTGCCAGCAATAGGAACTATTATATGGTTTTGCTCACTACATAGTAGGCTTGACTCTCGCATTAAGGCCATACTCCAGAAGTAAGATTTTATTTATAACATATTTGCTTGAAAATTTTATATCAACGACTCAATATATTATTGTTACTTTTAAGCAGTGTCGTGACCGCATTCAAGACCATGGATGGTATGCATATAAGTAAATCGAAGCAGGCGGTTAGTAGGATATATCCCAAGGTAAAACATTTAATTACATGGGTGTAAATATGTGTGTTTGTGTGTGTAAATATTTGAGTGTGTACGACAACATTGTTTTTGGGATAGACGTGGTTAACGTCGTAAGGATCTTCTCCCCTTGGGATAGATGTTAACTTTTGTCTTAAGGATCTTCTCCCAACATATCGTGTATGAAGTGTCCGTTTGTTTGTGTTGGTTTTTTTTCTGTGCAGTGTGTGTGCAGTGTGTGTGTGTGCAGTGGCAGTGTGTTTGTGTGTGTGCTGTGTGTGTGTGTTTGTGGGTGTTTGTGTGCTCTCTCTGTGTGTGTGTGTGTGTGTGTTTGTGTTTGTGTGTATTTGTGTGCTATATGTGTGTGTGTGTATGTGTGTGTGTGTGTTTGTGTATGTTTGTTTGTGTGCAATGTGTGTGTGTGTGTGTACTGTGTGTATGTGTGTGTTTGTGTGTGTTTGTGTGCAGTGTGTGTGTGTGTGCCTTGTGTACTGTGTGTGTTTATGTTTGTGTGTGTTTGTGTTGGTGTTTTTTTTCTGTGTTGTGTGTGTGCGCAGTGTGTGTGCACAGTGTGTGTGTGTGTGTGTAAATATTTGAGTGTGTACGACAACATTGTTTTTGGAAACACGAATTATTTTGGGATAGACGTGATTAACGTTGTAAGGATCTTCTCCCTTTGGGATAGATGTTAACTTTCGTCTTAAGGATCTTCTCCCAATATATCGTGTATGAAGTGTCCATTTGTTTGTGTTGGTTTTTTTTTTCTGTGCAGTGTGTGTGTGCAGTGGCAGCGTGTGTGTGTGTGTGTGTGTTTGTGTGCTCTCTCTCTCTCTCTGTGTGTGTGTGTGCGTGTGCTGTGTGTGCATGTTTATGTGCTGTGTGTACTGTGTGTGTATGTGTGTGTGCGGTGTGTGTGTGTGTGTGTGTGTGTGTGTGTGTGTTTGTGTGTGTGTATGTTTGTTTGTGTGCAATGTGTGTGTGTAATGTGTGTATGTGTGTGTTTGTGTATGTTTGTGTGCAGTGTGTGTGTGTGTGCTGTGTGTACTGCATGTGCTTATGTTTGTGTGTGTATTGTGTGTTTGTGTTGGTGTTTTTTTTTCTGTGTTGTGTGTATGCGCAATGTGTGTGTGCTGTATGTGCAGTGTGTGTGTGTATGTGTGTGTTTCCTGTTTATGCAGTGTGTGTGTGTGTGTGTGTGTGTGCGCATGTGTGCTGTGTGTACTGTATGTTTTTATGTTTGTGTGTACTGTATGTTTGTGTTGGTGTTTTTTTCTGTGTTGTGTGTGTGCAGTGTGGGTGTGCAGTCTGTGTGTGTGTTTTTACTGTTTGTGCAGTGTGTGTGTGTGTGTGTGTGTGTGTGTGTGTGTGTGTGTGTGCAGTGTGTGTGTTCCCTCTGTGTGTGTGCAGTGTGTGTGTCTGTGTGTGTGTGTGTGTTTGTTTGTTTGTGTGCAGTGTGTGTGTGTTTGTGTGCTTGTGTGCTTTATGTGTTTGTGTCAGTGTGTGTGTTTTTTACTGTGTATGTTGTGTGTTGATTATATTTACTCAAAGCGACTCATATAATTGTGTCTTTTTTGTTTTAGTGTAATAAACAAAATGGAGGTTGGGAGTGTGGTTTTTATTTTATGCACTGGATGTCGACTATCGTCCGAGGAGTATTTTGGATGGTTGGATGGAGGTAGTATATTTTAAACTTGAAGTGGTGATAAAATTGTTTACTCATTTACATTTAAAGTTTATTTATTATACGTTTATATGTGCAGATGTTTGATGATGTTGGAGCACTGTATCAAGATGTTATTAATAAAATTCGAGTTGATTGGGGACATTATTTCTTGGAGGTTCGAAATCGTTTCGCGACATGATTTTGGTGTTTTTGTGTGTGAATTATTTGTATGAATTGTACATTTGATATTTGTATGAATTATTTGGATGAATTGGTGTTTTTTGTATTATCTTTTTCAAAGAATTGGTGGTTCAATAAATTTGGTGTTGGTTAGTTCTTTTTGGTGTGTTTGGATTCGATGAATTGGTGGTTTATTGATTAGTTTGATCCGAGTCAGGTACTGGATTGTGCAAAATAATGCCAGAATATGGGGAAAATCTGGACAAAATAACAGCGGTTCAGCAAAACCGCAGTTAAATTCTTTGAAACTTTAACAGTGGTTCCGACAAAACCGCTGTTAATTTGTAAGCATAACGGCGGTTCTTTAACTGCCGTTATGAATCAGCTGTTAACAGCGGTTACCATAAACCGTTGTTAAATGGCATGTTTAACATATTTGTATAATTCAATAGCGGTTACAAAAACCGCTGTTAAAATTAACAGCGGTACATACAACGGCGGTTCCAGAACCGCTGTTAATTGGCCCAAATAACCGCTGTTAAAAGCCTGTTTTCTAGTAGTGATATCCACGTTCCAATCATTTATCATATCATTCATAGCGCTATATTGTGTCAACACATTTTAATAGTTATTTCCCCATAGGGACATAACTTATCGAGATATCTCATTATCAATCATCCATTGGGTTTACACATTGTGGCTATGTCTATATACTTCTCAAAAGTATATGCCTCCTTTTATCATTTGCTTTGATTCATATTCTGGGAATTATTATGTATTTATCAAAGCAGTTGTAGTTAGTACCAAAGATTAATAATCTATCATGCATCTTTGAACTTCAAATTCATATTTCAGTTGTGAGGATATAGTGTGATGCATTTTATATATTTCCAACTATCAATATTCCCCTTCATGCTAAGAGATTTCTTGAGCACCAAACTCATATGCCAGTATCTCAGTATTCATCTCCAGTCATGGGAGTTTATATATTATGTTCTCAATATTGGATGGAGGACTTCGAATAGTATGCCAATTAATATCCCACTTGTATGCGCATATCTTGATCCTTTCTGGGATCTATTCAAGTTTATTTGGGATATATTACTAGCTTTATCTGATCTGGAATATATGCTCAAACCGTGAGAAAATCATCTCGTAAGTTTCTGATTACTAGTCATATACATATGTGACTATCTAGTGGATCTATAATGTCTAGTAGTTCACATGTAGAGGAAGTGGGCCCATACTCCCCTTTAATATATTCCAAATTTATTAGGGATTCATTCCCAATATTGGATAGTAGTGACTAATCGAGAACGAATATTTGAAGACATCATGTGTCTGTATCACCATATAGATATTTTACCGGCATATCACATCATCTTTCGGTGCCATTATTGCACATCATTTTCAACATGGAGTCTTTGCTCCCACATGTTATATTATGTTCATTATTCAAATATAGAGCCGTAGTTTACACGCTTCACGACGCGGAGTCAAATCTCATACGTATAATTCCAATCTATAAATAGATTATCATTGTATTCAGAAACACCCATACCGAGGGTTTGAATATCACAATGGATTCAATGCTTTCGAATCTTCGTAAATATTACCCATCTCTTCCAATGAATATCATAAAAAGAATTTATCGAGCTCGACTCGGAAGATTAAGGGTGCTAATGAGAAATGGCATCCCAGAAGATATTCGATAGTTGATCGAATCACAAGTTCGACTATCTGGCGAATTTTCAAATTCATTTAAGTAATACCAGGTACAAGCAAGAGTAGTTTTGCAAAGAAACGGAGAGCAAAAAGATTGAGTGGGTGCTATAAATGTGCTCGGTGGATATGTGACACACGATGCAAATCTGTGAGGTTTGTATCCAAAAATCGAGAAGAAAAAATAGCATTTATCAAGGATGGATTGAGTAAGGAATCTATCGATCATGATATCCAACAGATTCTTGATACACATCCCAGTGGATACGTTCATCGGAACTAATGGCTTTGTGGATACAATTTACGGATGAACGGGAACATTATAGTCATGAAAAATTATTCTCAAAAGATCCAGTTTGTAAGTCCGTTATGTCAAAGTTGGTATAAGGTAATAGAAAAATAATGCAAGTTGATGAATATTATTTTCCAATATTTAAATTTCTCAGCTGCCGATCGGTAACGTCATTTTCATTGAAAAATATAATATCATATCTTTCGTTTTCTTTTGCAGTTTTGTCAAAAAGAAAATAGTAGAAATAGTGACTTACGTGTCGCTCCTTTTTCAATGAAAATAAAGAAGTCATTTGTCTTCTAGTAAGAAGTTTGTTCTTTAAATTTGGAATCTACAAATCAGAAATTGTATATCTCATAAAAGTACTTTGAAAATCTAGTATAGAGAGATGGAATTCTCAGCACAAATCTCATCCAACTAAAACCATATGTATTTTAGGTGGATCTAAACTGATAGGTCATATCCAGCATATGGATATGGCATATCAGTTCGTAAAATAATTAGGAAAACACAAAATCGATATATTGTATGGTGGGAGTAATCATAGATTTTTAGGTTGTCTTTTAGAGGCTGCACAAAATGGAAAAATAAGAGTAACAAGTGCCTTACACTTTCCCACAGTTGGAACCAGTGGTATAGGAGGTTCAATTGGGTTGATGCTTCAAGCACAGTCTGTGCATGATGGTATGATGTATATGGTGAATAATAGTGATGCCTTTATTGTACTTCCCGGTGGCTATGGCACACTCAATGAGATATTCAATATCATGTCATGGGCTGAGCGGGACTTCCATACCAAACCTATAGGTTTGTTGAATATTAATAATTTCTTCAGCAATTTGCTTGCCTTTCTGGATCAAAGAGTAAACCACAAGTTTATCTCTCAGCCATCAAGAGATATTCTTATATGTGCTGACACAGTTGCTGATCTACTTATAAAGTTTCAAGCATATATTTCAGTTAAGAATTTGGAAGTCAAAGCTCATCAGCCACAAACTATTGGCGCCTGTTGGGATAACAATCCCTGTATCGTGGCTTTGATAAAGTGTTTTGACAATGTGCCAATCCAACATACAGCAAGCTGCTGTATCGAAAGTCTAATCGAAGTTTCCGATCCTGTATCGAAGACTTATCATCATGCCATCATACAACAACAAGAGTCTAAAAGCTCCAAGTATGGAAGTTGTCCCTTCATACAGCAACATTCCATACAACGACTACTCTAATATAGCCAACAGCATAAAATGGATACAGCATTCAAGCTGTAAAGTATTGAGACATTCAATACCTATCGAAACAGGACAGAAGACCATTTGAAAAGGAATCTTTGGTATTCGCTAAAGTCAAGTCCCGTTTGATAAGAAGTATTTAAATACTGAAAGGAGAAAGTATTTAATACTAAAGCCGATAGAGATCTTCAAACAACGCAAAATCCAGATCTTAGTTTATACAAGTCAACCATCCAGTTGTCACGGACTTTTGCTCAATGGATATTTCTCAACGGATCTATTCAAAGGCTATATATATCCCCAAGAGTTTGAAGATCGGACACAAACTCACATCTGAAAAACTATCACTAAGATAACAAGCGCTTACACCAATATTCTGAGCAAACATTTTTCTTCAAGCATACTGCATATTCTGAGAGAATAAATATCCAAGTGCTCAACCTTGAACAACACATCGTCAACTCAAGCTCAAGAAAGTCAAGTTGTTGTTCAAACCATCGTTCTATCATTGAACAAACCCATCAGCCCTGTGTGGACTGAGAAAGCATTGCTTTTCCCAAACTGTGTGTGACGGACTTACATTGAAGAGGCAAAGCTTCGGAACTGTGTGTGAAGAAGTTAGTCAAGTGAAATCCCAAACCAATCTGTGTGAACGGTAGAAAGCTTCGATCATTGTATCAATATGTGTGAATGATACATTGATAGATTTGATTATAAATGCGTAGTTGTGTACGTAGTATTTATAATAAACGTTTTAACTCCTGTGTGGAGGACCAGTGGACGTAGAGGGGTTTACCTCGAACCACTTTAAATACTGTGTTATTTACCTTCTGTCGTTACTGTTTTCATAAACTGTGATTTATATAAGTATACACTGCAAAACCCTGTACGCACCAAGCAAATAGGAGATAAAACCTAGTTGTTGTATTTACATTAACTTACTGTTTCAAGACTTCCGCTACGCACTTCTATTTGAAAATCGTATAGCTTGTCGCTTAAACACTTTCCAAGCTGTATTCTGTATACTTAGTGGTCAACAAGTGGTATCAGAGCAGTTGATTCTAAAAAAATAATCACGCATATTTTTAACCGAATAAGATCCTATATCACTTATTTTCTTCGAAAACAATTTATCTTTCTTATTTCTTCACATATGGATACCTCATTAATAAACAAGGTACCTATGTTTTCTATTAACGAGTTTGATGACTGGAGAAACAGGATGAAGAACAAACTCAAGGCCTTCATTGGAGAATCAAAATCTTCGTCCGCATCAACAAAGACTGAGTGTCTTCAGGTGGTCACTGACAGTGACTCGTCTGATGATGATCTAAAAGATAGAGTCTACATGTGCTCTATGGCCAAAGTTAACGAGGAAAATGAAGACGGCGATGATGAGGTAAGCTCTACCTCAACTATTCCTGTAAATACATCTCATACCTTTGAAAATATGTTGAATTAATTTAATAACATTCGAAAGGCCCATGAGACATTGAAAAGAGAAAACATACAGCTACAAATTTCTAACCTAGAGTTGAAGGAAGAAAACGACTTGCTGAAGGATAATTATGAAAATATGTCTGTCGACTGCGAAAACAACAAAGTCAATTTAGAAAAACTCATGGAGGGCAATCATCAACTTGCTCACGATCTAAATGAGACTAAGTCTCATCTCTAAAGCAAGACAAATGATTTGGCTCTACTCGAAGCCAAAGTAAAATCTCTCGAGAAATGTGAAGGAGAATTAGAGATAATCTTGAATTCTTTCGAGAAATCCTCTAATAGGATGGAAGAGACCTAAGCACTGGGCAACATGCTCATGATAAATGTGGCTTAGGGTACAACTTGTTCTCCAACAAAGGAAAATCTAGTACGATATTCGTCAGGAGTGAGGAACCCATTCCTGTATCGGAAGAGACCCTGAGTCCCGCAAAGGCAACACCTGTTGCACCGCAAACAACAAAGGCTGCCATTCTGCCACCACAGTCATATTCCAGACAGTGGAATCCTCAGCCATTCAGACCTGTAAGGCGTACCCAACAACCTGCTCCCCGAGCATATCAAAAGCTCCAACAGCCGTTCAAAAAGAAGGCTGTATCCAGATATCAAAGGCCCGCACAACAATACTTCCAACAGTACAGCGCACCTAGATATTGGATACAGGAATCCCGTTATCCATCGAGAAAATAGGTCGCAGTGCATTATCAACAACAGATTTGGGAACCCAACTGGAGACCGAGGAGGCAAGCTGTAAGATCTATGAAAATGGCTCCACCTCCTAGACAATAATCATACTGGAATAATAACTATAACTCTCGATTTTACATGCATAATAATCATGATTACTACAGCTACGTGCTTGCCCCATGTAGACATCGCAAAAACGGACCAAAAGTAACCTACAGCAAACCAATTGTTGTCCGGCAAATTTGGGTACCGAAAGGTACTATCACATCAGGACCTAAATTTACTTGATTTCTATGCTTCGACAAGAATTGGGAATGCTACAGCCAGACTCCATGTAAGTTTTTATGCTTTTACGCATTAATTGAGGGGGAACGCTGTAAGACCCAAGTGTACAGTATCCACCATTAATTAACTATACACTCAGAACAGTCAAGACAACACTGTAGGACAGAGAAGGCATGAAACCTTCCTACAGCTGACGTGTGCATTAACTAAGGGGGAATACAGTACGACCCATGAATACAGTGTTAATTCGAACATTAATGTAATAATTGAATCCTATATGTACCTTTTAATGGGGAACGTTGTATTACTCGCAGATACAGTACTTATACTACAGGACATCAATTATACTTAATAGTTTTATTCTATTATGTACTGCAAACAGTTTTAAGTCCACATGACCTGTTTTAATATTCAAACATTTTTAAACGCTTTGCACGACATCTGGACTTCACTTTCTCAAACAACGCGAATTTAAACTCAATTCAATTTTTATTGCTGCAGTCAAACAAGTTTAAGTATCAACCTGTAAGAACTTGTCTGCGAACAGTTCATAGGTTCAGTTGTACTCAACTAGATCACACTGTAAGATTGTACCTGTGCTCCAATCATAAGCTTAAAGATGTAATACCCTTTTCTTTTAAAGTTGAACTTGCCTGCGAGCAGTTCTTAGTGTTAGGCTAATTGCTGAAGGCCAGAACATTCGAAAGAAGACCAAGAAGTCTGCCCTCCTAGAAGATGTTAGATGTCAAGGTTTTGGCATCATCAAAGATTGTCTGGAAAACATCAAAAGGATTTAAGGAAGACTTGGCAAATTATCAAAAAGGGGGAAATTATTGGGATAACGATCCCTGTATCGTGGCTTTGATAAAGTGTTTTGACAATGTGCCAATCCAGCATACAGCAAGCTGATGTATCGAAAGTCTAATCGAAGTTTCTGATCCTGTATCGAAGACTTATCATCATGCCATCATACAACAACAAGAGTCTAAAAGCGCCAAGTATGGAAGCTGTCCCTTCATACAACAACATTCCATACAGCGACTACTCCAATATAGCCTACAACATAAAATGGATACAACATTCAAGCTGTAAAGTATTGAGACATTCAATACCTATCGAAACAGGACAGAAGACCGTTTCAAAAGGAATCTTTGGTATTCGCTAAAGTCAAGTCATATTTGATAAGAAGTATTCAAATACTGAAAGGATAAAGTATTTAATACTAAAGCCGACAGAGATCTTCAAACAATGCAAAATCCGGATCTTGGTTTATACAAGTCAACCATCCAGTTGTCACGAACTTTTGCTCAACGGATCTTTCTCAAAGGATCTATTCAAAGTCTATATATATCCCCAAGAGTTTGAAGATCATACAAAAACTTACATCGGAAAAACTATCACTAAGATAACAAGCGCTTACACGAATATTCTGAGCAAACCTATTTTTTCAAGCATACTGCATATTCTGAGAGAAGAAATATCCAAGTGCTCAACCTTGAACAACACATCGTCTGCTCAAGCTCAAGAAAGTCAAGTTGTTGTTCAAACCATCGTTCTATCATTGAACAAACCCATCAACCCTGTTTGGACTGAGAAAGCATTGTTTTCCCAAACTGTGTGTGACGGACTTGCATTGAAGAGACAAAGATTTTGAACTGTGTGTGAAGAAGTTAGTCAAGTAAAACCTAAACCAATCTGTGTCATCGGTTGAATGCTTCGATCATTGTATCAATCTGTGTGAACGATACATTGATAGGTTTGATTATAAATACGTAGTTGTGTACATAGTATTTATAATAAACGTTTTAACTCCTTTGTGGAGGACCAGTGGATGTAGAGGGGTTTACCTCGAACCACTTTAAATACTGTGTTATTTACCTTCCACCGTTACTGTTTTCATAAACTGTGATTTATATAACTATACACTGCAAAACCCTGTATGCACCAAGCAAATAGGAGATAAAACCTAGTTGTTGTATTTACATCAACTTACTGTTTCAAGACTTCCGCTACGCACTCCTATTTGAAAATCGTACAGCTTGTCGCTTAAATACTTTTCAAGCTGTATTCTGTATATTGAGTGGCCAACAGCGCCAAACGAAAAAGAAGTTTAAATCCTTTAAATCTTTCATTATGAACCCTAATGCCAGGGGTGACAGAGTTATGGAGTTTTATACTCTCGAGACGCACCCCTTTTTATGGGTTTCATATGTATTTTTCTTTTCGCATATTATCGAGTGTTTATTACCTTTTTGGCTAGTTTCAATATTTTCCACTTCGACTGTTTTGTGCTTCTTCCAGTAATAATAAGATCATCTTTGTGTCTCTATGCAAATACATTATTCTCATGAATATGTGATATATGCTTCTCTATTGTGATGTCATTATGATTTCAATGATCCCACCATGTGATATAATCAACATGAGGTTAATTGAGCAATTATTTTCCGGTGATAGTTTTTCGTGTAATATCCGGGGGATTTTTTTTTCATTTCACTGTTGAGTTGTACGTATTCATTTGGAATTGTACAAGTATTGTTGTTTCGGACTGATACAATGTATATTGTATTGGGATATTTTGGAATCGAAATATTTATACTTGTCGTCGTTTGGATGTTGCTTGGAGAGTTTGGATTTTTGGCTAAGTATACTAGCCTTAACGTACACTATATGTGTAGCATTGTGTACGCTATGGGCTGAGTATTACATATATTAGCCCTGTATGGTTACATACGTAATGCGTGGTCGGTGGTAGTAACCTTCCTCGATGTCAACTTTCGGCTGGTAGGGCCAGGAATCTTTCGATCCGATCTCACTATTGCAGACAATGGATCCTTAGTACGTTAGGGTGAGAGCCTTACATATGTTATCCTTGCAGCCAGTTAACGTACGTAAATGGTTGTTGTTTACGTACGTTAAGGTTTTCGTATTTTTGTTCAGTTGGTTTTGGACTGGCATTACGTATGTTAATATATGGGTATAACGTACGTAATGGCCCTTACGTACGTTAGGCTTGGTTTATAGCATACGTAATGGGCTTGTCAGCCTATTTATTTTGGTTTCGTATTTCATTTCCTCACGAACCAAAATCGAGTTTCTCTCCCTAGAACCATCCCTCTGGACTTGTTCTTGATATTTAGCCCCTTCCATCTTGTTTTTTATCATCATAACTTGATTTAGAGCTTGGAGTTGGAAGCTTGTTGGTGCTCCTTTGGTGTTTGGAGAGTTCTTCTTGTTCTTCATTGGTAAGTTCTATTGATCTCTTGTTCTTCAAGTGATTTCCGAGTATGATGATGCTGTTGTTGTTGTTTTCTTCGGGTATTGATTGATTGTTAGAGTATATCATGATTCTTGATGAGTTTTTATAACGTGTGATGAAGAACATGATGATTTTGTCTTGAGGGGGAGTTGTTATTGATGTTTTAGAATGTTTGGAGATTATAATCATGTCTAGGAAGGATTATGTTAAGATTGTTATATGATTAACATAGTCTTGATATGATTGGTGTTGTTGTTTGTGTTTCTTGGGGAGATGTTGGGCTTTGGTCCAGCATCCTGCCTGCATGAGCTTAAAAATGCGCGAGGCGCGGCTTGCGATTCGACCTGTGAGATCTGCACTAGAATGTGGTTTAATGAATTGATTTGGACTACTCATACCAACAAGATGCATCTTCTTTTCTGGTACCCATCTCATAGAAACTCCAAAGTTAGGCGTGCTTGGCCTGGAGTAGTTATGGGATGGGTGACCCCCTGGGAAGTTTCTCGGGTGCACGTGAGTGAGGACAAAGCGCGCTAGAAAAGACTCGTGTTGGTTCAATGGGGACAGTCTTCATCATTCTGGGGACCAACAATTGGTATCAGAGCAAGTCACGGGTGCGGATTCCCTCGGAGTATCCTTAAATAGAGGCTGCCAGTATGCTGGAACTGAGATACTGGCGCAGCGGAAGTAAACGGAGGTGGAACATATGCTGATGTCAAGTGTTGGAGGACTGTGTGAATGAATCTAACCGCTAGAGGGCTGTGTGATCAAATCTAGTTCGCGGAGGTTTCCAGACTATGGGGCTGAAATGCTGGCAGATACTGGGAGGGGGATTGTTGGGCTTTGGTCCAGCATCCTGCCTGCATGAGCTTAAAAATGCGCGAGGCGCGGCTTGCGATTCGACCTGTGAGATCTGCACTAGAATGTGGTTTAATGAATTGATTTGGACTACTCATACCAACAAGATGCATCTTCTTTTCTGGTACCCATCTCATAGAAACTCCAAAGTTAAGCGTGCTTGGCCTGGAGTAGTTATGGGATCGGTGACCCCCTGGGAAGTTTCTCGGGTGCGCGTGAGTGAGGACAAAGCGCGCTAGAAAAGACTCGTGTTGGTTCAATGGGGACAGTCTTCATCATTCTGGGGACCAACAGGAGATTTTCACCATTTAGTAAGGAATTATGATGAATAATGTAATGATTATCATAATCTTGAAATCGTTGAATTAATCTTGTTGATTAATCCAAATTCATGATGAATTATTGATTGATTATTGTTTATACATCATGATTGTTGAGATGATGATGTTCTTGGGGTATTGATGATGATATTAGTGATATTATCATTTTCAGATATTTCTTTTGATGATTGTTCTTAAGTGATTTTTTTTGAATTGATTCCACAAGTGTTAAGAACGTAATGATCATGTTAATTGATCATTGAGGTGTTGGAGGATGTTTGAATTCATAGTTGAGGACTATGATATTCGTTTGAGGAGTTTAATCGATTCGTGATTGAATCACGATTTTCCTATGGTGTTGTTTTCTATTGATTTTGTGTTATTGAATGAACTGTATTTCATTAAAGGTTGTTCGAGTGTTTGTGATCGTCGGAAGACGCCGTTCGTCGTTTCGTGGAAGGACGTTGTTCGTGGAAGGACTTTCTCGCCTTCGGTTTGAGGCAAGTTAAAGGACTTGTGGTTATATATCCTTGTTCTATGGAAATTTACAAAATGGTATATGTAATATTACGGAACGGTCAAGTGGCACTGATGTCGGCAATTGGGGTTGATGATGACTTTTAATGATCCAACCTAATACCACATGATTATACTTTGAGAAAATGGTTGGACGAACCTGCTCCAGAAGAAGCAGTTAAATATTTACTAATCTAATTCCTAACTTTATTATTATTATTATTATTATCTCCAAGTGGTGGTTGAAACCATCTATCTGTTGAGCTTACATTATGTAAATATTTACTGTAGCTCCTATGTGATGATTTCAGTTATCACAAGACGGATGGTTTTACATGTACGCAATTTATATATTATATATCACCATCGTTGTTGGTTATACCACATGAATGGTTCATAAATCTTGCTCCCGAAGAAGCAGTTGATAAAATTAAATCCTACTCTGAAGAAATAGTTGATTAATTATTTAAATCCTGCCCTTGAACAATAAGTTGAAAGAAATAAATCATACTATGAAGAAGAGGTTGATCAATGATTCAGATCCTATTCTCGAAAGAAGAAGCAGTCGATAGAAATAATAAGATGGAGAAAATTGAGCAAGTGATACCAGAAGTTATAATCGATCAAATTAAAGAAAATCCCATGAAAATACAATGCATGGTGGGATCATCTGACAAGTGATACGAAATGTAACACCCCCAAATCCCATTGGGTCATTACAGTACCGTGGACCCCACACCAGGAGATCCACCAGGCAAACACGACCAAAAGTACAACCAACTAACCAAAAGGGGAATCTCAGTCCCTACTATGACATCCGACATAATATTCCGATATGGAATTTCAACGACAAAAGTGGGCCTACATGGCCAAAATAAAATACAACATCCACGAGCCTTGCCCGGATAATACAAAATGATAACAACTAAACAAAACTGGAGTACTCCAAACTGTGTGAGCGACATGAACACCAAAACATCTCGAACTAGTATCGCTCGAATGCCTCGTCACCATCGTCATGCCCCTGTGTCTCAACTCTCTCCTCGCAAACACATAAAATATGAAAACATGGTCAGTCATCCAGATAATGAATATCAAAATACATGCACAACATGATATACATCCAAGACAGAATAAACAGTACAATAATGGTAATACGAGATGCTCATAAACCAAAGTAAGAAGTGTGCATTCATGATATACTATGCCCCCGACATATGATCAATACCTGCTCAACAAGTTAGAACATAAGTGCCCAACGGCGAATCATCAATATAGAACACAACAGTGAAATTACCCGAAGGTAAACCAAACCAACGCTGACTAGAGACAAATCACAGTGCCTGAAGGCTCCAACAGAAATACCAAAATATCACAATGGTCTGAAAGCCCTCAGTCGAAGCTGCCACAATATCACGATGGCCGGAAAGCCGAACAACTTGAAGCTATATATCATTACAATACGGATCTCAAAGAAATAAAACCGACTGTCGAACATACCCCTCGGCGTATGAGCAACCAGTCGCAAACCATCGGACATATCCAATACAACATGGACTATGAACGACCAAATCCATAAGGCTCGAGAGGGACATCACAGTACGCCCGATCCGGAAATATGTCCGTGCACATGTCCACCCCGTATACGGAATCCAAAATATACGTGGGGCAATGTACCTAATTAGCCTCACGAACTACGTCTCGTGTGCATGGTCCAATGCGGAAACATCCACGCATGACCATCGTGTGCCAGGCTAAAAATCCTACACATAACCAATCGGCATGCAGATATGATTCCAGATATGTCATGATGCAACATGACAACGAAACTCAAAGGATAACACATCCAATACGGGTCAAAAGTTTTACCAAAATGAACGATGACACATAGATAATGAAAGATCGACATGACCAACAATATCCAAAATAATCATCCTGGGATCACAATCCCTAAGGACCGATTAACACGATCAACAATAACAAGACAACAATCTTGGAATCCTCGACCCTCAATGATCACAAAATTACCGAGTTTACAAGAATGATAGTGTTCTGCCTAGAGTCGGCCAACACGACAACAATAACTTACGGATGGGCACCATCCTCGGCGATCCCAATTCAAATACCTCGACTGCCTTAGAATGTCCAATCGATAACGACACGACGAATGGGAAATCTCTTAATCCTAATTCAATACCTCGATTGCCTTAGAATGACTCATCGATAACAACGACACAACGGATGGGAACTATACTCGATAATCCCAATTCAACACCTCAATTACCTTAGAATGGCCAATCGATAACAACGCTACGACAGATGGGAAATGTCTTCGACAGTCCCAATTCAATTCATCGATTACCTTAGAAGGGCAATCGATAACAACGATACGATGGATGGGAAATGTCTTCGACAGTCCCAATTCAATACATCGATTACCTTAGAACGGTCAATTGATAACAATGATACAACGGATGGGAAATATCTTCGATAGTCCCAATTCAATACATCGATTACCTTAGAATGGTCAATCGATAACAACAATACTATGGATGTCTCGGCACCTTTAATCTACTACCGATAACGAAGATGATAATCGAATACATCAATGCCTTCAATCGGCCAATACAACATAAATAACGAAGCACCAATATCAATAACAATGATCACAACTATGTCTCAAATCGACATCAATATCAACAACAACAATCGATACATCGATACCGCGAACCAGCTATCGAAAACAATATTACCAACAAGTATCGCAATGCCTTGAACAGGCCATTTACGAACAACAATAACATCTGGCATAACTTGCCAAAGGGTATCGTATCAAACAATCCCCTGATATCAACAAAATCATAAAGAGACCAAGTCTCGAAATGATACACACATTCATACACATACATGATAACATTAATCTCATTGACTAGTACAAGTATAAAACTTGCCTCAAACCGAAGGCGAGAAAGTCCTTCCACGATCAATGTCCTTCCACGAAACGACGAACGGAGTCTTCCGATAATCACAAACACTCGAACAACCTTGAATGAAATACAATTCATTCAATAACACAAAATCAATAGAAAACAACACCAAGGAAAATCTCGATTCAATCAGGAATCGATTAAACTGCTCAAACGAATATCATAGTCCTCAACTATGAATTCTAAAATCCTCCAACACCTCAATGATCGATTAACATGATCATTACGTTCTTAACACTTGTGAAATCAATTCAACAAGAATCACTTAAGAATAATCATCAAAACAAACATCTCAAAATGATAATATCATTAATATCATCATCAATACCCCAAAAACATCATCATCTCAACAATCATGATGCCTAAACAATAATCAATCAACAATTCATCATGAATTTGGATTAATCAACAAGTTTAATTGAACCATTTCAAGATTATGATAATCATTACATAATTCATCATAATTCCTTACTAAAATTGTGAAAATCTCCCCAAGAAACACAAACAACAACACCAATCATATCAAGACTATGTTAATCATATAACAACATAACATAATCCTTCCTAGACATGATTATAAACTCTAAACATTCTAAAACATCAAGAACAACTCCTCCTCAAGACAAAATCATCATGTTTTTCATCACAAGTTAAAAAAAGAAACTCATCAAGAATCATGATATACTCCAACAATCAATTAATACCCAAAGGAAACAACAACAACATCATCATCATACTCGGATATCACTTGAAGAACAAGAGATCAAGAGAACTTACCAGGGAAGAACAAGAAGAACGCTCCAAACACCAAAGGAGCACCAAAAAGCTTCCAACTCCAAGCTCTAAATCAAGTTATGATGATCAAAAACAAGATGGAAGGGGCTAAATATCAAGAACAAGTCCAGAAGGACGGTTCTAGGGAGAGAAACTCGATTTTGGTTCGTGAGGTAATGAAATACAAAACCAAAATAAATAGGCTGACAAGCCCATTACGTACGCTATACACCAAGGCTAACATACGTAAGGGCCATTACGTATGCTATACCCATATATTAACGTACGTAATGCCAGTCCAGAACCAACTGAACAAAAATACGAAGACCTTAATGTACGTAAACAACAACCATTTACGTACGTTAATAGGCTGCAAGGATAATGTGCGTAAGGCTCTCACCCTAACGTACTAGGGATCCGTTGACTGCAATAGTGAGATCGGATCGAAAGATTCCTGGCCCTACCAGCCGAAAGTTGACATCGAGGAAGGTTCCTACCACCGACCACGTATTACGTACGTAACCATACAGGGCTAACGTACGTAATACTCAGCCCATAGCGTACGCAATGCTACACATGTAGCGTACGTTAAGGCTAGTATACTTAGCCAAAAATCCAAACTCTCCAAGCAACATCCAAACGACGACAAGTATAAATATTTTTATTCCGAAATATCCCAATACAATATACATTGTATCAGTCCGAAACACCAACACTAAATGAATACGTATAACTCAACAGTGAAACGAAAAAAAATTACCCCCGGATATTACATACTTCCCCCCTTAAAAAGAGTTTCGTCACTGAAACTCAGGGAGCACAACACGGGGTACGAACTATCCATCAGGATACGAAACCAACATCTCTGGGAATACTCCTCACTGCGAACTACTTCGCCTGAGTAGTCGGGCCAACCCCTCAGGTCCCCGTGTCTCCTCGATCGGAACACGGTGAAAATCAAGTGATAAAAACACTCAACCAAGTGCGAGATCAGTCGAATCATGACTCCTCCGCCAGAGGCCAGTCAGAAAGTCGTACCAATCGTATGATTCGTAACACCGGCATACGCACCCGGCGGTTGCCGCCCGTTGTACATGTCTACAGTCATCGGTGTACACTCCCCCATTCTCATCAGCATCGAACGCCCATGCAATCAGTGACTCACGCCACAAAAGGAAAATAACAACGCACATGTAGTCCTCGGGACCATATCAATCGCACACCCAAGTCCTCACGACTTGGCGTCTCGAATCGCAATAAACAATTACCCAGATTATCATAAAAATCTCGGGTACAATACCAAAAGGAAAGAAAAACGCATCAGACGACCTCAAATCTCAAGATTCTCAAAAGCTATCATTACAAGATAGATCAATAATAAGTGGTTCACAACCACAATACTACAATACAGACTGAGTCAAACATCAATCGAAAAACAAGGAAAATATAAATCAAGGTTACATCTCAAATGTACCCGAAATCAACATCCTCCAGATCATCGAGCTCCTCGATCTCATCGACTCGAGGAAGACCTAAATCTGAACTGGCTGCTCTTCCTCGGCTGTCCATACATCTGGATCCCGAAGCCTGATAGGACCCCTTGGATGAAGTATAGACTGGAGTAACAAAATCTCTCGAGGCCCATGATCTCTCTCGAGACCTACTGGTACTAGAACTCCTGCAGTATTTCTGAAGGTGTCCTTGCCTCCCACACAGAAAACAAACAATAGTCTGCATCGAGCACCAGGTACTGCGATGTCCTATCATATCACAGTTAAAGCAAAAAACGGTCGAACCCGTCACCTGAGAAGAAAATGCTTTCCCAGCATGAATACGACTAGGAGACGACCTCTTGTATGTCTGAGCCTGATGTCCCTCTGAATGAACCAGCATCCTAGTCCTCTGACCAGAAGTATCTGAAGGGTTCTTCCGAGTAAGCTCCTTGATCAAAAGCTCTGCTCCAAGAGCCTTCTCGATGTAATACCCGGTTGTAATTCAATCATTATCATTCAGTAATTGTCACTCGGTAATTATTCACTCATTAATGATCATTCATCATTCATATTCATTCATTGTATTCACCGATCAGAGTATTTGTGTCATAAATCTGTTATTATTCGTCTTCCTACCTGGTTGGAGGATCAAACCGTGGTTATCATCATTGTCATCTTCATAGTGGGATGTGTGTGAGGACTAACGCACGCTACGTACTCTCTTTAGCACGTGCTAATTGAGTACGGGTAGCGCATGCTACCTCTCCGTATTAGCGCACTCTAATGTGGTTCAGGCCTGTAGTCCAGAAGGCACTGGACTGTAGTCGAGTTGGAGTAGCGCACGCTACAAATGGTAAGTAGCGCACGCTAGTAAGTTTGGATAGTGCCCGCTATGCAGTCAGTGTAGCGCGCGCTAAGGCTGATCAGGCAGAGTCCAGTGGGTACTGGACTGATCTGAAATAGTTCATATCGCACGCTATGAGTAGATTTTAGCGTACTCTAATGGTGTAGTAGCGCACGCTGAAACTGAGGTGTAGCGTATGCTATCGCGAGCAGACCTAAGGACATATTGTTCTGGACTTCAGTTACTGGGCATCAGATATTCTGTTAGTGCACACTAACATTTGAGGTTAACGCACGCTAAATATATGGCTGTAGCGCATGCTACAAAAAGTACGTAGCATACGCTACCGTTTCGGACAGAGGGTACTGGACTACCCAGGACACCCGTTAATGCACGCTAAATATCAGGGCTTAGCGTGCGCTAAGTTGGAATAGTATAAATAAGACAGTTAGCCCAGGTTTCATCATTTCTCACTTCTCACTTCATTTTTGGGCGATTCCGGGCGTTTTCAGGCGATTTGGAAGAATCTCTTCGAGCTGCACTCACCTATCATCATCTTCAAGTTTCTGAGTTAGATTAATCATCATTTCATCCTCTCCAACACATCAAATCTAGGTAATTATTTCTTGGATCTTGAATTTCGGATTTTGAGTATTTTCCTTCCGATCTCTTCATGTAAGCTTGGATATATGTTGGAACATGTTAGATATAGATTATCTACCTTGGATAAATGTATTCCTAAGGATTTGTTGATATGTTTTTCAGATTTGATGAACATTTGGAGAATTAATCAAGAACCCTTGATGTTGACTTTGGTTATTTTTTGGGGTTTCCGATTATAGTTGTCGTAACTTTGAGTTGTGGTTTCCTAGTGGAATATTGAGAGCATTGAAGGTGTTTTATTGGATTGAACTACTCATTTTGGAGTTGGTTTCGATATATTTGGGTTTTGGTTATAATCAAGGGTTGATGTTCGCTAAGTGGTTGTTTGATTGCCTCAATGAGTTTGGATATTGTTGTATCGACCTTTGAGTATTCGTAATTCATGCTTGATATGTATATTGAGCGGATTATTGGTAATTGTGTTATTCAAGGTTGTTCGAGCGACTGACATCTCATTTTAGGACGTTGTTCTAGGAAGGACATTCTTCACCGGTGTTTTGTAAGTTAATTCTTACTCGGTTAAAAGGATATTCATTCCTTTCGTTGTTGTTCATTCATCGTCATAATTCATTCATAATGTATTAACCGTATTGAGACTTGTAATTGTCAAATAATCACTTCATTCACGAGGAACGATGGTTCTAATCATTCTATTGAGCTCTCATTCATTTCACTATCATTTCATCTCGGTGAGTCATTCTTGACTTTGTCGGATTGTTTCATTAATATTCTTCATGGTCATTCTTGTCCATATGATCTTCTAGGTTCATATTGCGTGGCCGGGTGGGGATATGTGGAATTTTTAGTTGGGCACATGATAGTCATGTGATTGGGTTCACCGACACATTGGACTGTGCACACGGTAACGTACCTCCGTGAGACTAATTAGGTACAAGGGCGGGTGTGCTATGCATATACTATTAGGTAACGTACCTCTGTGAGACTAATTACGTACCTCCGTCTTGTGCACTTGCATATACTATTACGGGTGTACTATGTTGCCCCTCTTCAGCTTAATTTCAAAATTAAGATATATCATGATTGTGTTTATTCAACTCTTGAGAATTGTTGTTCTGTGTAACTGACCCCGTTGGGGGATGTTGTTTTCAGGTCATGGCAAGGATAAAGCACGGGAAGAGAACATTGGCGGCGAGGAGTCCCAGTGATACTAGTAGGGGGCCCCAGTCCTTTCAGTCATTCATATTTTTCTTCATTTTATTTCCGCTGCAGATTTCCATTTGGATGTTCGTTTTCATTTGGTGTTGTATATTTTATCTTCATATAAAATATACTTGTATTCTATATTTTCCTGGGTGTGTTGTACTTGAAACTCCTCATCGGAGTAATTAATGATATATTATGGTTCGGTACTACAACTATATCACTTAATTCATTAATTTTAATTCGCCTAGTGGGTCCCAGCCGGGGGTCCACGACATTGTAATACTCACCTAGTTTGGGGTGTTACAGAATTGGTATCGGAGTGTGGTTTTGAATACTACCTTCCGAGTCATATCTCATTTGAAATCATCATTCATCAGACTAATATCATTGGACTTCCGCGTCACGTGTGACCTGTGCAAGAGCCGAACCCCTCAGACCAAAGAACATTAAGATTTCTGACGCCATGGTATAATTTCTGGCAATAAGAATCACTCATTCATCATCCAACAGTCAACAATCCTCAATCATCATTTTCATTTTTGATCATGTCGATCATGTTAACCCATTAATCATTCAGTTCATTTCATTGTTCAGTGTTGATCTTGAGGATCATATCATTAATCT
Organism: Orobanche coerulescens; assembly: GCA_033398695.1. NCBI lineage: Eukaryota > Viridiplantae > Streptophyta > Magnoliopsida > Lamiales > Orobanchaceae > Orobanche > Orobanche coerulescens. Next base: position 81,592,325 of record CM065801.1, on the reverse strand, counting down.
TGTTAACTTGTTCAAGATAATCATTTCAAGAATTTCATCAGATAATCACGTCACTTCAGTTGATCATTCATGTAATCATTATGTTTGAGCGCGTATGCCCATTTTCATCATTTCATAACGTAATTATAATGTGATATTCATGCGAGATATATAATCATCTTGTGACTTTCCCACTTCAGTATGGAAAGAGCCGGCAGAGGACGCGGGGGAAGTAGCCGCGGTGTGGGCCGAATCCCGAGAACTCGTGTGAATACACGTGCGGACGCGAGGAATAATGCTAATTCATCGAGCAGCGACGCCGCCACTCATTCTCCTGGAAATGATCATTCACTATCAGGGAGTCGTACCCGGGACACAGCTTATTCAGAGGGTGTTCGGGTTGATCCACTCGCTTTTATGCGGGGCATGATGGCCCAGATAACTCAAATGGCATGCCTCATGTAGATGATGCAGAACTCAGCTACTCAGAATCAACAAGCTCCTCCGCCGCCACCTCAGGGGCAGGAGAGGGGTGTGAGCAGTATTATTGGCGACATATCTCGCCAAAGACCAGCTACCTTTGAGGGCTCGTCTGAGCTGGAAGATATTGTTCACTGGCTTGAGCATTTCGAGAAGTTGTTTGCTATGGTGGAGTGTCCCGAAGGGCACAAAGTTTCAGTCGCGGCTTACTATCTGGGTAAGAGCGCTCATTCATGGTGGTTATCGTTGAAGCCCACTAACGGATCTTGTACTTGGGATCAATTCAAGACCCTCATGATGGAGAGGTATTATCCGGACCCACTCAGAGAGGCCAAGTTATCAAAATTACTCACTCCCAACCTCTCGGCGGATGATGATGCTCTTGCCATCGCCGAGAAATTTTAGGAGCTTCTTCCTTTCGCCTCATCTATTATTCACTCCGAGGCGGACAAGATCAAGTATTTCAGTAAGAGGTTGAAACCTCGTATGCGGATGCAGTTTCTTAATCACAATTGCACCACTCTGGCCGAATTCATCGAGAAAGCTCTTGCTTATGAGCTTACTGCTAAGAAGATTGCTAAGCAACAACCTTCATCTGCTAGCAAGAATTCAAAGAATCGTAATCAGTCTGAAGGCAGTCAGGCAACCTTCAAGAAGCCTCATGCGGGACGTACTTTTTCTGAGCGACCTCCTATGGTGCCTAGACCCGCGGAATCTCAGTCTCGAGCGGCCAGTTCGGCCATCACCTGTTTCAACTGTGAAGAACAGTGTCATTTCAGTACCAAGTGTCCGAGGCAGACTGTAACGTGCCATAACTGTGGGATTGCTGGGCATAAGGCCCGTTTTTGCCGAAGAGACTCTAAACCTACTCCGGCGTCATCTTAGGCTCTGAGACAGTCAGCGGTTCAGAATCAGGCCACTCAGTTCGCGTCGTTCAATACGACGGGAGCAAACAAAGGCGTAGCCAAGAGCTATCAGACGAGAGCATCCGGTTCGGGGACCAGCAAGCCCCGAATTTATGAGATGAAGAAGACCGACGATCCAGAGGCCCGCATGAACTCAGGTACACTCTATATTCTATCTCAACCTGTGTGTACCCTTTTTGATACTGGTGCATCGCATTCATTCATCTCCGAGTCATGTTTGAGTAGACTCCGTCTAGGTAGTGGTACTAGTTGTGAGCCTTATGTCATTGGTCTACCTGATGGTAGAAGAATTATCGGGAATCGTGAGATTAAGGATTGTCCGATTCAGCTTCATGGCCGTGATTGGTTAGCAGACCTAATCGTGGTAGATTTACCAAGAGATGACGTCATCTTGGGTATTGATTAGATGGATTGTCATGATACCATGATTAGTGTCCGTAAGCGTATGGTCACTATCATTTCAGGTGATAGAGTCGAATGTGTATTTCAGGGAGGTAATCCCAGCTATTCCGGAAGAGTCATCAACTCGATGAAAGCAGTGAAATTACTCAGTCAGGGGTGTGTTGATTATTGGTGCTATATGACCAAGATCGAGAAATCATCAATAATGTTGACGGATATTCCGGTAGTGAGAGAATATGCCGATGTATTTCCTGACGAGTTACCTGGTTTGCCTCCACAGAAAGATGTGGAATTCACGATTGAGTTGGAGCCTGGTACGTCCCCAACATCGAAGGCACCGTACCGGCTGGCCCCGACCGAAATGCAAGAGTTGAAGAATCAATTAGAGGATTTTACCGAGAAGGGTTATATTCGACCGAGTGCGTCCCCGTGGGGAGCACCAGTGTTATTTTTCAAGAAGAACGATGGTTCGTTTTGCTTGTGTATTGATTACCGGGAATTGAACTGGGTGACGATCAAGAATAAATATCCTCTACCCCGTATCGATGATCTTTTGGATCAACTTCAGGGAGCCTCAGTATTTTCCAAGATCGACTTAAGATCTGGATATCATCAGTTACGAATTCGAGAGTCGGATATCGCAAGGACGGCGTTATGAACACGCTATGGTCATTATGAGTTTGTGGTAATGCCGTTTGAGTTAACTAATGCACCTGCGGTATTCATGGAGTTAATGAATCGGGTTTTCATCGACTATTTAGATCAGTTCGTGGTTGTCTTCATTGATGACATTTTAATTTATTCTCGTGACCGGGAGGAGCACGAGTTTCACCTTCATCAGGTGCTCAACGTGTTGAGACAAGAGCAACTTTATGGAAAGTTTTCCAAATGTGAGTTCTGGATGTCCGAAGTGACATTTCTCGGACATGTAATTTCATCAGACGGAGTTCGTGTCGACCCTCAGAAGACGGAGGCGATCCGAGATTAGCAACCTCTGAAGAGTGTTAAGGAAATCCAAAGTTTCCTCGGATTAGCTGGTTATTATCGGCAATTTGTGGAAGGATTTTCTAAAATTGCTCAACCCATGACGAACCTTTTACGGAAGGATAAGAAATACATGTGGTCCGACGCGTGTCAACGGAGTTTTGAGGAACCCAAGAGCCGGTTAATTTCAGCACATGTCCTTTCTTTACCGCAAGGGACAGAAGGATTTGTGGTTTATAGTGATGCGTCCGGACAGGGTCTCGGATGTGTACCAATGCAGAACGAGAAGGTTATTGCTTATGCTTCACGGCAATTGAGACCTTACGAGGTTAATTATCCGACCCACGACCTGGAGCTAGCAGCTGTGGTGTTCGCATTAAAGATTTGGCATCATTATCTTTATAGCGTTACCTGTCAGATATTCACCGATCATAAGAGTTTGAAGTTTATATTTACTCAGAAGGAGTTAAATATGCGACAGAGGCGGTGGTTGGAACTAATCAAAGATTATGATATTGAGATACTTTACCACCCAGGCAAGGCGAACGTTGTCTCCGACGCCTTGAGTCTTAAGTCCATTAAGGAGCAGATGCTTGCTCGATTAACAGTTCAGAAGGAACTTCAGCAGGAATTTCTGAGACCCGAGATAGAGGTCTGGTTACAGCGAGTACAAGGGCAACTTTGTACGTTAGAGATTTCATCGCCACTTGAGGAGGCGATCAGGGAGAATCAGGGTTCGGACCCATTTTTGTAACACATTCGAGATGATGTGACTCAGAGGAAAGCCCCTGGATTTGTGGTCCACGAGGATGGACTTTTGCAATTTAAGAATTGGTTATGCGTACCGGCGAACGACGAGTTGAAAAACTCGATTTTGAGAGAAGCTCATGCTACACCTTATTCCATTCATCCAGGGTCTAGCAAGATGTACAAAGACTTTTAACAAAATTACTGGTGGAATAATATGAAGCGAGAAGTCGCGGAATTTGTTTCGAGATGTTTAACCAGTCAGCAAGTCAAGATAGAACATCAGCGACCGGCGGGTATGCTGAAACCTCTCCCTATTCCAGAGTGGAAGTGGGAAGATATTTCAATGGACTTCATCACGAGTTTGCTGACGAGTCGTCGTGGCATGAATACAATTTGGGTAATTGTGGATCGGCTAACTAAGTCAGCCCATTTCCTTGAGATTAAGGATACGTGGGGTCCCGAGAGACTTGCCCAGTTGTTCATCAAAGAGATAGTGAGATTTCATGGTACTCCTAAGAGTATCGTTTCTGATCGTGACGGGCGATTCGTGTCACATTTTTGGAAATAAGTTCATCGTGCTATCGGAACTCAGCTTAATCTCAGCACAGCTTTTCATCCTCAGTCCGACGGACAATCAGAGAGGACTATTCAGACTTTGGAGGACATGTTGAGGGCATGCGTTCTCGATTGGAAAGATGATTGGGAAGCCCAACTACCCTTGATCCAGTTCACGTACAACAATAGTTGGCATGATTCGATTAAGATGGCACCTTACGAGGCCTTGTACGGTCGTCGTTGTCGATCTCCTTTGTGTTGGGATAACTTATCAGAATCAGTCAGCACCGAGCTCGATATGCTTATAGCCGCCCGTGAGAAGGTAGCTTTGATCAAGAGTCATTTGTTGACCGCTCAGAGTCGACAGAAATCATATGCAGATAACCGGCGTCGGCTATTAGAGTTCGAGGCTGGTAACCATGTTTTCGTCAAGGTGTCCCCAAGTCGAGGTATCTTCCGTTTTGGGAAAAGGGAAATTTGAGTCCAAGATTCATTGGACCGTTTGAGATTTTGGATCGAGTAGGTGAGCTAGCTTATTGATTGGCCTTACCTCCGGCGTTGATCCGAATTCATAATGTGTTTCACGTCTCTTAGTTGTGGAAGTAAGTTGCCGACCTGAGTCACATACTTCAGTTCAACGAGATCGAGATTGCGGATGATAATTCGTATGAGGAGCGTCCCGTACGAGTCTTAGAGCGGCGAATCAAACAGTTGGGGAACAAGACGATTCCTTTGGTTAAAGTTTAGTGGTCTAGACACAGAGTCGAAGAGGCTACTTGGGAAACCGAGGATAGTATGCGGGAGAGTTATCCCGAGTTGTTTGACCCTTCGTTTCGGGGACGAAACTCTTTTAAGGGGGGTGTATGTAATACCCGGTTGTAATTCAGTCATTACCATTCAGTAATTGTCCCTTAGTAATTATTCACTCATTAATGATCATTCATCGTTCATATTCATTCATTTTATTCACCGATCAGAGTATTTGTATCGTACATCAGTTATTATTCGTCTTCCTACCTGGTTGGAGGATCGAACCGTGGTTATCATCATTGTCATCTTCATAGTGGGCTGTGTGTGAGGAGTAGTGCAGGCTACGTACTCTCTTTAGCGCGCGCTAATTGAGTACGGGTAGCGCATGCTACCTCTCCGTATTAGCGCATGCTAATGTGGTTTAGGCCTGCAGTCCAGAAGGCACTGGACTGCAATCGAGTTGGAGTAGCGCACGCTACGAATGGTAAGTAGCGCACGCTAGTAAGTTTGGATAGCGCCCGCTATGCAGTCAGTGTAGTGCGCACTAAGGCCGATCAGGCAGAGTCCAATGGGTACCAGACTGATCAAAAATAGTTAATAGCGCATGCTATGAGTAGATTTTAGCGTACGCTAATGGTGTAGTAGCGCACACTGAAACTGAGGTGTAGCGCATGCTATCACGAGCAGACCTAAGGACAGATGGTTGTGGACTTAAATTATTGGGCATCAGATATTCTATTAGCGCACGCTAACATTTGAGGTTAACGCACGCTAAATATATGGCTGTAGCACAAGCTACCGTTTCGGACAGAGGGTACTGGACTACCCAGGACACCCGTTAACGCACGCTAAATATCAGGGCTTAGCGTGCGCTAAGCTGGAACAGTATAAATAGGACAGTCAGCCCAGGTTTCGTCATTTCTCACTTCTCACTTCGTTTTTGGGCGATTCCGGGAATTTTTAGGCAATTTGGAAGAATCTCTTCGAGGTGCACTCACCTATCATCATCTTCAAGTTTCTGAGTTGGATTAATCATCATTTCATCCTATCCAACACATCAAATCAAGGTAATTATTTCTTGGATCAAGAATTTTGGATTTTGAGTATTTTCCTTCCGATCTCTTCGTGTAAGCTTGGATTTATGTTGGAGCATGTTAGATATAGATTATCTACCTTGGATAAATGTATTCCTATGGATTTATTGATATGTTTTTCGGATTTGATGAACATTTGGAGAATTAATCAAGAACCCTTGATGTTGACTTTGGTTATTTTTGGGGGTTTCCGATTATAGTTGTCGTAACTTCGAGTTGTGGTTTCCTAGTGGAATATTGATAGCATTGAAGGTGTTTTGTTGGATTGAACTACTCATTTTGGAGTTGGTTTCGAAATATTTGGGTTTTGGTTATAATCAAGGGTTGATGTTCGCTAAGTGGTTGTTTGAATGCCTCATTGAGTTTGGATATTGTTGTATCAACCTTTGAGTAGTCGTAATTCATGCTTGATACGTATATTGAGCGGATTATTAGTAATTGTGTTATTCAAGGTTGTTCGAGCGACCGACATCTCATTTTAGGACGTTTTTCGAGGAAGGACATTCTTCACCGGTGTTGTGTAAGTTAATTCTTACTCGGTTAAAAGGATATTCATTCCTCTCGTTGTTGTTCATTCATAATCATAATTCATTCATAATGTATTAACCGTATTGATACTTGTAATTGTCAAATAATCACTTCATTCATGAGGAACGATGCTTCCAATCATTCTATTGAGCTCTCATTCATTTCACTACCATTTCATCTCGGTGAGTCATTCTTGACTTTGTCGAATTGTTTCATTAATATTCTTCATGGTCATTCTTGTCTACATGACCTTCTGGGTTCATATTGCGTGGCCGGGGTAGAGATGTGTGGAATTTTTAGTCGGGCACGTGATAGTCATGTGATTGGGTTCACCGACACATTGGAGTGTGTACACAGTAACGTACCTCCGTGAGACTAATTAGGTACAAGGGCAGGTGTGTCCTGACACTCGTCTTGTGCACTTGCACTTACCATTACAGGCGTACTATGTTGCCCCTCTTCAGCTTAATTTAAAAATTAAGATATATCATGATTGTGTTTATTCAACTCTTGAGGATTGTTGTTCTACTGACCCCGTTGGGGGATGTTGTTTTCAGGTTAAGGCAGGGCTAAAGCACGGGAAGAGAACGTTGACGGCGAGGAGTCCCAGTGATACTAGTAGGGTGGCACAGTCCTTTCAGTCATTCATATTTTCTTCATTTTATTTCTGCTGCAGATTTCCGTTTGGATGTTCGTTTTCATTCGGTGTTGTATATTTTATCTTCATATAAAATATACTTGTATTCTGTATTTTCCTGGGTGTGTTGTACTTGAAACTCCTCATCGGAGTAATTAATGATATACTGTGGTTCGGTACTACAATTATATCACTTAATTCATTAATTTTCATTCGCCTAGTGGGTCCGAGCTAGGGGCCCACGGCACTGTAATACTCGCCTAGTTTGGGGTGTTACACTCGATGAATTCATCAAGTGAATTACAATTATGATTGAACAACTTCATCCTCAAATGTGGGTTTAGCCTCTTGCTAAAATACTTGATCTTATCTGCCTCAGTACGGATAACAGATGAAGCAAACTGAAGAAGTCCTTGAAACTTCTCAGCAATAACAATAACATCCTCGTCCTCGACGGATTCGGGGTTCAAAACCTCTGAGAGCCTAGCTTCACGAAGCGGAGCCGGATAATACCTCTCTAACATGAGAGTTTTGAACTCGCTCCAAACACAGGATCGGTGGGTTTCACAGAAAGCCACCAAGAATAAGCGCCCTTACTCAGATAGTAAGCCGCAATTGCCACCTTACTCTCCTCCGGACACTGAACCACGTCGAAGAGTTTATCGAAATGTTCAAGCCAATGAACAAAATCAGCTGGTTCCGACAAACCCTCAATTATAGACGGTCTCTTACGAGAGATATCGCCAAAAATCTGACTCACTCCCCCTGTCTGCCCATGAAACGACACCTGGAATCCGTGCTGTGGTGGACCACGAACCATCGAGGCCTGCATGGTCTCCACTATCTGCGTCATCTGGGCTATCATGCCCCTCATAGGCAAGGAAAGGTCGATGTGTCCACTCTCAGTCTGATCGACTTCTCGAGTATGACGTCCCGAAGGAGAATCGGTCATGTAGTTAACACCACCAGCCGAACTCTGATCCATCTCGGCACCTGCACGCGCATAAACATGAGGTTCTGGGTTCCGGCCTGCTCTGCAGCCTTTACCCCCTCTGCCAAGTCCTCGGATTCCTATTTCCATACTGAAAGAATAATGTTCGATCATGAACAAGGCTCAAATACGCCTCACCGGCCAATCTAGAATGCTAAGCCAATAGCCAAACACGAGTATGCATACTCAACAGATAAATAATCACATCAATCATGCTAATCATAGTGAACATATAGCCTACACGCTCCAAAACAAATATTCATGAATCAATCGCATCACTATTGTTACATACAAGTTTCAACAAAACATGTATAATCAATGACATAATGAATGTATGAACATAAAAGAGAATCGAGTCCTTACACAGGTCATACGAAGCTTCGAGGTCTTGCGATACTAGTCTTCACTGACGATGACTCGATGAAAGAAAGACTCATATAGTCGCCCAACTATCACGACTCGCAATACCCGACTGTCTAGATTGTCATAACCTGACAGCCCCACTACTACCGCGTCGGTAGAGCCAGATAACTCACATATCAGGGTATCTCACAACCCAATTTCTCTGATACCATCTTCTGTAACACCCTCAAATCCCATTGGGTCATTACAGTACTGTGGACCCCACACTAGGAGATCCACCAAGCAAACACGACCAAAAGTACAACCAACTGACCAAAAGGGGAATCTCAGTCCCTACTATGACATCCGACATAACATTCCGATATAGAATTTCAACGACAAAAGTGGGCCTACATGGCCAAAATAAAATACAAAAACGTCCACGAGCCTTGCTCGGATAATACAAAATGACAATAACTTAACATAACTGGAGTACTCCAAACTGTCTGACCGACATGAACACCAAAACATCTCGGACTAGTATCGCTCGAATGCCTCGTCGCCATCGTCATGCCCCTATGTCTCAACTCTCTCCTCGCAAACACCTAAAACATGAAAACATGTTCCGCCCCGACGGGATCAGTCATCCAGATAATGAATATCAAAATACATGCACAACATGATATGCATCCAAGGCAGAATAAACAGTACAACAATGGTAATACGAGATGCTCACAAACCAAAGTAAGAACTGAGCATTCATGATGTCCTATGCCCCCGGCATACGATCAATACAGGCTCAACAGGTTAGAACATAAGTGCCCAACGGCGAATCATCAATATAGAACACAACAGTGAAATTACCCAAAGCTAAACCAATCTAACGCTAACTAGATACAAATCACAGTGCCCGAAGGCTCCAACAGAAATACCAAAATATCACAATGGCCTGAAAGCCCTCAGCAAAAGCTGCCACAATATCACAATGGCCTGAAAGCCGAACAGCCCGAAGCTGTATATGATCACAATACGGATCTCAAAGAAACAAACCCGACTATCGAACATACCCCTTGGCGTATGAGCATCTAGTCGCAAACCGTCGGACATGTCCAATAAAACATGGACTATGAACGACCAAATCCATAAGGCTCAAGAGGGACATCACAGTACGCTCGATCCGGAAATATGTCCGTGCACATGTCCACCCCGCATACGGAATCCAAAATATATGTGGGACAATGTACCTAATTAGCCTCACGAACTACGTCTCGTGTGCATGGTCCAATACGGAAACATCCACGCATGACCATCATGTGCCTGGATAAAAATCCTACACATAACCAATCGCACGCAGATATGATTCCAGATATGTCACGATGCAACATGACAACGAAACTCAAAGGATAACACATCCAATACGGGTCAAAAGACTCACCAAAGTGAACGATGACACACGGATAATGAAAGATCGACACGACCAACAATATCCAAAACAACCATCCTGGGATCACAATCCCTAAGGACCGATTAACACGATCAACAATCCCAACACAACAATCTTGGAATCCTCAACCCTCAACAATCACAAAATTACCGAGTTTACAAGAATGATAGCATTCTGCCTCGAGTCGGCCAACACGACAACAATAACTTACGGATGGACACCGTCCTCGGCGATCTCATTTCAAATACATCGACTTCCTTAGAATGGCCAATCGATAACGACACGACGTATGGGAAGTCTCTTAATCCCAATTCAATACCTCGATTGCCTTAGAATGGCTCATCGATAACAACGACACAACGGATGGGAACTATCCTCGATAATCCCAATTAAACACCTCGATTACCTTAGAACGGCCAATCGATAACAACGCTACGATGGATGGGAAATGTCTTCGACAGTTTCAGCTCAATACATCAATTACCCTAGAACGGTCAATCGATAATAACGATACGACGGATGGGAAATGTCTTCGACAGTCCCAATTCAATACATCGATTACCTTATAACGGTCAATCGATAATGACGATACAACGGATGGGAAATGTCTTCGACAGTCCCAATTCAATACATCGATTACCTTAGAACGGTCAATCGATAACAACAATACTATGGATGTCTCGGCACCTTTAATCCGCTACCGATAACAAAGATGATAATTGAATACGTCAATGCCTTCAATCGGCCAATACAACATCAATAACGAAGCACCAATATCAATGAGAATGGTCACAACTATGTCTCAAATAGACATCAATATCAACCACAACAATTGATACATCGATACCGCGAACCGGCTATCGACAATAATATTACCAACAAGTATTGCAATGCCTTGAACTGGCCATTTACGAACAACAATAACATTTGGGATAATCTGCCGAAGGGTATCGTTTCAAACATTCCCCTGATATCTACAAAATCATAAAGAGACCAAGTCTCGAAATGATACACACATTCATACACATACATGATAACATTAATCTCATTGACTAGTACAAGTATAAACCCGCCGTCATAAACCATGCTGCAAGGTGTGATTCCTCACGCACGGGTGTCATCCGTGATCAGATGGAGGTCATTGGTGAGGAGATCTGACAATTTTTTTCAGTGGTCTCTGGGAGGTGGAGGTTGATGATGTCTTTTGCCAATGGTATTCCATTATGTGTTGGTGGGGTTTGGATGATTTATTCAATTCGTTAAAACTCTTTAGTAAGGATTAGGGATTAGAGCTTTCGTGCTGATCACGTGTTATAAAACTGAAATATTATAGAGAGGATTTAGAGAGAGAATATAGATAATGATTGTCAGGTGTTTTTTTCATTAATAACTAAAGTCCTATTTATAGGAAAACTTCAGATGGCACAATCGTAATTACATAATTACATCAGGGACATAATAGTCATTCACATTATATAAAAACAAAGGAGTAATTGAAAAATCACTGATATATTATAACAATCTGCTCCTATTTGTCTTGTATAATGCTATCAATTAATTTTTTTAAATTAAAAAGGACACTGTTGATATGACGATCTTGTCCTCTCTCTCTCTCTCTCTCTCTCTCTCTCTCTCTCTATATATATATATATATATATATATATATATATATATATATTGGCATCAAGAGCCTTTTGGGTATAAATAAAATATTGGTGCAACCATTTGGACAAAAATTGTACTGAATTGACTATAGATCCATGTTCATGATGAATTGGAAAGATTATTTATGTCATTTATTCACTAATCTCTTGTATTTATGACGAGTTTCCATGATCGTTCATGAAACGGATCCGTGATGTATTTATACAAATTACGAACTGTACCAACATATAGAACTTTTAGGAATAAAATTGCATAGAATTGAGACTTAAGGGGGCAGAACTACAAAATGCAAAATTTAAAAGGACCAAAATTGCTAGCCTCGTATAATTAGAGGGCAATTTCGCAATTCAACTCTTTTAAGAAAACCTTAGGGCACTCTAAAAGCTAGTATTATTTGATGTCTAGGTGGCAGTTTACAAGACCTTAGTATCCGAATTCGCAGTATTCGACCGGTGGTTTGCCTCAGTGCCGGCCTCCACTCAGTCGAACCGCCTCTATGTCCACTCAGCCACCTCCCATGGGGCCACCTCCAACCTGGCAGCCCTGCTGGCCAAGGGCTACCCACAACGCACCATTTTTGAGGATCTTGATGATGCCGGAATATCGTTACTACCAGAATATTCCTGCTGACACTCTTCTACAAAAACTTCAGGAAACTCAAGTACCTAGGGAAGTTCCACCCATACGGCCTGTCTTTCAAGAGTGACGCCGAGAACGGGAAGCTCCCCGGTTATGCTGTGGTGGAGCAGAGGTACATGGACTCTAAGCTTGAGCCCACGAATGACGATCACCCATCGCACGACATGTATCAGGGCCAGATGTTTGTGAAATAGGTGTACGAGACATTGAGGGCCAGCCCGCAATGGAACCAAACCCTTTTGGTGATCACGTATGACGAGCATGGGGGTTTTATGATCACGTGGCTACGCTCAATTATGGGGTGCCGAATCAAGATGGCATCGTGGGGCCCGACCCATTTTATTTCGAGTTCGACAGATTGGGAGTCAGGGTTCCTACTATCGTCGTCTCTCCGTGGGTTAACAAGGGGACTGGTATGTTGATTTTTACTGAATGCTCCTAAGAGGCTACTAGTTTTCTTTTTTGGCTGAATACACCCCTTCACACCAATTGCTTAATCGGGTCCATGGTACACGCCACGTGTAGTGCATCCGGGAGGGGATGCACTACATGGGAGTGTACCATGGATGGTACCATCTACCCCTTTCTTTCGTTTTAATTATTATTATTATTATTATTATTATTATTATTATTATTATTATTAACAAGTATACCCAATTTCATTTTCATTGTACTCTTTTACGTAAAATAAAAAGGAAAAGTAGAACATAAATAGAATAAGAAAGACATTATGAGACAACATAAAAAAAAAAAAATTCAACTCTTTACTGTGAACCTCCATCTTCTTCTCCATGAATTTTGCACATCGTCGGAACTGCGTAGGAGAACATCATGGGGTGAGACGAGCTTACCGAACATTTGTATTATGCCCGCACCTAGTGACCGAACAAAACCAAATATTTCGGCTAGTGGGCACAAAACGGACCTCTCTGTATTTTATTTGTTCAGTGCCTAGGAGCCGGACATTCTTAAAATATACTGATCCAATATTTTAAGAATGTTCTCACTGGTACAAAATGTCACATAGGCCACGATTAAAAATCGTGGCCGTAGGTCTTTAGCCACGGTTATTTTCTTCACTAAAACCGTAGCTTATCCTCCCATGATTTTTGACACCCTTACGGCTACATTTAAATTATGTGACTATATTACATGAAAAACTGTAGCCAAAGATAAAAAATCGTGGCTATAAGGGTATCAAATTTTTATTGATATTTAAACATTTTCCTAAAACTGTGGCCAAAACCTACTTATGCCACAAGTATTTAATATTAACCGTGAAAAATGAATGACATTTGGTCACGATAAATTGTTAAAACCATGACTATTGACTACCTTTTAGTATACGGAACGACCAAAACAGTGGTCGTAAATGACTTAAGGTCACACAAATTACATATTAACCGTGGTAAATGCATGATATATGGTTATACTAAATAGTTAAAATTGTGGCTATTGGTTATCTTATGGTCACGCAGATTAACCAAAATTGTGACCATAAACTACTTATGACCATGTATAGTTCATATCAACCGCGGTTAATGCATGACATATGGTTACACTATTTTTTAAAACAGTGGCAATTAGCTACCTTTTAGTAACACGAAAATAAGATTTGTGGCCTTTAGTTAAATTATGGCAACACGAAATAATTCGGACTGTAGCCATAAAGTACTTATGACCATGAAAATTTGACTAGACGTGGTCAAAGCATAACATTTGATTACACAAAATTTTAGAAAATTGTATAAACAACTTATGACCATATAAATTTCGTATTAATTGTAGCAAATGCATGGCATATGATTACGCTAAATTAAAAAAGTCGTGGCTTGTTGCTTATCTTTTAGTCACATTGAATGACGAATCGTGGTCATAAAGTACTTATGGTGTAATATCCTAGAATTTCACTATGAATTTTTCGCATTATTTTATCTGGGTTGTACTGTACAGAGTGGGACCGACACGATATGAGTGGATAATTTTGGAAACCGTGACAGTCGTGCCAGTATGTCTATCGAGGTTATTTTGATTCTAGGATATTACATGCTTGGTGTGTTTTTCGATGTCGGATATACCGTATGAGTATTTGTATGATTGTCGTACTTGGTCGACAGTTGTAATTGAGGATACCGTGCATCAGACGTACCGTATGAGAATATTTTGGGTTGAGTATATGTGTATTTAGTGTGCCGTATGTTCGTATCCGGTATGTCAAGACAGACCGGAACAGTTGGATTTTGGCTAAGTACATAAGGCCATTACGTACGTTAAGTTTATGGGCTAACGTACGCTAAGTAGGTGCGTTTTACGTACGTTATGCGTAAGGTATTACGTACGTAACAAGAGGAATCAGACAGTTGGGCCCTGTGTCGGCAGCTTTCGACGCGGATGTGGACAGGTGAGTCAACGGATAGAGTTACGTACATTATACAGGGTGTATTACGTACGTAATACGAGTATAATACTGTAGCAAGTCAACGTACGTATTACGTACGCAACAGAATAAGTGTTATGTACGTTACGGGGTGGCTGGCTGAGTCGTGGCCGAGGGGACCTGTAGTGGCCGAGCATGGTCGGCAGTGACTCATAGGGATGTCCGATCGCGGTCGGCAGTGACTCGCTGGGGGCAAGGACTGGCCGATAACGTACGTAAGGCTATGGCTGGTTACGGCCGTAAGGGCCCGTTACGTACGTAAGAAGCTGCCGGTTACGTACGTAAGGGTTGCGGCAAAAATGGACAGTAGGGTAGGCCACGACCGGTTACGTACGTAGGCCACGGCCGGTTACGGCCGTAACGTGCCGACAGGACTCGGCCTATGTAAGGCCTGGACCGAGTCATCCTTGCCATTTTTCGTTTTCCTTCGTTTCTTCACGATTCCTTCAGCAAGAATTGATGGATTTGAGTAAGAACAACATAGAACAACATGTTTTGGAAGTTTGATTCATGGATTAACATTATCTTCCACCTGGATCGAAGGTAAGAACACATGAACTTTTGGTTTTTGGATGTTCTTGAGGTTTCTTGATGTTTTGGCCGATTTGATTCGTTTTGATTCAGATGATTGATAGAACTTGATTGTATACTCGTAATCATTCAATACTCTTGAAGTTTTGTGGAACAAATTCGAGTATTTCTTCGTTAAACGGTTAAATTGGATTATGCCTTCAAAGTGTTCGATGAAATGCCTCAATGAGTAGAACTTGAGAAATTCTATACGTTTTCGTATGAATGGCGATTGAATTGATATTATTGTGATTTAGGAATGAACTTTTGAAAAAGGTTGAATCGGTACCCTTTCCTTTCGTCGATTTCTTCGCACCGTGTTATTCAAAACGAGTGATTACTTGTGTATTTCATCTTCTAAGAGGTATGTTGGGTAATTCTCTCTCTGAATTAGGATTTTGATGTTATCGTTGAAGAATGATTCGTATGAAGATGATTTTGGTTTTGTTGTTACGATTCTTGCGGTTATATGAGCTATATGTTGAAGACATTGTTAGGACTATTGAATATCGAATTTCGGCTTGTATTCGTATTGTTAAGAGTTGATTCGGTTTGGTTTCGTATGATCGAGATATCGTTGAACCATCGAGTTTGATTAGTTGGTCATTCCGGTTGTTGATTGTTATTGAACGTATCGTTAGTTGATTATTGCATTAGGTTGCATTTAGTGATCGTTGATGTTAACCGTTGTGATGCGGTTGAGGTTGAAGAATGCATGAATCGTCTTGGTCGGGGCTGAGGAGCTTGTAGATAAATACGGCGGGATTGATAGCGGCTTCGTCGAATTGGTATCAAGGCAAGTTATTCTTGTTCAGTTCATAATGTTTAATAAATGGTTTCGCTTTCATTTCAATTATGATTCATGTAGCAATGGTATTATGGAATATGAATTGTGGGGATGATGGTATGTATATTATGCTTGGACTAAGATAAATCATAATGTATATGATTTTAAAGATGTCTAATGGAAACGGAGATGTGAATCATATTTGGTCTGTAGTACGAGAAGTTGGATATCAAGGTTAGATATCATGTCGATATTGAACTCGAGGTGGTGGTCTGGTATTAGTTATGGACTGTACTTCATTTTGGATTTTTCGGATAAACCGTGTATTCGTTCAGGGCGGTTGGTCGGGGAAAGGTTAGCGTCTCCAGCTTGAGGTAAATTAATATTGTTAGATTATGATAATCATCACGTTGCATTATTGCATGTGTGTGTTGATATTTCATGTGGTGAGTGTGCACCATCGTTTGTTACGTTTTGTAATGTGCTCTTCGTTTGAGCTATGATCTGTTGGGCCGATGTGTTAGGGGATAAGACCTATATGGCACCTATGTTCCGGGGTATTCCTATGTGGATACTTTCGTGACCCTTGGTTGCGACATTGGGGTATTTTGTGATTGCATGAACTGTGTTAGGGGATAAGACCTAAATGGCACTTATGTTCCGGGGTATTCCTGTGAGATGCTTCCGTGACCCTTGGCTGTGGCCTTGGGGTTTATGTGCAAATATCTTATGCATTGTTGAGCATGCTGTGAACTGTTGTCTGATGGAAATACGACGTTGTGGTCGTGTCGGACTTTCATGATCGAGTTATCGTTGCTCACTTGGAAAGTCTTCTGATACTTGTTGGATGTGCGTTTCTTTGGGATTCATTGTCATGTTGTATCGTGATATATCTGGAGTCAGATACATTCTGATCGGTCATGTGTAGAATTTTCGGGACGGGCACGTGTAGCATATGTTGGTTTCGACCTCATATTGAACCGTACACACGAGACGTACTTCGTGATGCTGATTAGGTACGACACCAAACGGGTACCTGATCAATACCCGTGGTTGGCTTGTACACGGACACATGCCTGGATCGGGCGTATCGTGACATCTACCTTGAGTCTTATTGATGAGTCGTTCACAGCCCATGTATAATCAGGTCTATTCGTTAGTCGGGTTGTCTTGAAATCCTGTATAGATGATTTGTATTTGATTGTCGATTTTATTCTCTCGTGTATCTGTCCCTGTTGATCCTTCATTGATCTCGTTTGGAGTTACCATGTCGATGGTCTTCTCATTTGCTATTAAACCTTCATAATTCTTGTTTGGAGTCCGCCCTATCATTGGAAATCTCGTCGTTATCAATCTTTTATTGATTTTGTGGAGGTTTACCCTGTTGTTGGTATTCTCCGTCGTTGATCCTTTATTAACCTTGTTGGGATTTACCGTATTGTTCGTATTCCCGGTTGCCGGTCCTTGTTGCTCCTTTTGGAGTTTACCGTACCGTCGGTATTCTCAGTTGTTGGTTCCTTATTGATCTCGTTGGAGTCTACCATATCGTTGGTATTCCCGGATGTTGGTCCTTGTTGCTCTTATTGGAGTTTACCGTACCGTTGGTATTTCTGGTTGTCGATTCTTTATTGATCTCGTTAAAGTTACCGTATTGTTGGCATTCCCGGTGGTTGATCTTTCATTGATCTTGTTGGAGTTACATATCATGGTATTCTCATTCGTGCTTGATCCTTTGTCTATCTTGTGTGGAGTTATTATGTCATTAATATTTCCGCTATAATGCATTGGTTGTTTATCATTATTGATTGTGTGAACATTCATGTTTTGCATTGATATCCGGGACTTGCCATTGTCTCGGGACAGTTGGTTTACAGATGTACCGCATGTTATCGGTTTTATCAGAATTGGAATCCGATTGTGCGATCCCGCTGACAGAATCGGACTTGGCCAGATTATTCCATATTGGAGACATGTTTATGTTTGAGAATCTTGGTATCGTTTTGGATACAGCTCATGTGATTACTCTGAATTTATCCGTCACTTAAGAACGCGAGATGTGATTATGGTAAGGATTGATTTGATATGGATTGTGATGGGTTGGTAAGGTTATGTCGGTAAGACTACATTGGAATTATTCTTACCTTGTAATTACATTGATATGTATTGTTTTTGTGATGTGATCGTTATCATTGTTGAGTATTATGGCTAACCCCATCGTGGGATTTATCTTTTAGGTACTCGGAGTTCGAGCTAGTAGCGGTCGTGAAGGGATGAGCTTTCCGGTGATACTGGCTATGGCGTGGTTGTTGGGATTCGAGTGTTCTTTCTGGTTTTTATAATTCCGCTGCAAATGTATTTAATTATGTTTTTATCCGCTGCATGTGTATATTTTAAAATAGCTTTTGGTATTCTTTGAACTGTGTTTTTATCCGCTGCGTGTATGTGTACTTTCAAAGGGCCTTTTGGCATTTTTAAACATTTGCGAAAATGATTTTAACCTTGTGGGTTCCAATATGGGGCCCACGGCGCTGTAATATTCCCGTATGGTTTTGGGGGTGTTACATATGGCCACTAAAACTGCACAATAACTGTGGCAAATGCATGACATTGGTCGCACTTATTTTTTAGAATTTTGGTTATTAATTATTTTTTTAACCATATTTATTTAATTTAACTGTTGTCTTTGCTATTATAATACTTGGAATTCAGTATAAATTTTTCGCGTTATTTTATCTGAGGTATATTGTATAGCTTGGTGTCTATACAATATGGATAAAATAAATTGAGAACTGAGACAGTCGTATTCGTATAATTGTCGTACTTGGTCGACAATTGTATTTGAGGATATCGTATATCAGGTTGTTTTTTATTTTATTGATATCGGGAATATCATATGAGAATGTTATTGGATATAGTATATGTATTCAGTATGTCGTATGTTTGTATTATGTATGTCGAGACGTCGGACAGGAACAGTTGAATTTTGGCTAAGTACAGAAGGCCATTACATACGCTAAGCTTAAGGACTTAAGTACGCTAAATTATACGCTTTACGGACATTATGCATAAGGCATTACGTACGTAACAAGAGGAATCATATAGGACCGAGTTGTGATCGAATAGTGGGGCCCGTGGTCGGCGGCTTTCAGCGCGGATGTGGACAGGTGAGTCAACGGATGGATTTACATACGCTATACAGGGTATATTACGTACGTAATACGAGTATAATACCGTAGAAAGTCAACGTATGTATTACGGACGCAATGGATTAAGTGTTACGTACATTAGGAGGCAGCTGGCCGAGTCGTGGCCGAGGACTCGCTGGATGGCCGATCACGGTCGGCAGTGACTCACAGGGATGGCCGATCACGGTCGGCAGTGACTCGCTGGGCGTAAGGACTGGACGATAACGACCATAAGGGTGTGGCCGGGTATGGCCGTAAGGGCCTATTACGTACATAAGCTGCTGCCGGTAACGGCCGTAATGCTGTCGGCCAAAATGGAAAGGAGGGTAGCCATGGCCGGTTACGGCCGTAAGGTACCGACAGGTCCCGGCTATTTAAAGGCCTGAACCGGGTCACTTGGCATTTTCACCTTTTTTCTTCGTTCCTTTTGCGATTTTTCATCTGAGATCGATGGAATTGAGTGGGAAAATCTTAGAGCAACATGTTTTGGAAGTTTGATTCATGTGTAACATCATCTTTCATCCGGATCGAAGGTAAGAACACTTGAACTTTTGGTTTTGAGGATTTTTGAGGTTTCTAGATGTTTGGGACGATTTCTTTCGTTTTAATTGAGATTTTTGATGGAACTTCGTTGTATTCTTGAAATCATTCATTACTCTTGAAGTTTTGTGGAACAAATTCGAGAATTTCTCCGTTAATAGATTAAATTGGATTATGCCCTCAAAGTGTCCGATAAAATGCTTCAATGGGTAGAACTTGGGAACTTCTATACGTTTTTGTAGAATTGTGATTGAATTGATATCGTTGTGATTTAGGAATGAACTTTTTGAAGGATGTTGGTCGGGACTCTTTCCTTTCGTCGATTTCTTCACACCGTGTTAATAAAGACAAGTGTTTACTTGTATATTTCATCTTCTAAGAGGTATGTTGGATAATCGTCTCTTTGAATTCAGATTTTTGATGTTGTTGTCAATGATTAATTCGTATGGTGCTAGTTTATGGAGTTGTTGTGATGATTCTTGGTATTTACGGGAATTTTGTTAAGGGAAGATAATGAATTGATGATCATTGTCTTGATTATGTTGTTATGATTATGGAATCATAGTATTCTCGATGTTCTTTGTAATAATGTTGCGATACTTGATGTTAGGAAGGTCGTATATTGGAGGATATGATAATATGCATCTTGAATTATAAATAAGGATTGTTTAGATGTTAGAACACATCGGATTACGTCATTTGAGGTTTTTGAATGTGATGTCGGAATAAGTTGTGTTCTTAAGGAACTCTTGGATTATATAAATTGATGAATATATTTAAGAGGTGTTGGTGTTTTGGATATGAATATGGAATATTCATATCTAGAACTAAGTTATGTGTTTTGATACAATATTCGTATAGGAATACAAATATGGTTCCGGGTTTGATAAGATTATGATTCACTTTTGAGTTTGAGAATTCATACATATTGAACAAGTGTTCAATTCGGATAATGGAATTATTTGACACCTTGGAATATGATTACCTATAATGTCGAACTAATCGGATCGTCCAGATTGATGATAGTTGGTGTGCGGCGATTTATACGCCTCGATGGTGATCGGCATAATGGTCGGGAGCCAGTTAAAGAAGACAGATGATGGGCAAGCGTCTAGCGGTCGACGTACAAGGCGATCATCTATTGGCATCTGGCGATCGCCTCTAATGGCCGACTGGAGACAATCGTCCCGTGCCACGTATGAATTCGACACCCGTCAAAGTCTTCGAAGACCAAATCTCGGGTGAAGACCCACGTGCAGATCCGCAAAAGGCGCCAAAGGATAAGGACCTTTGACCCCAGCCTGTCACCATCTTCTCACCTACCGACAGACCCGCCAAAAGGTGCGAAGTGGGACCTCCCGAGACAGCGACTCAGGATGCGTGCAGACTTCTCATTGGCTCGCGCATCTGGCTGCCAGCAGCAGCCGCGGACTTTAAGGAAATAGTCCCACGTGCTGGGACGATCGCCCACCTTATTTTAATATAGGAAACGGCGGTCGCCCGCGATGGACAGGGAGAACCTAACAACCTCTTCTCCTATAAATAGAAGGCCTCAGGCAGTGGCCAAGATAGAGAAAAAAATCGTGAACAAAAGCATAGAACGTCAAAGGCAAACGGTACAGAGAACTCTCCATCTTTGTAATAAGAACTCATAGAGCTTCAACTTTGGTTCTTCCGGCAATCTTCAGCACTCGATAGCTAAGATAACTAGAGTCTTTACACTCATTGTAATTGTACTCTAACATTAATATTTGTACTCACTAGTATTCATATTAATAACATCTCGCGAGAGCATTCAAGCCCGGGACTAACAACCCCGGAAAATCTTGTGTTATTTACTTTCCCTACGGACGTGCTCTCGCATTTGATTGTTACTCGACCATTCCAGCAATATCGTCTCCGGATAATATTTTGGGTAACAACAATTGGCGCTAGAAGAAGGGTCTTAACCTTCATTTTTTATTCCGACCGTCTCGAAGAACACTCACTGTTCTCCGGGGCATATACTTGAAGAAACACTCACTGTTCTTCAAATAAAAAACCTTCAGAAACATGGCGTCTGCCACGACCTCAAAAAGAGCCACCCTGCGATCTGCCGGACATCTTATTCCAGCCCAGGCCGAATCCCAACCTACGGCGGAAGGCGACCGCGGCGACATTAGGCTCTCACTCCCGCCCCCGAGGGACGGCCCCAGCCTCTCACTCGATCAGTTCTAAACCGCGGAACAGATCGAGGAGGCTATGGCCATCCTCAGGGAGCGACGGAGGGCATGCGACTCGCCCACCATTACTCCCTTAGCCATCTGCCGTGCGGGCAAGCGGAAGCTCAAGGGGCTATATGTCGAGAAATCGTCAGAAAGCCCCAAGCCGCAGGAAAAGGCGCTCGTAAGGCGGGAGGATTCCGCCTTCAGCCGCCTAGGGAGTGATCCCTCATGGCGGCCCGGGCATTCGGGCCCCAGCCGGGAGACATCGGAGTCCGAATCCATCACCAAGAGTTCGATATACCCGACTCCCAGAAGACAGGCCAGCCAACGGGCTCCCACTCGCCCAAGAATTGAGCTAGGTGGCGGAGAACTCGTCAACTACCACGGGGCCAGAAGATCGGTACACGATCGCCTCGGCTCCTGCTTCGAGAGCCAATTCGCGAGTAGTCAGGCTACGGCGATGGACGCCATGCAGCGCCAGCTCGACGAAATGAAGGCGCTCCTAGAAACTGGGGCAGGCGCCAAGAGATCGATCGCCGGACCGAGTGAACCGCTCGCGGCCCAAATCGAACTCGCCCCCGTTCAACCGAAGATCGCTCCTCCTCAAACACCTCTATATGAGGGGAGATCGGATCCTGAGACCCATTTGAGCAAGTTCCGGATTTGGATGACCGGATGTGGGGCATCGGACGTGACGAAGTGCCGAATGTTCCCATTGACATTGGGTGATCTTGCCCATAGGTGGTACATCTCACTGCCACCATGCTCGATCAACTATTTTGAGAAATTGGCGAACGACTTCACATCATATTTCGCCGCCAAAGTTGCTCGGCCAGAAGGCCCCCACCGCATGATGAAGATCAGGCAGGGGAAGGACGAGCCCGACGAAGAATACATCGACCGGGTGGATGAAATAGTCATCACCGGTGAGCCCAATAGCGACGAGCTCGCTCTTTACTCGGTCCTATGGGGATTTTATGGCCATTCGCCCATGTTCAGGCACCACACGAAGGACATCCCCCCGACCTACGCGATCTTCCGCGTCAGGGCCGCTGATTTTCTGGCTAGGCAGAGGATGCTCACTCTTCCCTTAGGCGAGGGATCTACCGGGGAAGGGAAGGCGCCATCTTCCATCCCGAGAAAGGCGGTCGCCAATCCCAGAAAGGTGGTCTCAAAGCCGCCCGGTGAATTCAAATCCTTCGAGGATGTGGAGGTTCACCTCCTCCGCAACCTCAATCTATCTCCGGCCCACATTTTCACGCCATCAAGGGACGCAAGTGGCTTAGCAAACCGATGTCGATGAGGGACAAAGGTTATCTAGACCGCAGCAAATTTTGTGCCTACCACAAAAGTCCCGGCCCCAACACCAGCCAGTGCAGCGACCTCCTCAGACAACTCTGGAGACTGTTTGAGGAAGGCAAGTTGGATAACTTGGTTACAAAGCCAGAGCCTCGAGCAGAAAGGACCGGGGGGCGCGAGCGCCGACAGAACGACGGAATCCTTCCCAATCCAGTCGCCAGGATCGATCAGAATGAGCCAGAGTACTCAGACGAAACGATCCCTCCGATCAACCTCGGCGGCCGGATCAATATGCTTCAGTCGGGAGATGGAAACCTCGAAGGCCTTTTCCCGGTTTCCACCACGTCGAACAGAAAACGGAAGGCCGAGTTGAGGGTGTTCGCCAGGGTCCATGTCGTGGTACCCCGAGATCCGACCATCTCCAAAGACGCGCTCATAACTTTCTCCAACAAGGATAAGGAGGGAGTGCAGTGCCCCAAAGAGGATGTATTAGTAATCTCTGCATGTATCCTTGGGAAAATAGTCGATCGCATGTTGGTTGACAATGGGAGCTTTTGCAATATCATATTCAAATCTGCTCTTGACCAGCTCGGCAACTTGACCAAGTTCATCAAGCCATTTGATACCATGCTTCAAGGTTTTGGCGACAGCACAGTCCAAGCCTATGGAAGGATCAAGCTCTCTGTCGAGCTAATATGTTATTACGATCCCAAGGTTAGGATTACTAGGAACCTCAATTTTGTAATCATAGATAGGCCCAGCATCTATAATGGGTTCCTAAGTCGCCCATTTCTAGAAACCTTCGAGGCGGTCGCCTCTTCTTTCTTTTACTGTATCAAATTCCCCACTGCCGACGGGACGGTCGGTACTGTAAAAGGAGACCAACTAATGGCTAAGAAATGTTTGAATTACTCCTGTGTCATAACTTCTTTGAACACTTACCATACTATTTATAACATTGAGACGATCGACAATCAACCGATGGAGATCGACGAGCCAAGCACCTCGAACCAACCCGGCTCAGAGGGCGCCATCTCACATCGATTGACGGACGACATCGAGCCAAGGATCGGTTTCGATCCAAGCCTCGACATCGATCCAAGGATTGAGTCCGGAAATCGTTCCAAATGAGAAGCGACCGTCCCCATTGAAGAGTTGGAAAGTATAACGATAGATCTAGCTCGCCCGGAGCGGGAAGTACAGATCGGCACAAGCATCGGCCTCGAGTTAAAGGATCATCTGATCAGTTTACTACATAAGAACATCGGAGTCTTTGCCTGGTCGCATCAAGATATGGTCGGCATAAGTCCTGAACACGCTTGCCACTATCTAAAGATCGACCCGGCAAAGAATTCTGTTCACCAGAAACGTAGGAAATTCGGTCTTGAGAAGTACGCAGCGCTCGACATAGAAGTCAAAAAGCTACTCGACAACAAACTAATCGGAGTAGTTACAGACGAGCCACAGTAGGTAGCCAACGCGGTGCTCGTCAAAAAGCCGAGCAACTCCTGGAGGTTATGCATCAACTTCACCGACCTCAACGCGGCATGTCCAAAAGACCACTTTCCGATGCCTCATATTGACCACTTGGTCGATAGCACGGCTGATTGCGAAATAATGTCGTTCATGGATGCCTTCGCCGGGTACCATCAGATCCCAATGGCGGAGAAAGACATAAAACACACATCGTTCCACATGGAAAAAGACGTGTACTTTTGGGTCCGAATGTCGTTCGGTCTGAAGAATGCGGGGGCGACCTACCAACGATTAGTCAACGGGATGTTAGCCAACCAGATCGGCAAGACCATGGACGTCTACATTGACGACATCGTAGTCAAGAGCCTCAAAAAGGAAGATCGTCTCAATGACCTTGCCGAGCCGTTCGCTATCCTCGAGAAGTTAAACATGAAGCTGAACCCCAAGAAATGCAACTTCGGGGTAAGCTTCAGAAAGTTCCTGGGGTACATCGTGAGCCAGAGGGGGATCGAGGCGAACCCCACCAAGATCCAGGCGATCCTCGACATGCAGGAGCCACGGAATGTCAAGCAGGTGCAACGCCTCACAGGTTGTCTAGCTGCCCTTAACCGTTTCATTTCTCGGCTCGGAGATAAAAGCAAGCCATTCTTCGCGACCATAAAGAACAAGAAGTTTGCATGGACGAAGGAGAGTCAAATAGCGTTCGCCAAAATCAAGGAGTATCTATCTAACCCCCAGATCTTGGCGAAGCCGATCCCCGGCGAAAAGCTATTCCTTTACCTGGCGGTCTCGGAGGTCGCGCTGAGTGCTGTTTTAGTGCGAGCAGAGGGGCAAACCCACTTGCCGATCTATTTCGTTAGTCAAGCGCTACATGACGCGGAAACGCGTTACACGCCTCTGGAGAAGATCGCCTACGCATTAGTCATGAGTGTTCGCAAGCTGAGGGCCTACTTCTTCGAACACCAAGTTGAGGTTCTGACGACTCTCCCCTTAAGGCAAGTTCTGCACCGGCCAGACACCAACGGGCGACTCCTCAAGTGGCCGCTGGAGATCGCCCAATTCGGTATCACGTACGCTCCTCGTACGGCGATCAAAGGCCAAGCTCTGGAAGACTTCGTGGTAGAATTAACGTTCCCACCCAGTCCGACCCAGGTCGGCCGCCCTACTTGGAAATTGTACGTGGATGGCTCGGCGACCAACTCGCGAGCAGGGGCAGGGATTGTCCTCATCAGCCCCGACGGCCAAAGTTTCACAAATGCTTTGCGTTTCGGGTTCCGTGCGACCAACAATGAAGCCGAGTACAAAGCCTTGGTAGGCGGGCTCGATCTAGCACTCGCCCTGGACATTCATCGCCTCCACATCTTCATGGACTCCCTCTTGGTCGTGAACCAAGTCAAGGGAGAATATGAGGCGCGCGGCGAACAAATGATCAAATACGAAGAATTGGTCGCCGAAATGTGCACAAAGTTTGAAGAAGTGCTGATCGAACAAGTCCCGAGAGAGCACAACTCCCAAGCTGATGCCCTATCCAAACTAGCATCATCAGATGGGGCGGCAGATTTCTCTAACATCCAAATCACAAAATCAACAATGCCGGCCATCGACAGAAGCCTGATTACGACAGTTGCCATCTCCGAAGAGAACTGGATGACTCCATTCATTAAATACTTGAAGGACGGAATGGTCCCCTCCGACCGTATCAAAGCTTGCCAGCTTCAGCTCCGTGCAACCAGATACACCCTATTGGATGACCGGATTTACAAGCGAGCTTTCAGCCTTCCTGTCCTCAAGTGCATTATGCCGGAGGAAGCCCAACTCGTTTAGCCGAAATCCATGACGGGATCTGTGGAAATCACGCTGGGGGGTGAGCTCTCATCCACAAGACAACCAGACAAGGTTTTTTCTAGCCTACACTACAAAAAGATGCGATCGCCTACACCCGATCATGTCACAGGTGTCAAGTGATGGGCCCGAACATGAGGCTATCCCCCGAGCAGCTCACTTTTATGGACAGTCCATGGCCGTCCACCCAATAGGGCATCGACCTCATCGGTCCTTTGCCGACGGCGCCAGGGGGATGTAAGTTTGCCATTGTACGTGTCGATTATTTCAAGAAATGGGCTGAGGCCGAGCCACTCAACTAGATCGGCCAAGAACAAGTAATCAAGTTCATTTGGAAGAACATCATATGTCGGTTCGGTCTACCCCAGGCTATCATCTCCGACAATGGGAAGAAGTTCGATGGTTTGGAAGTCATGCAATTCTGCGAGAAATGGGGAATCAAAAAGTTGTTCTCGGCCCCTTACCACCCTCAGACGAACGGGCAGGTAGAGGCTATAAACAAGATCCTCAAACACACGATCAAAGCACGACTCAAATCCAAACAAGGACGATGGGCGAGCGAGCTCCCGGATGTTTTGTGGTCCTACCAAATGACGACCCGAAACTCAACCGGCGAGACCCTGTTCACCCTCGCCTTCGGAACAGAAGCAGTATTCCCTTCGGAGATCGCCGTCCTCAGCCACCGAAGTGAATAGGAAATAACGACGGACAATTATGTAGCCCGACGGATCGAATTGGATATGCTCGAAGAACGGCGACTGACCTCGGAAATGAAGAACACGATCCACAAAAGGAAATCCGAGAAATTATTCAAATCGAAGGTTAAGGAAAGGCGATTCCAAGTGGGCGGCCTAGTCCTCAAAAAGGTCCAGACTCACACGGGAGTATTTGGTCCAAATTGGGAGGGGGCCTTCAGGATATCTAAATGGCTAACCAGAGGAGCCTACGAACTCAAACACCTAGACGGCACTCCGGACCAATATCCCTGGAACGCCGTGCATTTGAAGAAATATTACCAATAGAAACTCTGTATTCAATTACCCAATGTACAAAGAGTTTAATGAGATCCTTCGATCCCCTATATATGATTCGCCTCGACAAAACAAACAAATAAAAAAGAGGACGACTCGCTCGCCCTACAAGAGTTCATCATCAAACCTGACAGACCTATGCAACACAACGTATACCGTCGAGGATTGTCATTTAACATGGCGATCCGAGGAAGAAAAGTGATGCCATGGTTTCGGAAGTTGATGGAACCGACAGCCAGTCGATGCAAGGTTCCTTGGGGCTGCGATCGCTCGCCCTTCATTTAAATACGAGGCGGGTGTAGCTGAAGGACCCTCCACACAAATCTGTGGACACACTCGCCCGCCCTCAAAGGTTCATCATCTAACATGATGGAGCCAGACAAGGCGACGCGTCCCTACCCCCGTCACAACGTATACCGTCGAGGTTCGTCATCTAGCATGACGATCCGAGGTAGAAAAGTGCTAACAAGCCGCGGATGTGGAGTCGATTAATCCAACGACGCCCCGTGCAAGGACTCCTCCAGACTAAGATCGCTCGCCTTTCGTTTAAATACGAGGCGGGCGCAGCCTAACTGAGGACCCTCACAATAAAGTGAGTCGCGAGACAGACCAAAAGGTGGAATGTCCCTCGCGCACAAGACACGGTCATGGAAGTCGGTCCATCAAACTCCGCGACCGTGCACGGTTCCTCAAGGTCGAAACAATCGAACTCTCTCGATGAATCAACAAAATTGAAGATCGCAAGAAACAGACTAAAGATAGCTCACCAAACATATTATTCTCGTTCCCTTACTTTCGCTAAGTAAACAAAAACAAGGGGCAAGGCGGAGCTATTCATACATGCGATCAGGAGGACGGAACCACACACGATCGGCTTTGTTCAAACACACACGTGACGATCGGTTTTGTTCAAGAAATTTACAAGTAAGAATTTCAAGTGTACCAATGCATTAGGATCTATTCAGACAATTGTGCAAAGTCGAAATAATGCGAAACATTCAGACAAGACGATCATACAAACAAGGCATCAGGTGCAATTGTGTAAACACTTGTGTAAATTCGTATGCAAACATTCAGAGAGGCGATCGTACAAATAAAGAGTCAGATGAAAAAAAACATATTTTATTCTATTCAAATTGTTTGTACATACACGCCCGAAGGAAAAACAAGAAGAAAATGGAAATTATAAGGAAATAAAAACATCAGAAACAGTAGTCTCACTCAGGCCACCCCCGCCTGGCCTTCTCCTCCAGCAGACGGATCGACGCACACTTCCTCACCGGATTCTGGATAAACAAGTTTGTCCAGCGAAGGATACCAGCTCAGATCGATCCCAAGGTCGGTGAGGTCAAGGATCGGTAGAGAGAAGTCCGGCTGCAAAGGATGCTCGAGCACGTAGGCTTTGAAGTTTTTGATCAGAGGGACAACCTCGACCCCGCCATTCTTGGCAGCACGGATGGCATCGGTGTAAGCCATGTAATATGCGAACTCTCCGATGTACTCCACGCTGAGGTAGGAATCGCTCTCGATTGCCTCCAACTTCTCCTTCAGACCCGCGGCTGTCTTGTCCGCATCCTTGAGCTCAGCTACCTTGGCATCCAACTCTCCCTTCGACGACTCCAGCTCGCCGTTTAGCCGATCTACCACCGCCTTCAGTCCGGTGACCTCCTCCTGCGAGGCTGCATGCAACCGACGAGCCTCCGTCATCTGGTCGCGCATCCTATCGGCCACCGCCCGGGACTGGTCGAACTCTTGCCTCATCCAATCAAGATCTTGTTTAGATTGCTTGGCCGTCTCAGTATACTCCTTCTCCATGGCCACGATCCTATCGGCAAACTCGGCGTTCTAGTTCCGAGCTGCCTCAAGGTCTGAGTGAAGGCGAGCAGTAGAGGGCCGCCCCACATAATCTTTAACAGCTTGAGCGGCCATCATCGCTGCTTGGAGGGTCAGGGCAAGTGTCACCTGCATGGCATCTCCAGACCGCCGGCGCGCAATCGTGTCCAAGTAGGTCGTCCAAGCTTTCGGAAGAGAGGAGATGGCCCGGGAGATGTAGGAAGGGACATCGATAGGCTCGCGCGGGGACTTGCTCGCCAAAAAATCCAGCACCATCGGCGAGGTGTTCGGATCGGCAAGGCGGACCCTGCAACACAAAAAATGAAGGAGTTAGTATGCACCCTACACAAGTAGCTTAAACTCAGAAAGATCGAATCAGTCTTACCTTGCGACCTTCTCGGGGTCGCAGCCGAAATAGGGCTTGCCCCGCGGAGTCTCTGCATCAGCAATCGCCACAGTCTTTAGGAAGGCTGCTGAGGCTGTAGACCCCTCCGCCATTGGAACGGCAGAAATAGGAGGCGCGACAACCAGCGGCACCACAATGGACGCCTCCGCAGCAACAGTAGACAGGGGCTCCTCCGGCCTCCGCCTCTTGCAGTTGCGCTGGAGCTGCTCCTCATCCCGAGCTTCCGGCTCGACGACCGACGCTATAATAGGTCTCTCCTCGGGGATAGGATGGGATGTCGTTGCACGGGCACGACCCGCCTTCTTCCCTTGGCGGAGACAACTCATAAGGCCGGGGTTCGACAAAATAATCTCTCTCGGGGGCTCGGAGTAGCGGGGAAAGTGGATCTCTGTCAAAGAATAAAATTCAACCAAGTTAAACATCTCTTTCAATCAGACGATCATCAAGTAGAAAAGAGATATTAAACATTCATACGTGGAACCTTCAGGTGGCGAGGGAAGCGAAACAACCGAGCGCCCAACCAATGAGCTTCGTTGTTGACTGTGCGAGCATCTATGTAGTTGTCCGGCAGACCGCAGATTCGCTCCCAGACGATCAAGAAGTCAAATGGAAGGTCGCCGATCGCTGGAACAAGGGAGCCTGCAAAAAGGAAACCAAATTAGATCAGTTCAAGGTGTATCCGAACAAAGGGA
Organism: Orobanche coerulescens; assembly: GCA_033398695.1. Classification (NCBI taxonomy): domain Eukaryota; kingdom Viridiplantae; phylum Streptophyta; class Magnoliopsida; order Lamiales; family Orobanchaceae; genus Orobanche; species Orobanche coerulescens. The sequence goes on along the minus strand of CM065801.1, from coordinate 81,561,857 downwards.
GAGTTAAAACCCTTACTCGGATTCCTCTCCCAAAAGCTGGTGGGGATATCTAACTCATCCTGTGGTTTATCACTCGCCGCCGACCTCCACGCTCCGCCGACCCAGCACCATTTTGCGAGGTCGCCCCAAACTTTGTTCGGCACCCCGAGGACTGATAAGTGTCAATTTTATACACTTATCCATGGTTTGTATCGATATATTTCGCCCATAATTGAGCTAGTCTACTCGTTTTTGCTTAGAATTAATTAGCTTTTAATAATTTTATTTTTATCGGATGAAGATGTAAATTTAGTCTTAATCGGATTGAATTACTGATTTACTCAAGAAATAATATGTTTATAAAATATTCTATCTGTTGAATTTTTATGTATTCATGTTGTAGGGCTTTCCGAGAAGAGTTCGGCAGTCTTTTCGGATTCAAAATCAGAGTTATATATCAAAAGTTATCATCCGAAAAAGATTTGGGGCGAAAACGCAAAAGTTAGAAATTATGGGCTAAGTTACCTTAGTTGGGATTATAAACAAGGTTAGTCATATTATTTAAGTTTGTATAATGATCTATTATGAATTACTTATTATTGTGTGTGATTTTCATTGTTTTGACAATCTTTATTTATTTGGCCAATAAATGACGATATTTATGGTCTTCATATGTTTCGAAAGAAAATATGTTTGATTAGATCAAATGATCTTCACTCTAAGTTGTTCTAGGGGATAGAAATATACCTCTAGACCTTAGATGATTCTTTGAGTTATTTTCATAAAACCTAATGCTATGTATTGAAGCCAATCAACATAGAAATATAGTGGATTGATTCAATATATAAGCGTTTATAGTTCGAAAGAGAAACCGTCTTTTTAAGGAAAATCGAATCTACACAACATAATAAGTAAATTCATCTTATGATATCCTATACATCTTCTATAACTAATGATGAACTAAGTTTGTAATCCCAACTATTTCATTTTATCTTTCATTAATCTATCATTAGTGTAATCTTTCATTTCCTTGAATATTAGAACTATTATTGCATTTTCTTTGCAATTAAAAAATTAAACTCTTTAATTGTGTGTTTCACTCATCTTAGTATCTATAAAAATAAACTAATAGTGTATAATTCAAATTATAACCAAACTTCCTCGTGGGATCGATAAACCGGACTCAAAAAGTCCACTTACTACTTGATACGATATGGTGCACTTGCGATAGTTACACTAAAGACCGTGTCAACTTTTTGGCGTCGTTGCCGGGGGAGTATAAGTGTTATTTTTGAAATCTTACATTGTAAACTATTTTTATAGATACAAATTTCTCGACGTTGTAACTTAGTACTCAATTGTGTTTGTCCGGTTAAGTGGTGGATAACGGTACTCCGTGACAATTAAAGTCGGAATTTTCAGTTTCCCACAACAACTGATATCTGTAGATATTTTCTTCAATTATTTTCTTTTATTTATTTTTTATCATGGAAGAAACTTTGAATAAAATTGAAAAAAGATTTCCCTTTCTAAGCAAAAATGTTATTTTAAAAATTTACAAGACAAGACTTGAAAGGATGAGGTTGCTTATGAATAAAAGCATACCTTTTGACATAAGATTCATAATTGAAGCCAAAGTGAGAATAGCAGGTGAATTCACAGAAATACCTACTAGATTTTTACCAGGGCTAAGAAAAAGTTCATATGCCAAGAAACTGTTGTGAGGAAATCCCTCACACTATGCCGCAAGTGCACGGTGTCAACAAGTAATAAAGTGATAAGTAAGATATCGTTCCCTCGAGGACTGATTTCACTAAGTACCAAAATATAGTCAAACACAATTTTATTTGAAGAACAATTATATGGAATTTATATCTAAACTAATTGCAGAAAAATAAATAGAAAATAATAATAGTAATAATAAAAATAATAATAATAAGGGCGTAGGATTATGATTTTCACCTCAAACAATCAGGAATGATTTTTATTCAATTCAATTCACTTTTATTTAACTGATTGTAAGCCAGGAATTCCTAAATTATTCTAAAGACTTTCCCAAGGTCGATAGAAAATACTACGAATTATTAACTCGATATATCCCTATTCGAATTAGATAATTAATAGCTAAAACAGTTCATGAATCCCCACAATAAATAGGCTTCACAATTCCCATGAGTATATCCCTATCTCACGACAATCATGATTTTTCTCACAAGAACTATGCCTAAATTTCATCTCCCGAATCCATAAAGACATTCAAAACAATTCAATTGTTGGCCAGACAATTAAAAAGCATTAAGAACAATGAGAAAAATCCAACTCAATACGAATAACGAGTAAATTGAAATAAAAATAAATAAATCAAACTGTCATGTAATCGGCTACAATCACAATCCTACTCAAACAGATGTAGAAACTAAGATGCGGAAAAATTAAGAAAAACCGTAGGGATCCGTGGTCTTGTCATCGCCCACCAATCTCTTCGTTTCTGCTCCTCTGGTGTCTCCGCTCTATCTATCGGTGCCTTCCCCTTCTTCTTCAGACCTTCAATTCTTATTTATAGCTCTCCTTAGCCTCCAAAACGCGTCTGGGAATTAGGTTGGGAACAGGCTCCAAAAACGGCCCAAAAATGCGGAAGATTCAGCTAAACCGCCCCGTGGGCCGCGGCTCACTTAATCTGTGCCGCGGCCCCTAACCTTCAGCGCATACCTGGGTGCACTATTTTTCTTCCTGGGCCGCGGCTCAGCATCCTTGTGCCGCGGCACATGGTACAATCCGCTTGGGGCTTTGCTGGGGCCGTGCGTGTGCCGCGGCTCAGCATCCTTGTGCCGCGGCTCATTGTAACACCCCCAAACCACTCGGGAATATTACAGCGCCGCAGACCCTCTCTGCGAGGATCTATCAGGCTAAATACAAAACAATGCATCACTTCTCATGCCGACATGGCTACATAAAGGACCATTAGACCGATTTGGTCTTATATCACAACACACACAACAATACATACAAGATCCTTGCCCAGAACACATACCCACGCAGGGGCTAGAATACAATAACACTTCCATAATTCGAGAAAATAACACATCAGAGGAATAACCAACACGACTCTACCAAATACTCTATAATTGGTCTTCACGTGATTAGTATCTTCGTCTCCCATCATCCTTCGTATCGATCCTGTGATTCGCTCCCCCGACTACACCGCAAGTACACGGGCCTTGTCTGAGACATCCACCCCGAATACTCGGGGTTAGCAAACTCCCTTTGTTTTGCTAGTGCAAGTATAAAACAGAAGTACAAGCCATACACAACGTGCTTCAAGAATATAATAATCTTGAATATATTTCCCGAGATAATTCACTTAATCAAAACAGCTTGATTTATAAAAGGTAGGAATAGAACCATGTATCTCATACAAAATATTTTACGATCTCGGGAGTTTGAAAACATTTGGAATAAAGGAATTCTCAAGTCCTTCGAAAACATTTAGGGACATGGCCCAAAATCATCTTTCCAAAATACGATTCCAATAATAAAACGCGGTTTCACAACCCAATTCACAACACACGGGGTCCAAGACCCGAATCATAAGCCACAGGGTCCACGACCCGAATCACATAACACATGTTCCTAAGGATTATTCGCGTCCTGTGCTAACAAGCCACGAACCTCAGATGCTCCCGTAGAACATACCCGAGTGAATAACCCAATAGGAAACCATACCAAATCACATGTCCTCGTGGCAACAGCCACAAAACCATTCCAAACCACAACCATAAGTTATCTCGGCATCGGGCTAACAAGCCACGAACCTCGGAGTCCCCGCAAGACATACCCGATGATAACCCCCACAAGTTATCCCGGCATCGGGCTAGCAAGCCCCGAACCTCGGAGTCCCCGCAAGACATACCCGGATTGGATAACCCTACGGTCATGCCCGACCCATACTAGCAAGTATGGATCCCAGAGATTCAACAATCCTACCCGGAGGCACATCACTTTCAACGATCACATAACAATGAGCAGAACATCAAACCAAGCAACACTTAAACATCACAACCCCCTTTCAAAGGAGTAACAACTAATATCATACACAACACGTTCTTACCGAACAAGTACACATAACATTATGTAATCCCCGGCAAAGGATTATGGTCTATTAAACTTACTCAAAGTGATCATAGCATCTTTCAACATACAAAACCAACACATATATTCCGAGAACACATATATTCACGAAGTACACGAATTATCGTTGAAAGACATCATTTATCGAGAACATACCGATCCCTTTTTACGTTCATTAAATATTGGGTTTCGTATAAAATCATTTATCAATAATTACGCCTACGAAACATGAAACGTATGGACAAGATACTTGCCTCGATATCACGAGCGACGAAACGACGAACGGGCAGGATCGGGCAACCTTCGAACCTCCAAAAATGATCAAGACTTTGACAGCCCATGAATACTACGAAAATAACATCACCACGAATCAATAACACTAATCGAAATCCGAAAAGATCCTAAAAACGACAAGGATCTAAGTGTTCTCAAAGAAATCAAGAATCGTTGATCCGGGCGATAAAAATCGATGAACGGTTAACAAAATCTGAAGATTACGGTTAAGAAAAACGAAAATACACAACCGATCGGATGAGATCGGTTAAGAATCACAAATCCAAGGAAAAACCCCAAATTCAAGAAACTAGGGTTCTAAGAAGAGATTACCTTGATTTGGACCAAGAAGACGATTAGATGTTGTTAAACATCTACCAATCCGTTCCAAAATGGAGCTTGATGAAGAAGATAGCTCCAAATCGCCTCTGGAGCTCACTCCCATCGGAAAGGATGAATAAAAGTGGAAAATGACGACTTAATGCTGCTGTCCAGTATTTATCTTTGGGCCGATTATTAGCGCTAAACACCTGCATTAGCGTGCGCTAACGGGTCAACGCTCGAGCGCACATAACACAGTTAGCGTGCGCTAGCCAAAAGCCGTAGCATGCGCTAATGGGTCACAAAACCAGTCCAGTAGCCCCTGGACAGATCTGCACCTACCATGTAGCGTGCGCTAGAAATAACTATTAGCGTGCGCTAAGCAGTCGATAGCGTGCGCTAGCTATCGACCTTAGCGTGCGCTAACAAAGCCCCAGTCCCAGTCCAATAGCTCCTGGACTGCCCCTGGACTGCCAGTTAGCGTGCGCTACACATTCGGTAGCATGCGCTAACCACAACGCCGTAGCGTGCGCTATGCCACAAGCATTAGCGTGCGCTACACCACAAAAACCCAAAAACTCACAAAGTGATCCGAAACGCCTCCAAACGCATGCCCCAATAAGACACGACCAAAATATGACACAAAATTCCAACGATGAGGACAATGACAATCCGATAAAACCCAGAAAACCCAACGAATCCGGAATAAAGATCTCGGGTATTACATTCTACCCCTCTTAAAAGAAGTTTCGTCCCCGAAATTTGAAACATAAAATGAATAACGCAAAACAATTGCAGATGACACAAGCTATCCGTTGTCGACAACGTGTAATGAATAACATGCAGCAAGTGGCTGCTACCATGCATGTTGCTACGTCAGAAAGATAACAGAACGCAACGAACAAAATCAATATGGTTGACCAGCCCGAACAGTACGCCAATCAAAATGCGATCTAATCGCTGAACAAATACGAAATTCCACAACACGAGGATTGGGAGGTCGAAAATGAAGCAAATTTCCCAAACTTAAGGAAATCACGAAGGAGTCCGAACGCTCAACGATTATGAAACGAGATCAACAAAAATTGAACCATCAAACGATTGAGTTACAACGATCGAGACAACAACAGTCGATCAATCATGTTCGAATCACGACGAACAATAATACTCAAACAACAACCCCAAAGTTCACATCTCGACTCGAGACAATATACGATCCGGTGAAGACAACAAGATGTGTATTCACATAAGATCCACAGGAAAGGGAATAGCAATTGGAAAAATCATAACGACAAACGGGTTATTCCGAAACAATACCACAACTCGTTCGATCAACAAAAGCACAAGACAGGACAAGTTCAGAAAATATCAACGAACATAAACAATTCGACAGAGTCGAAAGTACAGAGTTCAAAATCCGATCCACTTCAAATAAAAGAAGTTAATCTCCGGAATATCGAAACAACAAAACGAGGGAAATAACATAACAAACAACTGATAGGCTACGCCACTCAGGGGCTTCTAGGAGTCGATCCAGATATCGGTGCTCAAGTCCGTTCCCCGGAAGGCTCGGTAACCATCTCGCAAAACTGAACTCGGTGTCCCTCGAGTCCGCACCTGTAACACGTTACTGGCAGAGAAGGACAATGTGCACGAACATGTCCCGCCACATTACAGTTAAAACATCTCCCGGCTTTACCAGGAGTCACAGCAGACGACTTGGAACTCTCAGTTCCACGCATCGAGCGATGGAGCTTCACAGCGGAAAGGCTACGACATTGAACACTAGAAACACCAACTCCTGCACCGTCCACACGGTCATCGGACTTCCTCTGCTTCTTCGACTCGGGCACACGCTCCGACGCTAACGAAGCTAGTTCACGGGCTAGTGCTCGATCTTGATAGTCCCTCAACGAAGTGTAATTGGATCCCGACATATACACGCGAATATCCGGCTTCATCCGTGTAACACCCCCAGATCCAACGG